>VXBW01002676.1:185980-358960 GCA_013400375.1 Thinocorus orbignyianus
AATCCATCTGGTTGTTAATTTCCTACTTCCTTTCCCTTTGTGTTGTGTTTTAACCACACAGCCACTCACTCACTCCCTTCAGGTGGGATGAAGGGAGGGATGAAAGAGTAAAAGTGAGGTAAAGCTTGTGAATTGGGATAAAGACTGTTTCATAGGTAAAGCAAAAGCTGCACACAGAGGCAAAGCAAAACAAGGAATTAATTCCTTGCTTCCCATCAGCAGGCAGGTGTGCAGCCATCCCCACGAAAACTGGACTTCACCACACATAGCAGTTTCTTGGGATGACAAGTGCCATAACTCCAAACATTCCACCTGCTCCCTCTTTTTCCCCCGGCTTTATGTACTGAACATGATGTCATACGGTATGAAATATCCCTTTGGTCAGTTGGGGTCAGCTGTCCTGGATGTGTCACCTCCCAATCTCCAATCCTGCTTGCTTACATGGCAGAGTGAGGGACACAGAAGGCCTTGAGAGCTTAGCAACAANTTTCTCTAGTGCAGGCTTCCCACAGAGTCATAGCCTGCTTCAGGCATCCACCCGCTCCAGCATGGTGTCCTCCATAGGCTGTAGGCAGATATCTGTTCCACTGTTAATCACCGTTGGCTACAGGGAGACAGATTGTCTCACCATGGTCTTCAGCACGGGTTGCAGAGGAATCTCTTCTCTGGTGCCCAGGGCCCCTCCTCCTCCTCCTTCTTTNGCACTTTGGTACCCTGTAACTAATTCAGACAATAAATTGCATATGATAGTATATAATTTAGTATCTCATTTTCCCAGTTGTTTTAGAATTCTGCATAAATACTGCCAGTTGCTAAAGGCTGATGAATGACTTTTTTCTACTTATTTGTTTTGAAAGATATCCTTACAGTATTTCAGTTTGAGACAGTTTCTTAGATTTGTTTCACACAAAAAGGATCTCCTTCAGAAAAATGTATTACAAGGGCTCATTTAACACTTTCTTATGGTCTTGTCATCTTTTCCTACTTCTACAACTCAGACTGTATCAAAATCTTTCTCTGGTTCTGTTTCTGACTATCTGAAACAATTTTGGTGTGTCCTTCATTTTTTATGACTTTAGCAATCAAACCAAAGAGGCTAATTTACCAGAACTTATGGTAACTGTTTACCAGAAGTTACAGTCTTTTCTGTCTTACGCTATTGGATGTGTGGTGGGTTGACCTCAGTTGGATGCCAGGTGCCAGCTAAAGCCACTTTACCATTCCCCTTCCTCAGCTGGATGGGGAAGAGAAAAATACAATGAAAAGCTCATCCATAAAGATAAGTACAGGGAGGGATCACTCACCAATTACCATCACTAGCAAGACATACTCGACTTGGAGGAAAAACTTAATTTAGTTTATTACCAAACAAATCAGAGTAGAATAATGGGAAATAAAACCAAATCTTAAAAGATAGGTAATCGCTAACTCTCCTTTCTTCCTGGGCTCTACTTCACTCCTGATTTCTCTACCTCCTCCCTACCAGCAGCACAGGAGGATGGGGAATGGGGGTTGTGGTCAGTTCATCACACATTGTCTCTGTTGCTCCTTCCTTTTCAGGGGGAGGACTCCTCACAGTTTTCCTCTGCTCCTGCATGTGGTCCCCCCCACAGGAGACAGTTCTCCATTAATTTCTCCAACATGAGTCCTTCCTGCAGACTGCAGTTCTTCATGAACTGCTCTAGCATGGGTTTCTTCCATGGGGTGCAGTCCTTCAGGAACAGATGTGGGTCCCCCATGGAATCACAAGTCCTGCCAGCAAACCTGCTGCAGTATGGGCTCCTCTCTCTCCACAGGGCCACATGTCCTGCCAGGAGCTTTCTCTAGTGCAGGCTTCCCACAGAGTCATAGCCTGCTTCAGGCATCCACCCGCTCCAGCATGGTGTCCTCCATAGGCTGTAGGCAGATATCTGTTCCACTGTTAATCACCGTTGGCTACAGGGAGACAGATTGTCTCACCATGGTCTTCAGCACGGGTTGCAGAGGAATCTCTTCTCTGGTGCCCAGAGCCCCTCCTCCTCCTCCTTCTTTGGTGTCTGCAGAGTGGTTTCTCTCACATATTCTCACTCCTCTATATGGCTGCAATTACCCAGATAGGGACTTTTTCCCCCGTTCCCTGGGCTATGTTACCCCAGAGACACCACCACTGTCACTGACTGGTTTGGCCTTGGCCAGCAGTGGATTCATCTTGGAGCCAGTGGCATTGGTTCTATCAGATCTAAGAGAAGCTTCTAGTGGCTGCAGCCCACCCACTAGCAAAAGCTTGCCATGTAAACCCAATACAGATGTGACTTCCATTTTTAGAAAAAAATATGCTTTTATTTCTGATAGACTCTTGTAATTTGCTGTTTATACATATTGCCTTTTGATTTTTATCATCGGTACTTCTTAAATATTCCTTGACAGGTTATTAAAACTTGGTCCGAGTTTCTAGTAATAGCATGTTTAAGTAGTCTTCATGCCATTTCAAACTGTTTACCCTTTTAGATGTTCCTCTTATTTTTCTCTCAATATACGTTCTCATATAATTTAGGTCCACTTTTTAAAGTCACCTGATGTTATTTCTTAACAAGCAGACTGATGCTCAATTCGAAGTCACTGTGGTTCCTCCTGAAAAGTGGTTGTTATGTTGTATACCAGGCTGCTGTGCCTTGCTCAGGCTCACCTGAAGACTCTATCTTATGGGTTGGCTTGTTAATCTTTCCAGGAAGGAGTCATTTATGGTATCAACAGTAGTAGAGCTACCCTTGTTTAGCCTAATGAATATAAGAGATTCAATGCTTCTTTGGCACTCCCCCTAACCACCTTATTTTTTGTTGCTGACATCTGGAATTAAAATTTTATCCAGGATGTTTTCTTTGTTCTCAATAAGCACTTCCTACTAAGCAATCTTGATAACTGAGACCTTTTCTCCACTCTCAGAAGAAAAATCCCTATAGATTACGTGCTGATGTTTGCTTTCTGAGAAATCCTGAGATCAAAGATTAATAATAATAATAAAACAAACAAGAACTTCACCCAAAAGCCAGAGCCAGGGAGGCTGCAGTAGGCAACAGGGCGCTGCTGCCATGCTCTGGAGCTGGTGGCAACCTGCAGGAGAGGACAGGAGCTAGTGGCACCCGGCAGGAGAGGGCAGAGAGTGGGTTCTGCTGGGAAGCAGCACCGTGCCCCAGCCATATGCAGAACAGCTGCTCTCCTCTCCTGTTATGCAAAGCTACTTGTTTAATAAATACGATGTATATGTGTGCACACATTAAGCATACATGTGTGCATCAGTGTATTTACAAAAGCCTTTCCACCCCATCCCTTAGGCTGCCTGCCAGAAACACTCAGCTGCAGCAGGTCAAGATTTCTCTACAGCCTAAACGCACATAAAAAAAAAAATGACTCAGCCCCCACTAGCCATAAAAGTGTTTAACTATTAACTACTCATTGGACCATGGAAGATTTATATCAGCAGCAGACTTCCCGGTCCAGCCACTGTGTTGAACAGCTGGATGAAGGGCTGGTTTAAAGAGCAGAAGGTGACAGCTGGTGACCTCCTCCAGCAGAGAGGGAAGCGGGGACCTTGGTTTGTATGTAGGGCTCTGGTTTTAGTGGGAGGCTCCCTTGGACCTATTATGCTCTGATAAGGAAAGTCTAACAAGACACTTAGTCCTGTGCATCAGCTCTGTCTAATCAAAGCACAGTCAAAGCAGGGTTATGCTGGAACAGCACTCAGTTGAGTAAAACGTTAAAGATTACAGTTTTACAAGGTATTCAAGAAAGCACTAGTTATAACCAATTTTTAACCCCCTGAACAGGCAGTCATATTAAACATTCAAGTGTCCCCTCCCATTACTGCCCTATCACCTCTAATAGAATCTAAAAGGAGCTTTACACACAGCTGAAAAGCTTTTGGGAAATACATAGGAAAATATTTTGGAAGAATTGCCACACATAAATCTGACTCTACCAAAATCCATAGTAGATAGCAGCTGTGTTTCAGTGATTATAACCCAGCAGAGATGCCTCCTCCTGTGGCCCTCCACACAGCCTTCTGCTGCAGAGGGGCACAACAGTAGGCGTATCTTGTCAAGAGACCATGCACAATGGAGTGGGCAAGTGGAAACATCACAAACCACAAACCTTAAACCTCTCTTTGCACAACTTTTCCGTACCATGGTTCGAACCATTTCCTTCCCCCTT
Organism: Thinocorus orbignyianus; assembly: GCA_013400375.1. Taxonomy (NCBI): domain Eukaryota; kingdom Metazoa; phylum Chordata; class Aves; order Ciconiiformes; family Thinocoridae; genus Thinocorus; species Thinocorus orbignyianus. Next base: position 190,169 of record VXBW01002676.1, read on the forward strand.
CTTCAGTAAGGAGAACTGCGTACGTTCTAACCCAGGAGATTTAGTCAGAAATAAAATTTGGTCCCTGACCACTTCTATTACTACAAAAATAAAGTTAATCACTCCAAACAGATCAAAATCTTAACAGAAAATTGAAACTCATTCTGGACAGACAAATATCCAAATGGATGTTTTTCTTGATGTTAACTTGCAGACTTAAGTTTTTCATGTCCTTGATTAAATACAGTTCAGACAAATTAAATTCTCTGCAGGCATAGGAAACCCATCAAGAAGAGGTCATTTCAAGGACTGAATAACCGGTAGTTACCACCACCATGTACTACCGAATGTTCCACAGCCACTGAATAGTTAAGAGACTGACAACAGGGGAGATAGCCCAGATGCAGAAGAGCACTGCTTTACAATTCAAGGGCTTCCCATTCCCGTTTGCTTTGTAGCACCGAGCAAACTTGGCTTACCTTCGTCTCAGTTTCCCAAATGACCCAAGGAAAGCCATGGCTGATCTCTCTTGCAGATGGAAGCGCTGTGAAGAGCAGGCGTAAATCCACTACATGCTGTAAGGAACTTTGGCTCCGCAGTTGTGGGGACTGCAGTCCCCAGGTACCACCCAAAAAGTATTTATTATTAGATGCCAATTGATGTCAATCTACCTCACTAATAGCAGCAGTTAACCCTTCAACCAGAGGAACTAAAAAGTTGCAAAGATTACTAATTGCTGACCAAAATCTTATGATTTTAAGTTAATAAAGGTGATGACAATGCCATAGCTACAATGACACAGCTCTCAGTGTCAGAACTGGAGGTATCCTCTCACAGGAACACCTCCAGTCCAGGTCCTACCAACACTCCAGCTCCCAGGAGCTGACACACGGTAACATTCACACCAACGCATTTGAGACAGTCATTTTCCTCAGGGTTATATGCAGCGTCTGCTTATGATCTCCACAGCAGAGCCTAAGGGTAGAACTAAACTTTCTAAACCTACTAATCCTCCTGTAGCAAGAGAGTTCCCTACACGAAGCCTCCAGCTTCCAGGCACTTACAGAATAAACTCCTCATATTTCCTTTCCAGAGAAACTGGGTGATGGAACTGAACCTCTGTGTTCAATTCTGGTTTCATGACATGCAGTCCTGAGAAAACACTTGCTTTTATACACCCTTTTTAAAAGTTTCAGACATTGCTAGATAATAAAGGAGTTTCCCCAACTTACATAATGCTTTCCCTTCTCCTCCTCTTCCTTTACATCCTCCTAGATGGTGAAGCACAGGATGTGGACATGGCCCCAAGAAGTCTCCATGAGGAAGAGCAGCGTCCTTGCTGTTGTGCTACAGACCTCCCAGACCTGACCAGGAAACGAGGTGAGTGATGAATTTTCTCTACCAGATGGGGATGCTCCACATCAGAGACAATTACACCTCTGCTCGGTGATTCTCTTCAGAGACAGAAGGAAAAGACAACTCCAGACAGATGTACACAGTCGCTTCGCTTTCTCTCTTCAGACCAAGTGGCATCCCCTTTTCCTACTCTTCAGTTCAAAGGATGGCAGTTTACCTGCTGTCCTCACTCCAGCTCCAAGAAGACCTGGGCGTGAGAAGTGACCAATCGTTCTGGGCAGCTACTTTTTCCAATGCTCCAGCAGCCCAGCTGCAGCTCAGTTGCAAGTGTGATGACTGAATGGGGAGAGAAGCTCTGGGAGCCTTCTCCAGTGTAGGCTAAGGGTGGGAGGACTGGAAGAGAACTGACGTACCAGTGCCTGAATATGGCCTTGTGACAACTAGCAGTTGTCTTGGTGGTTTTACAAGTATCAGTTGTATTTACTCTAGCTGAAGTGTTGCCGTCTGCAACAGAAAATCAGGTTTTCTACGGCTGCTTCCCAATTCAACACAGCCAACACCCTTGGTTAGGATTAAGACCTCATTATGGTAGATACTAGGTAGATAAAAAAGATGACATCACCCCATCCCAAAGAGCTGGCAAAGATAAAGAGGGAGTAAGATGATCGTAACATTCCTGGAAAGGGGAAAAACAAATACAACCATGCCTCCTCTTGGCCTCTGTCAAAATAATGACTATGTGTATAGCCCTGATTGCATGCACACACGTAAATAAAAATCAAGACTCAAACTCAGAGCTGGAAAGTTGTTTAGCTGAAGTCTGCAAGCTCCTGCCTGTAATAATCTTCCTGCCCTCTGATTAGAGCCAAGAAAAGGGTTTAGCATTTTTTCTCTAATCTAATACTGTTTGTAAATGCATTTTTCCTCCCTCGTATCTTTCCAGTTGGTTTTATTTATGTAGACATGCCAATGTGGTAAATTTCAGACCTATAATTTGTGGCTTCCTGGCTTAGGAATTGTTCTGAAGTAGTTCTTATGTGGCTGTTCCTCCAGCTAAATATTTACACACGTATACACTACGCATAGCTTTTACTTATGTGCATGGGCAAGGGCTCTGCATGCTTCACATAATTTTTCAAGTCTACATGTGTTTCCAATCGTGACAACACATTGGAAATATGTGCCTACAAAACACATTTTAAATGTATTTATACAAAACAGTATGTGCTTACCCTTGAGGTGTTTTCTATATATAGAATAGCTGAAGATTAGACTTCCTGTTCTCATTCTTTCCCTTCAAGTTCTTCTCTTGTTATTCATTGTATCCAGGTCCCCATTATAACTCAGCTATACATTGTTTTTCACTGACATGGAATCAATTCAGATGTGAATTCCAATAACACACATGTACATGAAAAAACATGAGACTGTTCCCTTAAGAGACATCTGGACTTTCACATTTCAGTCAGCTCAACAACGATGGTGCAGGAATGAGCATCATTCTCCTCCTCAGTCTCTACTGAGAGACCACAGCTTACAAATCTTCAATGTATCAAAAAGGAGTAGAAATGACTATCAACATTCCTTGCCATTGTATTTAACATATATATGCTTTAAATCTCTCTTCTTCCAGAGGAAAAAAAATAAAAAAAAATAAAAAAAATTCAATATTGTCTACCGAAAAAAATTTTAACAGCTAATTAGCTCCAGAGCCCTTTTTCTTTGCTTGCTTTAGCTTGTGGATGAGGCCAAACAAGATATTCTAAGTTTTCATCCTGATGGTACACCCAAAGGTATTTCTTTGTAAGACATTTCACATCTGAACCTTGCAATAAGCTACATGCCCTCTCAAATGTTAAGTCAACCCCCAACAGGAAACATAAAAAGCCATGGCTAGTTTTGGGTTGCCTCACAGTTTTGAAAGTATTCACCCTTACAAGACTTTGAAATACGAGCATTGAACATTATTTTCTTTTCCATGACCTTCCTTTTCTTACTGACGAGACGCAGTGCTAAGGGACCCATCCTCGCAACTTGTAAGTTCCCAGTTAACATTTGCTAATATCTGTGCCAGTCGTCCCCTGCCTACAAAGTACAAAATAGACACGACCACAGCCTGAAGACACTGACATATTAAAATAGACGAGATTTAATAAAATTACTCTGGTTATTCCATAGCCTTTGGACTAATCTTATGAAGTCAAGCAGTCATCTAGAAGTCAGCAGTGCAACATAAATGTATTCACACACTGATAAATGCTTGCAGGACCAGGGCCTAAAGTAGGTAGATTCTACAGACTTCACTATTATCTGGATTTACAGAAGATTATCTGACTCATGTTATGTTCCTATTTCATCATCATTATCTTGAATGGTTTTTTATTTATGTGCATGACTGGACAGTCTGTTCTTTTCATGAATACCCGTATTCATCGCTGGAGGACAAGACCCCATCTTTCTCCCACCACAAAAATTTGTCAGGGCGCAGAGAGAGCCCTACCCAGCTCAGCCACTCAGTCAAACATCATGAATAACAAACAGAAAATCACGGAAGGCCACAGTTTCTGAAGGACTTGTACACCAGGTTGCTACACATGAGCTGCTTGTCACACTGCTGCAGAAGATAAGTCAATTTGCACAGTTCTGAATCTTTTCGCAATCTATTTGAGACAAAACAGAAGAGCAGGCTGAGTGGACCAGAAAATCCAACCGTGTGAGCCACCACCTCAGCTAGCTGAGAAGCTACTGCTGTGCTCTCCTACAGCAGCCACACAGGAACCTGACTGCCCAACCAGACTGCCAGTGCCAGCTGCTCACACAGTGGCATTTGAAAAACAAAAAAATTAAAAAAAAATTGAGTAATACAGCAATAAAACTTGTCAGAAACTCCAAGTGAGGGCCAGCCTTATGAATGGATCCTCTTGAAATAAAACTGCGGAAAGTGATAAGAGAATATGTTGTATAAATAATACACAGTTTGATAGTCACACAGAAGTTCCCCTCTTGGCCAAAACGGACAGAGACTGATGTAGGGTCTGCCAGGGTTACCAACACAAAATACTGCAGTTTGCAGAAAAGGACCAGTTCTCTCCAGCTGTACCTTCGATGGCCTCATGTGCTTTGGGAAAAGGGCAGGGGGAGGGAGGTTCCAGCAGGTGCATAGCAAAGAGTATTCCATTAAAGAGAAAGATCTTTCTCAGACATAGACCTTCTGACCAGCACTACAGGTGCAAATGCCTCAGGGCACCAATGTTGAGAAGTCACTTGATGCCAATCTCAGAGGAGTGAGAAGGCATGAAGTGCAGAGGTGGTACCAGAGCACCTGCTTTCACCCCACACGATGATGACACTGTGTGGATGGACTCTGCAGACATCAAACATACTTTGGTGTAGGGTATCCTCCCTCTTTGCTCTAATCTACAATCCTCCTTAGGGATCTTCAGCAACACCCAGTGCTCCAGGCACTACAGGATAACCTGACAGACACCTTGGCTCCTCCAGCCATCGTCCAGTCCCTATCATGGCTAAGAAGAGGCACCATTCCTCCTCCACGTCAACCCTTGTGAGCAGGACATGCAGCACTTTGGCTCAGTGGGAGGAGCCCAGTGGAGAAGTGCAGACACCAGGAAGACAACCAGCTAACTCAGGAGCTTTCTTATAGTGGTCCCTAAACAAACTCCAGACTATACACTGTCTCACCCATGAACTTTGTCTTCCTAATGAAAGTGCTGGGCCCAGGACCTGCTGGGTAGGGTCACTGGGAAGAGGAAGCACTGATGAGGAGCTGTTTTGGGTAGCAAGGAGGCAGAAGGGCACATGATGGCATACTGGGGAGAAAAAGCCTTGAGAATGCCCTGAATGCACAAGTCTTTCCAATGAGTGTCCCTGTGCTGGATGTGTCTCCTTCCTAGCTGTGCTTCAAACTCTTAGTTCCATGCAGATATCAAAGAGCAGAAACTGAATAAGTAAATGGTCCACAATCTTAAACTGGAAGTGAGTTGGGATGGGGGTTTTGTTCCTTGAAATATTTACCATGTTTGAGACTTGTTTTAAGCTTGAAATGGAAATTCAGACCGCTGGTTTATTCAAATTTTGCCTGAATCAGCAAATTCATGGGAAAAATAAAACAAGACTTTTAAGTCAAATTCTCTGCTAATAAAACTGAGCACAGCTTTAATCTAGTTTCTACCATTCTGGTAAACCTACAATTTGACAGAGTCTCTGGTATTACAAATTTAATCCAGATTAATCCACTTTTTCTATTCATTCTGACGATATTTTCTTGAGAGAATTAATGGATCTTTTAAGACAAAAGGAATTGAAACAAAACCTTTTTTTGAAAAGGTTAAGTGGCGCCTAATAGTCTACAATCTATCAAGTTAAGCAAACAGGGAGAGGGAAACCCTACCTTGTAAATAAGGCAATTACAAATCTAGTTTCTACAATCTGGAACGAAGCCAGGATTTTAGTGTGAAGGATTGAGAGGAAAATCTGTTGTAAATTCCTTCAAGTGAAAGTCTCTATTTAAAAGGCAGAGAATACCAGTTTTAGAGAGGTCAGGAAGTCACAGCAGTTTTTTTCAAAGCAAAACTCTAAATGTCAATTTGACCTCTTTTTAAAGGCAGAGACAGACACAGCTGTACTCAGAGCGTAACCCTTACACTAGAAAGAGAATAGCAATGATTAACAAGATGTTTTGCACTGAACTTTGTGTAGACAGCCATAAAAAAAGTTTAAATACCTACTCAGTAGGCATCATAACCTCAGCAAGTGTGAAAATTTATTGTTGTATGTTCTCAGTTTAAAGAAAAAGAAAAAAACGAAAAAAAAAAAAACAAGAGAAATATACATCTTGTACAGGCATAAAGTTGCAAGTAAAACATGAGCCGCATTATTAAAGCTTTCACTTGAGACTTTCCAGGTAAAGGGACTTGCTGTGGGGACAGGGAAATGTGGCAACTGGCAGACCCATGTGTCTTTACTCCGATTTATAAGTCTAGAGCTTTTGGGGAAGGGCTACAGCAAAGGTGAAAGAGTGACTTTGGAAAACAGCTGACAAATCCTGCAATTTCATCTCTGATAAATATTCTAGATGCGTAGTTTAAATTTGAGCAGGATTCAAAACTCCATGGGTATCTATATGGATACCCACAGACGTACACACACACATAAATTCAGCCCATGTACAGTTCAGACAAAATCCACTGAAACTAGGAAGTCTGACTGGAAGATTCACTCTACATTGAGCCTTTGCATTTTAATCATAAATTAAATACACCGTGGGTGTTGTGACTAACTGGCAGACAGTAAATTGAGGCACTACGTAGTGTTTGCCATGAGGTAAACTCTTGCTTCTCCTGATTTTTAATTGGAGGTTAATTGAACTTCTGGCACACTCCACTATAAACAAGTGCTGGCACTAAAAACAAAAAGACAAGGCATAATTTCATTAATGTATTCCCATAGCCCATCAAACATGCATCACTTGCATCGCCCAGATATACTGTCAAAGGTGATGAACGCACACATATCAATAACAATAGTCTGATATTCTGCTTCATTCCCCACCACAGAGGTACCCAATCCTGCTTTCCAAGGGACACAAAAGCATACAGGTGCAACCACGTTGAAGAACTTGAAAGATCTGGCTCTAACTCTTTGAAGCCTTCCTGAACATGTGTAGCATAACACAATACCTTTAACATGGTCTTCCATTTCTTTTCACCTTACATGTAACTGTACACACATACAAAAGTGACTATGAAGTAGATATAAAATGACCTAGCAAATTTGATATACATCTCATCTCCTATAGGATGCCAGAGGGTCTCATGGCAAATGCTCCAGCCACTTGCTGCTACTCCCAGTCAGAAAACTGATGGGGAATCCTAGAACAAAACTACTATAGCACCACAAGACATGTAGGGAGACCCAAACAGTGACCGGCTGGCAAAGCTTCCACTTTTCAGACAGTACATAACCAAGCATTCCCCAGCCTATTCCAAATTGTACTGTGGCTCAAGCAGAGATCAACAGACACAAATATCTCATTTGTAGCTTCCTTCATGCTTTGAAAAAACAGAGGTTATTAGTTATTGTTTCCTAGCTTATCAGATTGTTATTCTCTTGCATTGCTACTTTGCTATGTATATTATTCCCCCCCCAAAAAAAAAAAAAAATTTAAAACAAAACACCCTTAATCACAGGCTGTTCCCACTAATAAATTATCTATTTGATATGTTTAGATAGGCTGTATTCCACAGTACGAGTCATGTTGAAATTGCCCTAATTAAAATATTTCCATTTATTTGCATGACTAATTAGTACTTATCAGTCACATGACACTTTATATCTTCAAAGCATTTTAACTGCATATAAATGGGTTATCTGAAAACTTGCCCAAGAACGTATCTTGGAATCTGATGCACAGACTCAGCTATTGCTTCCTAAAATAACTGCTGATTTTATGTGTGCTCTGAATCACAGTGAGAGTAATAGCAACAAGCCTGACGAAGCTTACGTGTTGCTTATGGAAAGAATGAATAGTCCCTAGAAGAGACAAAGGCAAGCAGAGCAGACACCATTCAGTGGTGACATGGAAAAGCAGATGGCTCAGTCCTTTGAGTGGTAGAAAAGACACAGTCTATCCCTCTTCCTGCCACGCTTTCTGTTGAAGAAAACTGTTGTACTCATCTGCGAATCAAGTCCCACATCTCTAAAACTGCTTGCAAAAGACTTGCCACCATTCTTTCACTTCCTCCTCTTTGGAGCTTTCTATAGACTCATGTGCCAAAACACTGAGGGCATCTGGTGCTGCTTTCTGGAGACTCTGGCCACCAATGACTTGCACTGTGTGGGAAATCAATTTCTCAGTAAAATGCCATCACCCTGTCTCCCAACAAAGCCTTGGGCCATCCACTGGTCAAAAGAAGATGAGGAATGTTAGTTCTTTGCTTCACAGCTTGTTTTAACAAGGAACTTACAGAAGCAAGCTACTTCCATAAGCACCTGAGCTACCTTGCCTGTCTGCAAATTATTTTCCTTTTTAAAAATTAAGGATTACAAAAGGAATGATCCAGAGGGCTGGGGGGTTGGGCAGTGGAAGGGGAAATTTTTAAACTGTATTATATCCAAGGAAGTGATATAAAGAAAGAGAAGAAAGAGTAAATTTTGTAGATCTGGTTCTCAGACTAAAATGTGTTTTAGAGCTATCAATATGCTCTCCATTGAAGACTTGAAAGTGAAGAGCCATCTCTAACACTTTCCCTCAGCTAAGGGGGAAAAAAATTGTAATTCCTCAAGTTAAATAGCTGTTTTTAAAATGTCCTGCAGGTGCCTCAACTACAAGAATGACAATTGTAATTGCAGAGGACAACTTTATTCTAGACAGCTGGAAGTTTGTAAAGATATTGATTTCCACCATACTGATCATTGGACTGCTGTTTGTCCACTGAACTGAATCTTGTCATGCATTCACTCAGCTGCCTCAGGCTCCTTTAAACCTCAAAACTTCACTACAGTTACAGTGATTTTAAGAGCATATGGTGGCTTTTATCCAGGGCAACCTGAAAGTACTTAATGAACTCTACCAGAATGCAATTATATAGGGCCTACTCACATCTCTGCAGATTTATAAGTTTGGAAAGAGACATCAAGAGATCACTGTCTGTCCCTCCCAGCAGGATCAATTGTACTTGGGCTATTCCTGACAGAGGCTGCCTAACCTGTTCTTAAAGACATCAAATAACGGAGGTTCCACAGCTTCCTTCAGCAGTCTAAACCAGTGCTTAACTCTCCTTGATTTTAGATTTTTCTTCCAACTTAAAGCTCCACACTGTAATTCAAGTTTATTATTTACCACAAGGGTGGCGAGGCACCGGAATAGGTTGCCCAGAGAAGTTGTGGATGCCCCATCCCTGGAGGTGTTCAAGGCCAGGCTGGATGGGGCTTGGAGCAACCTGCTCTGGTGGGAGGTGTCCTTGCCCAGGGCAGGGGGTTGGAACTCGATGATCTTTGAGGTCCCTTCCAACTCCAATCATTCTATGATTCTACGATTATTTTCTGTATAAAATCCTGTCCTATCAATTTCTTACATAAATCTTTATCATTTTTGTTCTTACTACATCAATTCAGTCACCTCTTCCTAAGACAATGCAATGTTGTTTTATTTAATGTTTCCTCAAAGGCTGATTCTAAGCAAAGAGACCTTAGGGGGTGGTTGCCCCATCATTAGAAATACCTGCTGTGGTGAGTACTTCAGGTTACGTGACTGGCACTGCCAGCCCTAAAACAACAGTCACCAAAACTGATGGCTGTGCTAGGGGGCACTTCCAATGAGAGACTCTTGAAAAAACTGCCTAAAACATGATCCTCCATCCTTTTTTTCTCCCGTTCTGTGTTGGTCAGAAATACAAGCAATTTACCATCATTTTCCAGGTAGATTATCATTTGTACTGACATAGTCATGGGGTTTGATATAGACTCAGAAGAAGATTCAAATGCCTGCTGGTTGTGCCCCTCTTCAGCTTTGGGGGGAAAAAATAATAGAAAAATCAAGCCAAAAAATAAGATCACTGAGCAAAGCTCTTCTGTGTCGCTTTTTCCATTCCAAGACAAGGCTCTTGATGCTGCTCTTAGGCCTTTTGAACTGTATCATTATTATTTAGCATGAAACTGCTTAGAAGTCAATTAAATCACGGTCCCATCGTGCTTAGGATGTTACAACTGTAAGATATGGTTTGCTACAAAGAAATACCCCAAACCCCGTACAATCTAAATAGATAAAACAGACTGTAATAAAGGGTCAGAGCATGAAAGCAGTTAACTTGTTTGCCACACTCAGTGTAAACAAAATATCCCACAGGAAACTAGATATATCCTAAATGTGGAAAATTAATGATGATGTTGCAGCTGCAGGGAGGAGGAGGGGGAGACATGACATGTCTGCAAAACTACCTCTTCTCCTCCCTCTCTCCCGTTACCTCTGTGTCCCACTCCTGAGCTGGGAGTTTTTCCAGCATTAAACAGCCCTTCATCACTACCACTGAGCTTAGGCAAGTAAACATGGAAATTAAGTACTAGGTTTACAGCACAGGCAGCACAAGAGGTGAATCGAGTTACCGTTTTCTGGCTGGAGAGGCACCAGATCTCACAGTTCACCTCCTGATTTCGAGGGGGGAGCAGAAGATGCAGAAGTCACCCAGCCTGAAGAATTCGCAGCCCTAGCACAACTTCCATAGCCTCCCCATGAAACTCTGCTTGAAATACAGCCTACACTAAGCAAACTGTGCCTGGAAAATGTATAAAGCTTTACTACTTTAAAATAAAACCACTTTATAACCTAGTTGTAACACCTATTGTCTCTTCAATCCTCCAAATATAGTTTTAACTTACCACAAATCTAGACATCTCTCAGGAAAATCGTAAAGTTTGCATGTATGAACCAAGAGGGCTCCCCCCACACGGAGACTCCTTCCTGTCTTCCTTTTTTTAACATCATCCCCCTCCTCCGTCACCCCAAATACAGGAAGAGAGATTACCAGCTGCCTGCTGAAGAAAACAACCACCGAATAGCATGCATCATTCGGATGGCTTGGATGATTCAGCTTTTCCATGTGAACTTTGCCGAAGTTGCACACAAATGCTGCTTTGTGCATTTCTGAATCAAATGCGTAATTAATAGTCAAAGCTCATATCAACACAATTTCTATCCGAAGAGCAACTTCTTCATGTAGAACGCAGCAGTGTGGACTTTACCTGACAACAGCTCCAGTTCTCAAACCCGCTAATAATGACATCCACCTGTGCTCATACACTGCAGTTATCTCCGGCCTCTAAAAATCCATTTTATATTGTTCTCAAAAGCTGCACCAAAGAGGGCAGTGAAAAGAGGATCTAGTGATGAGTTCATCATATTGAAAGCCACCTGATGTGATGCGCACTGGTTTTAGAGTGGGAGGGCTGGGAAGGAACAGAAAAGCCAGATGTTGCAAGCAGTCTGCTCTCCCAGATAAAATCAAGCTTATGGTGCTGCTGTAAGTGTCCCACAGAGTTACTTGCAGCTACACTTTGAAAGTTCAAGGTGTTCTCATTGTCTACAGACTTGTAGAAGAATAATATTAGAAGTTTCCAGGCAGTGGTCTGAGAGAAAAGGAAAAAAAAAACCCCAACAACAACAACAAAAAACAACCCCCAAACGTAAATGCAAACCCATTACTAGATGTATTTGGGCTTTAGTTCAAAGATGAAGAATGTTTTCACTTCTCTAATTTCCATGGCCTTTTCTCAGTTTGTTCAAATGTTCACTTGAATCCTCTTCAGCAGCAAGATCCTTCATTTCACCCCTTACGCAAGAAATCAAAAATGGCTCTAATAAACCAGATTTGACACAAAATGTAAAAAGAAGAATCAGATCTGGTACTGCCTTGGACAGACCCTCTTGTCAGACAAGCTCTATTTATTTACCAGGAGAAATGCGTATTTATCCTAGAGAACACAAGCAGCACAACAAACATGACACTGCCTTCTGCAGGCACGCAAGTGTGACAATGCAGAAACTGCCCAAGGTGCTCAGTGAGGGCAACCAAACTGAAGCCATCTAGAGGAACACCCAACTGTTGCCCAAGTGCACGTACAGCACCCATGCCACCACAGGCCACCTCACTTAAAGGGAGAAGGTAGCAACAGACTGAATGGACTGGATATCGCTGGAATCACAGAATGATACGAGGTTAGAAGGGACCTCTGGAGATCATCTAGTCCACCCTCCTGCCAAAGCAGGTCCTCCTAGAGCAGGGTGCACAGGAACTTGTCCAGGTAAGTTTTGTACATCTCCAGAGATGGAGATTCCACAGTCTCTCCGGGCAGCCTGTTCCAGTGCTCTGCCGCTCTCAAAGTGAAGAAGTTTCTCCTCATGTTTAGTCTTTAGACTCATAGAAGAGAAAAACAACAGAAATGTTGCTCAGCCTGGTGCTTCAGATGAACAGAAGGAAGCCTTTGGAGTGAGCTAGCAGGTCCATTTCCATTAGGGCATCACGTGGGATGCAAGGTAGGTGAGAGTATTGGAAAGAAACCAGAAAAGTATGCTTTGGCATCATCTAATGGCTTTTGTTTTCAGTTTTTGTTATGGTTGGTTGGGGTTTTATTATAACTGACTCTCTCTTCATTTTAAGATGTAGACAAGTTATGCGTGTCCAACCTGAAAAGCTTGTATCAAACAGGTCAGGCTGGTACAACTCTCACCTTGCAGCTCCTGCCCTGAGTCAACGCTGCCAGACTCACTCACCCTCACCGAGATGCCTCTGATCACACTCAGCTACGTGAGCAGCAAGCGCTGTGTGTGGTCACAGGGTGCCCAAAGTCTTCTGCATTTTGGGAATGTGCCAAATACTTCATTGGAAGGTAGATGAAAAATCCACATTTAAAGGAGCGAGCTGAGGGAGATGCCATATGCTTTGGTCACCAGGAGTGGTTCAGGTTTTCTGAACTTCAAAATTCCAGTAATGTTTTTTTCATTCCCCACCATTTCTTGATAGCAACAGGAGTACTTCTCATGATGGCTTCCAATCACTCAGAATCGCAGCATGATACGGGGTTGGAAGGGACATCTGGAGATCATCTAGTCCAACGCCCCTGCCAAAGAAGGTCTTCCTAAAGCAGGTTGTACAGGAACTTGTCCAGGTGAGTTCTGAACATCACCAGAGACAGAGACTCCACTCTGGGCAGCTTGTTCCTCCCTCTTTGGTCAACCACTGGGAGAACAACTTGCAATATTGAAAGCTGAGCCTCTTTCACATCCTGCTAGAGGCCTTACTCCTCACACACAGACCATAGCCATCCCAAGCGAAACAGCAAACTCCAGTCAGTAGCAAGTCAGATGCATTTCTTGTGGCCAGGCTTACCCATGCATGAACACCCCCAGGTGTCTCTCTCAGTGCTTTGCCATCCCTCCTAGACAACCCCAGCTCGCTTGCCCATGTTGCTTTAACCAAGACCTTTCTGCACACACGTCTGTGCCACAGAAGGAGCTCATACGCTGTCAAATCCTCTTTATTTTTTAAATAATGGCTTTCTCACATTACCTGCATAATGTGGGACATATCATCCCTCACTAACTGCTCCCATACCTCCACAGGAAAACAAACTTCACAAATCGAAGAATAAGTCACGTATCTTATCACATTAGCCTTTTATTACATTTTTTTCAGTGTTCGAGTCCTGGGTTCCTTTGCTCATAAGCTAGTTCTGACCTACAATTTGTTGGCACCACAGTCACGACAATCACATGCAGGTTATAGTCACCACAGGATATCACACAGCCAACGTGGACCAGGTATGTGACCCCAGCACACCATACCAGCCTCTCTCCTCTCTCCCTGCTAACAGGGAGTGAGTCTCACCCAGCTCACAGCTCCCAAAAAAGCCATACTGGGGGAGGAGGACAACCTTCTACTTGAATACAAGACAGCAGGAAGCTGCCAGTGTGGATGCTGTTGGGTGAAAAATCCAGCCCACTCCTGACAACATCTCCCCGAGTGATGCTCTGGGGAGACAGCAGGGAGAGAGGGCCATGGAGCTCACCAGTGCTTGCTGCTTCAAGGGTTAGTGCCCAGCCACATAAGTAGCATCCCAGGTAACCCTCCTGACTGGGAAATTATTAGGTGCACTTGATCCTGAATTCTTGTCCTTCCTGTCCTTGTTGCTTCTGAAAAAAAAAAAAAAGAAAAAAAAACCAAAAAAAAACAAACCGCTGAACAATTACTTGTCGCGTCTACCACCAAAAACTTTCCAAATTTCTATTTTGAGAATCCAGAGTTACAAAACTCAGAGCTAGGAGAAAAAAACAGACCTTTTCTTCTCTCCAGTGAGGAGAGGCCAATGGGTTCAGAGTTAAAGGGACAAGGATCGCTCGGGGTGGTCCAAGCGGCTTCAGAGCAGAGTCTAACCCACAGCTTACTAAACAGAGAGGAATTCTTATGCACATTGAGAACTTGGAAACACCCTCTTGCAGCAGCACTATTTTTACTGGAAAGGTCTGGCCAAAGCTATCTTGGACAATAAAACAAACAGATTATGCTATAAATATTAAAAGCTTTATAGCTGTTTGTTTGTACAAGAAATTCCTGGAAAGTCCCTTGCCCTTAATGCAGGGAAAAGAAGGTCAGAGAGGAAGCATGGAAGAAGGGAAAGGGAAATAATTCATTTTGGAGATCAGTGATTTTGTTCTGTTCTTATTCTGTTACAGTCACTTACACCAACTTCCCATCAGAATAAGAAAAACAATCAAGAGGTGTGCCAAAAGATATTGAAACTTCTCCGTGCTCAGTGGGATGTTCAGTGGGCTTGGGGAAGACAGTCTCAGCTAGAGACACGTTACACTTCAGAAAACCTTCATTCAAGTCCCGTGGAGAAAAATTCAAACACCGTAGATGCTCTCTCCAAGAACCTGAGCCACCTGAACTACTGCCCTCACCTCCTCCCGCCACATAACAAAACCATGTGAATCATCCAAGATGCAGCCATTGAAACTTGGTTGATCATTGCACCAGGGTGATGAACTTTAGCTTCATTATTCCTATAATTCATAGAGTTATTATGAGTAACATATTAAAAAGGGTTTCTCTTCTGTTTTGGTGTTTGGTTTGGTTGCTTGGCGCTTTGCAGCTTACAGGCAAAACTCTATGGTTTATTTGTGGCTACTTGGCATTATAAACATTTTCACTGGAAATATGCAAGGATTTCCTCAAAAGCATTTGCACCGGGAACAGTTCATGGATGATGATAGGGAAACACATTACTAAGTAGCACTGAGAAGCATGCAATTACTTGAAAAAGCCATTAAATACAGGTATCGGTGGCATTTTCTATGGCTCTTGGTAAATATTTGAGGATGGAGATGGAATCTTTTCAGTGCTTCCCAGTGACAGGACGAGGGGCAAGAGGCACAAGCTGGAACATGGGAAGTTCTATTAGAATATGAGAAAAAAACCTCTTTCTGGTGAGGGTGACAGAGCCCTGGAACAGGCTGCCCAGGGAGGGGGTGGAGTGCCCTTCTCTGGAGACCTTCAGGATCCTCCTGGATGCCATCCTGAGTGATGTGCTCTGGGCAATTCTGCTTTAGCAGGAGAGTTGGACTAGATGATTGATCTCTAGAGGTCCCTTCCAACTGACAATTCTGCGGTTTCCCAAACAAAAAGGCCTCTAAGCAAAGGTCACGAGAGCTCACTACTCGCAAAGGCACTCCCTAAGTTCAAGTGGCACTGTGCATTGGGCTTGGTTGCCCGATTTTTTGGTTGCTGCCAAACTGCCACCACACACAGTGAACTTTCATCCTCAACAGAGCCCAGGGAACAAACAGAAATTGCAACCACAAATTGATCCCAAAGATTTTTCCCTGCAAATCAGCAATGTCCAGCATTCGTTTCAAGGTTAATGTTCCTGCCCCTACAGTCAGTTAAGAAATCACCTAATCATGTAAGATGAGACATCTTCACCCTCTCACAAAACAATAAATAGGTCAACTCCATAACCACTTAAGGGGGAAAGCCAGCGGCTTACATCATCCTGAACAACTGAGGTGGCCACACAGGGAGGCTTAAAAAGAAATGTTTACATCTATTGTATATCATACTAAAACAAACACATTTCTCCCACTGGCAGGAACTGGAGGACACCCAGAGGTCTGGGTCTTTTTTCCTCCACCAAATACGTAATCCTCATTTTTCCTCCTTCTGGCAAAATATGTGCAACAGACAACTCCTGCCTGTTTCAACATTGAGTATGTATAACAAAACACTAAAATTAAAAAAAAAAATCCCAACTCTAATTTATATTGGCCTAGTCATACTGTTTTAAAATTTTACTTTCCTTTTGGATTGAGACCAGTATAACCTAAACTAAGCTCTTGGACCACTGTGTAAGGCCTCACTGAAGTGACACGATCTCACCAGCAGGTACCGGCTACCACAAAGGAGAGCAAAACTGATGGTTGTGCACTTGCCGGAGAGCCGGGTTGGCATCGTGCAGGCACCAGGATAAAGAAGGGTTACTATTTTAAACTGATGCAGCAGCAGCAGCGTAGGCAGTGGAATTTGGTGACATTATATCTCGACAGCAGCTCTTGACTGCTTTTGTCATGAATCTTACAGCTCGAGCGCTGTGCGTGGAACTATATATAACTACTCTGAGTGACTGCTCGTTTCATATCCCAGCACCGCGCAAATGTAGCAGCAGAAACAAATGGGCACCTAGCACTTGTGTGGGTTGTTCTCTCTGCAGAGTTACTGCTCGACTGCTGAAACAGTGTTCAACACAACACAGACCCATGCAGCCAGCTCCGTCCAGCCCCTTTTTCATCCTTCTCCAAATTCAGACTTTTTGGAGTGCTCTTTCTACTTTTAAGTTGATGGCTTTCTTGAGAGTTCTTGTCCATCGGAGGGCTAAGCGACACGGTTTAGTGATTTTTTTGTTTTTTTTTTTATCAGAGGTAGGTTGATGGTTGGACTAGATGATCTTAAAGGTCCCTTCCAACCTAGATAATTCTATGATTATACAACCTTAAAACCTGCAAGACGACAAAAGCATTTCTATTCAATTGCTACAAAAAGCATGTGCTCCATAAGCACAGCATGCGCAAAGGAAAACTCAGACTAAAGAGAAGACAGACACCACAACCATACAGCCGGACAAAATCAGCTCACTCCAAAGGAACCAACGCTTCTTTCCAGCTGGGCATGAGTATCATGGACTGAGACAGCGCGCTAGGAGTTACAGTGGAAGCTGGTGGATGTACTTAGATAAGTGCAGAAACCACAACCACAATCCAGCACCCACCCTCCTCCAAGATTCCAAAGCTGCTGGCAAAGGCAGTTGTGACAATGCACACACACAACGTCTTGCTGTCCGGATCTTGGCTGGTGAAGATAGAAAAGCTCCTGTGGAAGCAGAACCTGCAGAAACAATTTGAGCTGAATTTATCATCCACGTCCAAGTTAAAGCCTCATGAGGCGTATAACTTGGACTATTCAGGATGTGGTTGCAAGTAAAGAGCAGTTTGTGAAGATTGCCTGCTGGCAGTGTAATAAAAACAGGACAAGCAATTTGGACAGAAAAAAATATATTTTTTTTAAAAAAAAAAAAAAAAAAGAAATTTCTTTAGCCTCTCCAACTATAAAGCTCATCTTCACCATCTGTTTCCTGGCTTGGCTAAGTTTTAGAATTTTTTTCTGTTCATTGAGCACCCAGCTTGTGGAGCACACTGTTTTCAAAACAAGCCCTGCTTAGGAGGAAGAAAAGGTTGTCTGTTCATTGATTAGTATCAAATTAGTATACTGACAGTACTCTGTCCAGCTCTGCTGGTCACCAAGAATTCAAACACTAATTAATTTAATTATCCATAATACTAGGGGAAACACATTTCTTAATGAATTGCCCTGAACTCTGCCTCTACAAGCCACTAGTATTCATTTTTATATCTTATTTCCTCTTTCCTATTACCATCCTGAACAGTGTTTTCTCACAATGGTTACGGAAGGGAACACCCAAGGTATTGGGGCTGGCAAATACTCTACAGAATAAACAGAAGCCTGTTCAATATTTCTGAACTGCACATTCCTAAAATCTCACTATATATATATATATACACGCAAGCCTATCAAATAGTCTTCTACATTTTTCTGGGCTTTACAAACTTTTCCAATCACCTGTCTTATTTTGCCACTGTGACAGAGTATTCAGAGGATTGCAGAGTCCTGTACCACGGCGGGATATCAGGATATACATGTTGTACTCATTAGGGAGGTCAGCCGAGACCTAGTTTTTGCTGTAACAGATACATGTACCTTCGATACCAAGGGATGAGCCAAGTTTCTGCATAATAGCAGTTTCTAACTTGTTACCTACAGTTTTCCCAAGTTAAGCCAGAAGGATATCGCCTGTAATTTACTCCTGTATCTGTGGGTTGTTTGTTGCTTGGGTTTTTTTACCCCCAAAACTAGAGAGCACTCGCTATATTTGCTATATGCAGAAAGAAATTCAGCAAACAATATCTTTCAAATTTAACCTATAGGACAAAGAAAGTCTTTGGGACTTCAGATTTCTCAGATGTTTCCTCTTGCTTTTCAGTTAGCACAGCACCAAGAGGAAGAGCCAAAGAAGTGGGTGGGAGAAGTTATTCCACAAACACAGGACAGATTTCACCCTCTCCAAATAAGATTAAAATGCAAAAGGATTGATCTGAAAAAGTGCAATTTTTAACACTTCTCCATGCACTAGAACTTCTAACAGGAGCTGTTACTGTAGAGAAGAAAAATAACCACACTCAGGAATAATGTGACATGCACTGCTATGGGTTCTTCATTTTTTCCATTTTAAATCATCCTCCCAAACCAACAGCAGCTTTTCTTCCAAAAGGTAACGATAGCAGTAAACGACCTGTGCCATGCTGCTATTTGCAAAACATCAGCTGGTCAATACTGCACATCATGCACAAAGAGAAAACTGGGATTTTAATCTCTAGTCTTCGCTAGGAGAGAGAAGCCTTGTAGGAAAACAAGCCACCTGAAATCAGAGCGCTTTTCACAGAACAGAGTAAAGCCTGCACTTCACAATTTGCTTTCTACTGGTTCCTTGGAACTTCATTTTATTTCTCTTCCTACACTGGCACTTCTGTTTTCACCACCCTCGTTTGGTGTTCATGCAGCGAGGAACTTCAATGTTTCTTTGAAATGAAATACAAGACTTTATTAGCTGCTACTGCACATCTGCAGCAGCTTCTTCAACCAACTGCATCATCATCCAGTGGCAACAGCACACTTGCTCTTTACACAACACAAAGCCTGTCTCCAGATGAGAGCCCGATTCCCCCACCTACTCCACTGATTCTCTTAGAAAGAGTTTTTTGATATTAATAACATTTTGTAACAAATGTAAAGAAAAGGAAATAAATAGTTACATGCTTTCTTCTTTGGTAAAGAAACCATTTGGACATTATTTGTGCTTTCCCTAGCCAAGAAACACTCTTGTTTAGCAGCCGCCTTTCAGACCACACACAACCACACCACGTAGCAAGAGGCTCCACAGGACAAAGAGAAGACTTGGTGTGACATACACATGTGTAAAGAAGCTACTGGAAAGTCCTTGAAGAGATAAGTGAGGTTCCTTCCACCCAAGGCCAGTCATACTGGTTGAGAACATTGATCAGGGCAGCTATGGAGCAGTGGTCCTCTCTCTCAACACATCGGCTGCAGGTGGCTATGGACTTAGAGCCTTTCCCAAGTACTTCAGACCTCCTCCATCCGGGAAGAGATGGGACCGTTACTTCTCCTTGGACTCAAGATAATTTATGAGTGTTTCCCATAGATATTCCCTTCTTTTCTCAGGAAAAGGGACAAAACAGGTCAATTAAAAGTAATTTTCACTTTGAGTTTCACAAGATTTCTAGAGTGACTGATGGGTGCATAACCAGAAAGCCCAACAACTGTTGATAAAAATTTCTATTAGAAATTCTTGCAGCCAATACCTTAACAGCCACCCCTGTTAGCAAGATCAGATAGGTCTTTAAACAGGTACAGATATTTGGAAGGAGGTCAAGCTACACACATCAGAGCACTATACAGGCAAAGGGAAAAGGGCTCTGGTATTTAATTCACATAATCAAGTGTTTAAAAAGTTACAGCTCTCTCTTTTATAGCTCTTTGAAGTTTCCTTGATGCATTTGCTTTTCAGTAATCAGCATCACCAGCACAGGATACAAAAAGCTCTTGCTTATATACATTAGAAAGAGTAACGTCTGCTCTCAATAAGTCTTTCAACTGCACTGATGTCCTTGTATTTCAAACAACACATTTTAGGTCACTGTGTTAAATTGCTCGTTCCTGTAAGTGAAATCACTGCATTAAAAAGTCCTAAGAGGTAGAGGGGCAGGGGAAGAGTGAGCGTATCCAATAGTCATACTGCAACGCAAACCAGTTTATCTGTTACTACTGAGAACAGATACTGGAGCTTTTCCATCTGATAATCAGAGGGGGGGAAAACCTTCTCTGTCAAGGCAATTAAAACACCAGCTTCCCAGAGACAGGCTCCTACACATCATACTCTACATAAAAAGATATGCATTGTAAAGCAAGGAGTACTCTTGTCTGCAGTCAAGGGAGCTTATTAAAGCACACGGTAAGTTCACAGCAGTAAGGATGCAGCTTTTCCAACAAGAACAGGCGTACTGTGTTCTGCTATATTTATTCTTCATATGTACACTCCAGTGGGCAGAAGCGCAGCAACAATGACGGAAAAAGCTGAAGAGGGGGAAAAAAGCTCCAATATTATTTGCCTTTTTGATTTCAAACCCCCACACAACTGTGTTCACTGATCTTGGCTAATTTACAGTGGAAAATCAGCCGCATTAATCAGACAAAGTATTGCCTTGCCCTCTGCTCAGTACTGATGGGGTCATACCTGGGGTACCACGTCCAATTCTGGGTTCCCCAGTATAACAGATACTTGGACATACTGGAGACAGTCCAACAAAGTGATAACAAGATGAGGAAGGGACAGGAGCACCTACAGACAGGAAAGTCTGAGAGAGAGGAGAGGTCGGAGAAGAGTGGTGCAAGACAGTCATACTATAATCTGCTTTGATGAAAAAGTTCCAAACCAGCCCCCACTAAAATCACAAGTGAGTCAGAATAGAAACATAATTAATTGAGAATGGAATTTAACACCCTGTGTCACTGCAGGGCTGTAGCACACCTTCATTAACTCGTTGCAGCAGAGTGGTCACATCTTCACAGCCAGAATTATGGTATGTTTTTAACACTTTTGTTATCACACATGGCTCCTGCCCCAGTCCAAAGTGCAAGCTAGTGTTTAACCTCCCTCCTCCCCCACCAAATATTACATACAAATTCTTCTTCTTTTCTTCAGCAAGACCAACGGAGTGAAGGCTGTTGGCAATGCATCATCTATGAAAATAGTTAGTCTTACAATTAATTAGCAAGGAATATAAAAGACTTTTCATTTGACTAGCCTGTGCCCAGTACCGCAGACAGGAAGGTACAAACTGTGTTTAAGTGTAAAAAATATATACAACTATATTTAACATTTAAATTACTTTAAACACAACTGTTTGCATACTAACAATCTTATGTACATTCAGTTTTAAACAATACCTCTTTAATATCCTCTTCTTTTGTTAAACAAGTTTTATTTTCCTCCCAAAATACCCAATGTTACTTTAAAATTCCGGAGGGGAAAAAATTTGAGCTATATAGAAAATAGCAAGGTGTCTTACAATCGTAATATGTAATAGCACATATTTTTCATAAAAACAAACACATCATTCAAAAACTGAACCACTGTAAAATTTTGCATAAGTCCAACAGGACTGTCTTTAAAAGCTTACTTTGGTTAACAGCAAATCATTCTTAAACAATTAAGGAAAAAAATATATACTCTTTTACCACCTCTACAGATGCATTTCCTTGGCATGTTGTAGCAAACCATGTATCTTTACAGATGAGCACTGCAGCTGTTCAGCACTATTTGTACTGTGATTTCAATAAAATGGATTATATATCAGGTTGGATTGATTTATATTTAAATTAGTCCAACTTCCTCAGATCTCTGAATGAGAGAACTCACTTCCTAAGACTTCCTAAGATCTCTGGATATCAGAGAAAGAACGGCAACACTAATACTTCTTCCTCACACGGCTATTTTGCATGAAAGTGCCATTTCCCTGCTTCTCCTTCCTGGGCAGGAGAGTAACACAACTTTCACTGAGCTCTGCATGCTCTGACACCCAGCCAGTCGCACCAGCCTCTGAGCATTCAGACACATGAAGTGCCACTGGACTTTACGGTAACACAACAATTTCCTCTGAGTCATTACGCAGATTTCGGATCACATCTGGCCTCCGCGTCACTGAAATTTTACTCATTTCCAGGGGAACAGAGGCCCCCAGCTTCTGGCCACGAAGAGGAACTTGATCTTTATCTTTCTTCCCTCCTTGCACTACAAAACCCTTCGAACCATCAAAACAATCACAAACAAAAAAGCAAAAATGTAAGATTCTCCAGGAAAAGAATACCACATTAGTCACTATGCATCAGTTAAGCTGAAAAGTAGAGGAGTCTGACCGATGAGCAAAGGCACTTGGTAACAATCCTGTGAACAACAGTCAATGAGTCAACAATTTCAGTCTCGTGATCCAACTGACCAGCAGTGAGGGCTCTGCAGAGGAAGATTTTGTGGACGACGTAACAGAGGATTTTTTAGCACCTTCCTCTTGAAAAGGAATCGTTGCACTGTTGTGGAGGTCTGCATTCATAAAACACCTGCTGCCTCGAATATAATCCGTTCCCCTCACTAAATGCTTGTCAGACACTGGTCTTGAGAGGGGGTGTTGTATGGAGGGGCTTTCTTCAATGATTGGGGGTATCCTTTCATTACTGAAGTACCTGCAGAGAACATCTTCACCTGTGTGAAAAGGAGGAGGAAAACCACTTATTGCTGACTTCAAAACTCTCCATTAACATTTTCTGTGTCCATAAAAAGATTTTAATTACATATTAAACCACTCAGATTTTATTTACCTTTCATAACCCCTGGATAAAAGCAGTCGTCAATAGATTTACAGCTTTTTGCATCTTTAATATTTCTTAAAAAATAAATTCACACAGAGAGAATACTGTTTGACTGTTAAAATCCAGATTCACACACACTAAAACTGCCAGTACAGACTGCCTTCTTGCAAATCATTATCATGAGCAAGACCTAACAGACCTTCTCGTTATATGTCATTGAAGATGCTGATAGACCAGAGTTGAATCCATATTTATAAGCGTAATTCATGACTAACTTAAAAGCTACAAATATTACTCTGGACAACATAAATTAAGTTTGCAGATAAAGATGTAAGCACTACCCTGGCTTTGACCGTTGATTTGTGATGCTTTCTCTGTTGTTTTTTCACTCTTCCCTAGAAATCCGACCATGGAAGCTGCTGCTACAAACAACCCACAGAGCCCTTCTTCTGATCCAGCTTACACACCGACCCACTATACTTCAGTACATTTCCAGTGTTTAAAATAAAAAAAAAAAAAATGCCAACACAGAATCAAAGGTACAACGAACCAAAAACCATACACACAAAACCAGCCCTGCCACCTGGTGATCATTCTGCTAGACTTGTTAGTTTGCTTGTTTCTAATATCCCTCCAGGTTAACGCTTCTTGTTATCAGCTTCTATTTTTGCAGTGAAATCCTAGAATCCAGCTTCTATTTTCCCTACAATTAAACATCAGCTTTCATAACTGATTTCAAGAATAAACTGAATAGTCGATCCTTTCTTATTTCCCACTCTAACAAGACTCACAGCCTTTCACATGGAAAAGGGGGGAGGGAGAGAAAGGCAGTGAGGGAATGGAAAAAAGGCACCCAACCTAAACCCCAATGTTATCGGCTTCTGCTTCTCTCCCATTCTGTGATATCTGTAGAACATGTTATTTTCCAACATCAGTCACAGTAAAAAACAATTCCTAAAAGGTCCTGCATTTTACTTTTGAGAGCAAGTGTGCTCCTACAACAACCTCCACAGTAATCAAAACAAAGAGAAAGACTCCTCAAAAAAGCAGGTCTGCCCTAGTCACTCCAGCCTACTTTTAATGCTCGCAAGAATTCTAAGATTGGACAACAAAAGTATAAGCCCAACACTGAGGTCTCACTAATTTCACAATTAACCATCTGGCATTCCTTCTAAAATCAACAATTGTCATCTTGGATCAGTTCAGCAATGCGCAAACACTAATCCTCCATTCCTTCCATTCATTTCACCCCAAGGAAGTTTTGGAGAGGATGGGACAAAAAGAGAGAGGGATGAAACTGAAAACCTTGCCTTTTCTCCCTGGTGCTCGTGGCCTCGAGAAGGGTTCTGCAGCTCCTATCCAGCTTCCATCTGCAGGCATTGACAAAGGGCGAGGTTTTCCTAAAGGCAACACAGAATTTTATGAGGAATTAAATTAATTTTAGGAAAGTAATTTTTAGCTTGATGATATCCACAACTAAGCAAAGGGAGAGCTTTTAAGTAAAATTATTTCAGATGTGGAATTTCATTCACATTCACAATTTGCACAGACTGCCCTTAATATCCACCAAATCCCACGAGCAGTTTTCCAACACAAATGATTCCAAACAGACCAAAGCGTTTGTCGTAACAGCAATAATGCAAGAGGAATGAACTCACCATAGGATTGTGTTTTTTCCCTCATCTTGGGTGGTAGGATATTTGCTTCCACGGGATAGCCAGGCAACTGATCCGAATCAGCAATAGTAAACCTTCGCCTTCGACTCTCCTGATCGAGAAGAGAATTGGGAGACTCGGCGCCCTTGGAGCTGTGTAGTGACTGGTTGGGTTTGCTGCCTCCTCCATAGACAAGACTCCCCTTTTCATCTCTGAAAAGACATTTCACTTCAGTTAGCAGCTTAAAAGAGTTTCACCATGAGTAGGTTTGAAAGACACTTCTAGTCACTAAGTCACGCTCCTGACAACTCTCATTGTGCTGCAAACAAGTTTATAAAAAGAAAAAAACAAAATAAACCAAAACCAACAACAAAACAGGTCAGGCGATGGAAGACTTCATTATAAACATATTTACCCAAGAGAAAAAGAAAGCTACCTCGCTCATGCTAATTCACTTTTAATGAGCCAGTAATTTAACACACAGGATTTTAGAGGTACCATCCCTGAAAAAGCTTTTGAGAAATGGGACCTTTCTGCCCTGAGGGTATTAAAGTTCCCAATTCACTGCCTGCTCAGCACATGGTTGTGACAGAGGAGTGCATGCAAAGATTGTTCCAGCTCTGCGTAACAGCAACATCAATCGCCTCCCTCTGAAGGGCTACGCTTTCCAGTCATTTCAAGAGCCCAGTAACTGCCACTGGATATTCATCACCTTCTGTCTCCATCCAAAAGTGAGATTCCCTGGAAAGTTTCAGTAATAAATTCCTAGTGTATACACATAGATTTTAAGCAATTCCTGCAGGAGCTCCCTTCCCGGAGCAATCCTTTGTTCCAAAGGCCAAAAAGAAACAGCCATATTTAGGGTCTTGTGAGTACTTATGGAATGAAACCTACCTGTCAAATTAAGATTTACCTGTTTTTTTCCCCCCCTTTCCTACAGTCTTAGCTGATGGTTGCTTCAAGCGATAAAACTGGCATAAAAATACACAGTTGACTGTCTAAGCACACACATACCCCAGTATTCACAACAGCCCCCTGACCAGTGCATACAGCTTTTTCCAGCTCTCCATCAATAACAAATGAGAGCTCAGTGAATGGGAGGGAGCTATTTATGGAGTTTTAGGGACTGAAAGTTGCACATAAGTGTTACACCACAACCACGTACATGGAGAGCTCTCCTACAACACCACCATGTGGAGACTGTGCTGTGGGGAGGGAAACCTACCACTGCTCTCTGCCACCTCAGCGTGGACTACAGGTCCGTGCCAGGAAGGGAAAAGAAAAGGATGATGAGGAAGGAGAAAAGAAACAACACCACAAATGCTCTACAGTTTCAAGAGAAGACCAAAACGTGCAGAGGTGAAATTGATAGCCAAACAGAAGGCGAGAGAACTGCACTTTCTCCCCTTCCTGGCTGCTACAGCCTCCCACATTTGCTTTCTTTGAAAGTCGAAGTCAACAAGTCTACCACTTGACACATCAATTAGGACAACTTTTACAGCTCTCATTGCTAATTCCTTCCTTGTCACAGGAGATTCAGGTCTAAAGGCATCTGAAGCTAGATACAATTTTGTGACTGTTTGGGAAGGACATAAACAAACCAAGCACATGCCAATAATTCACCAGCGTTCTTGAAATGAACGATTTAAAGAAATGCTACAGCATTCTAAACTTAGCTGTTAAGTTTACATACTAGATTTTATCTTTTATACAACTTGCAAGATTAAAATAGAAAAGAACTTGTTTTAAATTGTTAATTCCCACAAGTACTTATTTCACTTGCTGAAAACAAACCAATCAACCACCACCCAAAAAAAAAAAACCCACCACAAAAAAACACCCAGCAGAAAACGTTTCAGATAAAAAATGACTTCTTGCTATGTACCATGAGATTTTAAAAAGTCAAAAACACAACCCCACAACAAAACTAGGAATGTCACCCATTCATGTTTTAGGAACAACACTGATCTAAGTGGCACACAATCTTCTAATAATAAAATCTATTCCTATCCTGGTAGTTTACGCATTGCATAAGCTTAAGCAATCATACGCATTTAAGCAACTACAAGAAAGTCTGTGAGATCTGCAATCTCCTTAAGCTAATATGCACAGAGCTCTGACAACAAGCCAGCTCAGAAAAAAAGAGATTTTTTGTTCAGTAGTGCTTATTTATTTGCATACCGAGGAGAATATGGAACAGCTGGTGGAGGTGGTATGTACAGATCCAGAATGGCTGGCTTCTCTTTTTTCAGTGAGGTATCCATGGTGCTCTCTGCTGACTGGGTTGAAGGTGGCAGAGGACTGGTCTGAAATGTTAGAGAGCTATCAAACATCTGAGCACTGACTCATCATTCGCAAAAAGATTATTCGATAATCAATAGTACCAGTCAAGCCCCTAGTGAATTATTTCTAACGCTTAATAAACACATTAAAAACTCTTAACATTTACATTTTATGCCATCCCCAGTTTTGCCTAGCTTTGCAGTCCCTCCTCCAGAAACCCCATCGCAGGTAATGCATTGCTCAAGAGTAAGTCACTCTTTCCAGTTCTATTTTTCCTGCAAATTCCATAGACAGAAAAAGCAACAGAGACAAATCCCCTTCTATTTTTCGATCCTTTAAAGGAACGCAATTTGTCAGATACAGACAGGATCTGCAACACTTACAAAACCAGTTCACACTACCCTTATTCTATACAGTTCAAGCCCCGGACAGAGGTAAAGTTCACCACAAGCACCAGGTGATATAAGTAGGGTAAGGGAAGCCAAGGAAAAATACATTTGGTGTTGCTCATCTGAGCAAGTTTGCTGTTTTGCTCTCTGTGGCTCATACTTCTGTGTCCCCAGTATTTTGCCAGGCTCCTGCCTTCACACCAGTAATACAGTCCTTGCTTGGATAATCCTGGAAAGCTCACAGGGTGGTAGTGGTTTTAGCCCTGATTGAAGGGCAGACACAACGCCACAAAAATGAGACAGAGGCATTTGTGAAAGGAAAGATGAGAAAGGAGTCAAACACGCATGAGAGAAATCTGCCTGTCTTGACCCTTGCAATAGCCACTGGCATTTCACAGGTTAATAAAGTTTTCCTCAAAGCTGTAGGAAGGCTTGTGACAAAGTGGAAGTAGGAATGGGAATTCTCCCCGGTTGTCTTTATTTCAGGTAATCTCTTTAGATCCAAGCAGGTTATTTCCTCCTGTTAGCATTAAGCCATAAGCTTCCTAATACATGTCATTCCTCAACATATTTAAGTTATTAACTTCACTTTGTCTGTTCATTACCCAACCTGAATTGCCCAACAACAAAATCTTATTTAAATAAGTACTTTAAATAACTTCCCAAAAAACACTCACTCTTTCCCACCCTTCACCAGACTAAAAAGAGGACAAATACATGGAGTAATTTAAGTTATTTCAGCAAAAACATATTAATCTGCTTAACAGAGGAACCATTTATTACTCCGTGATGATGAATGCCATACATATCAGCAATTTTCCCTCAGATCAGTTCTCCCAGTGGCATGCTGACTGATTAAAATGCTCAACACACCTAGTCCCTTTGTGTATCAAGAGGGCACTATCTTGAGTTTAAAAAAACAGGCAAGAACATTTTCCTTTTCATCTAAGGACCAGAAGAGGACAGCCATTTCATCAAACCTTCCTTGACCTGTACTTAAACATTGAGTACCTGGGAGCATTTCTGGTATGTCTCTTTTTCCCGTTGCCAGCGAGACATTCCCATCCCGACGTCAGAGCTGAGCCGGCAGCCTCTCACCTGCACCAAGGGGGGTTTCCAGCGCAGGTTCTTGAGCGGAGCAGGAGTGAAATGGAAGGAGCCGGTGGGACGTTTCTTAAGCAGCAGCCTGACTCCAGCAGGATTCTCTCGCAACTTTGCAACCAGATTTTTTAGTTGCCATCCAACCTAGAAGAGAATAAAGACATCTTTTATTTCGTATGGCTTTTCTGAAAGTAAACAAAAAGAAAGAAAAAAAATCTATATCCCTCAAGTCTGTCTTAATATGAACTTAAAAAGAGAAAAGAAATCAAAAAAAAAGCCACAATAAAGGGAAAAAAAATAAAAATGGAAAGCTCCTTTTTTGAAAGGATCTTCTCTGTTTTGCTTCAAAGAAACATTTCTACCTAAGCTGTGAATTAAACTCTGAGGTATCAAGCAACGTTCTTAATACCTCTGCTCTAGTCCTAGAAGGATGCAAGGTTGTGGTCAAATTGAGTAACACAGGGATTCAGTGAACTACTTCTGTCACGTTTCTTTCTCACTCTGAAAGGCGTTGCTTATCCCTGCTAAGCAAAAACCATAGATTTTTCATTTAAGTGCCCAGATACAAACAATTTGACAAATACTTGGGTTTTTTTAAAACTATTTTTATCTGCATTCTAGTAGATCGCAACAATGCATTTTAAATCAGGCCTTAAATAAAATATGTAATATTTTTTTGTATTGTAATATGATGCGTACAGCACTTAAACACAAAACATTGTGTATTTATTTTATCAAAACACTGCAAATAATTAACTTTAAGTCCAAGTAAAATTCGTCTCGAAAGCAAAATGTTAAAAAGCCTCAAAGATTTCAAAAGAAAAACCCCACAACCGTCTCCTGACACCATCCATACAAAACCTATGGGAAGCTTTGCAGAGGGAAGACTGGTAACGCTGTTTGTTACTAACCACAGTTTGCCGATTAACCTGGATCACTTCATCACCAGCATGAATCTTCTGAGACCGATCAGCAGGAGACTGTAACGAGGAAAACAAAAGGCATGTGCTTCAGCAGGTTTTCTTCCCTCCCACCAAGCTAAGTCAAAGCCTTTATCTATAATGAGAAGCATTGTTGAAAATTCTCAAGGCTAGATCACACACTGCATCCGCTGATGACTTGAGGAATGCAAAACAAATTCAAGTTAACGATTTATTATTTTTTTTTATACTGAGGGTACTAGAGGGAAAGGGAGAAGGCACAGCCTACATGTGTCACAGGCCAATCTGTCCTTAAGTCATGGGACTGCCTCCATTGCCCTTTTGCCTCCAGCTTGTACTGTAGTTTCAGACAGAGGGCTGAAAGGAAGACTTCCATCCTAACACAGCAACTATCTTAGCTTTCAAATAAGCATGTACTGCTTTTAAAAACAATACACTAAGATTTTGAATGTACAGAACAAGGGACCAAAACCCATTCATCCTACAAAATAAATCCACTTCACTTTCCTTTTTTGTTTCCTAGTGCAAATAGGAGATACCAGTCTTAACGTACCTGCCTGCAACAAGGTCAACAGATAAAATATATGCTTGCACACACCAAGTGTGAGAGGACGGGTATTTTTCAAATACCTACCTGATAACAACGCACCTTAAAATGCAATTGTATTGGAGCAAAACCCAACCTCTAGGAAACCATTAGCAAGGAACAGCTAAACGTGTCAATATTTATTTACTTTATCTACAGCTGGTGCTATGCGACAGCCATCACTGCAGTTATTAAAACTGGTTTCGCTGTCGTTAACACATCAACTCTGACCAGCCTTGACAACACCCAAAGTGCACAGATACACTGCCTTGGTATAGGGCACCTTGGCCATGGGACAACTTCTCCTCCCACTGCCCCCACCCCATCAATAACCACCTGGCACCAGGCCACCTCTTCCCAATGACACCCAGATTAAGGAGTCCCTTCTCCTTGTCCTTGCACCTTCAGAGGCTCAATTAGCTTTTTTTTTTATTATTTATTAGAAGGAACTGTAGGAATAAACAGTGCATCAAGGGAAAACAACATGGGGGAATTTGTGGGAGGCTCCAGCTATCACAAGTAACCCCATTTCTTCATTGTCTTCTCACTTCCTCTGAGAGGAAATGCCTCTGTGGAAGGCTGCGTATATATGAGTCAACCAAGATCAGGAAAAAATCCTGGGCCAAAGTCAAGTTTATGAAAAACAAAGCTCATTTCAAGCTGTCCTTTGGGCTATCAAAAGCCCGTCTGGAGGAGGGTGGGGGACCCTTGCACAGAGAACTCCTACGAGTGCCAGCAAGCACAGCAGACACTGCAGTCGCATTGTGGGAACGGAGAAAAGAGCAAAGTTTAGATCTGGGCCAACATGAAGCAGGAAGTCACAAGCAGGACAGCACTACTCAGCAAGACTCTTGGCTTGACATGCTCAGTCCTTCCAGTGTACAATATTGTGAATTTTGGGATGCAATTCCACTGCATTCTAACACACTAGCTTCTGGGGATAGCTACTAAAATACCGTTCCAAATCTAGCAAGAAAATTCAGTTAAGACCCAGTCTGATTCCATGCTGCCAGAAAGACGAGATGTTTGCAGGTCTGTCCCTTCTCAAACTTTGTTGCCCCAAAGGAAAAGGCAGAGATTAAAACAAACAAACAAACAAACAAAAAAAAAACACAAAACAAAACACAAACAAAACCAACAAAAACACCCCCCCCAAAAAAAGCAAGCCACACACCAAAAGTGGACGTTTAGGTCAACACTCAAAGCTACAGAGGCAATACAGCACCACTCCTGGCCTCCAAAACGAGATGTAGAGGCACAGAGAGCTTGTCAGCAGTCAACATTACATTCTTTCACATTTATCAGATGTCGAAATTGCTGAGAAAGTGGCCTTGCTCTGTGTTCAGACCCTATACAGAGTTGTGCCGGGGCAACAGCATAAAAGCTACACAGACTTTCAGTTTTCACTCTGAACTGCAAGCACACATCCCCATCCACCGCTCCCTGGTCCCTGGATTTGGCAGGGGTACAACTAGAACCGCTGGCTCTTTCCTATTTAGAAAAGAAAGAACATTGCTGCCAACTTCTTTTGGTCCTTTTTGTGTCAGCCACTGCTCCTATAGAGCACCGTGTCTGATAACGCCACAGCATCACCCACCAGCCTCAGCTGCTGGCCAGAAGTCCACTGCAATGACTGGCCAGAAGTCTTTACTAAAGTCTCAGCTACAGAGAACTCACAGTGTCAGAACAGAACAAGCAACTACCTGCAGCAAAAAAATACAGTTGCCTATCATGCCAACCATTTCCTTCCAACAGACCGCTCTTAAAGTCTTACTTTTTCACAGCCTTTTTACAGTACAAGGTAATTTTGTCACTGGGCAGCTCATTGACTTCATTACTCATAACTGCATTTACCACACTACCACCTAGACATTTCCATCAGGAGAGATCACCTTTGCCAGCAGAGAGCAACTACATTCAAGACTTTATTAAGAAAGATACCATAAGGGCTCAGAACACCAGATACAGTAACTTATTAAAGCAATTATTTTTATGCCAAGCATTTGAACTCATGTACTTGCAGAAACCGGTTTAATTAGACTAACAGTGAAACACGCAGACACAAATATTTATAAACTGTGGATAAACAAACGATGCATCACAGGATTTAAAGTAGTAATATCATGAAAGCCATATGTAAAGCAGGAAAAAGTAGTAAAAAAGTCAAACTCAAAGCTACTGTCAGATAGCCTGAGTCAATCTACGTTTATTTCACTTACATTCTCTGTAGTTCCAGTAATTACATGCAATCCATCATAAGTTGATTTGATGTACATTCCCTAAATGTAAGCACAAAATGAAAAACAAGTTTAAAGGCAAAAAACCACGTAACTTATCTGATTAAACAACTGCTGCCAACAGACACAAAACATTATTAAAAACACTGAACAATTAACACATTTTTCCTATAAAAGTGTGTGGTCTAGTATTACAACATTCTAAACCTCTTCACAGATCACTTCTACTGTAATTAATTATATTATTTATGATGGCTTAAAAAAATAATACATGGAATGTAATTTTGAAACGCTGTCTGGTTGGTAAAACCAAATGCTGCTGGTCTTGCTGCCTCATTGGTTTTCAGCCTTGAACAAAACCTTATTTCCTTTCTGCCCTGACTGCAGTAGAGAATTGCAGGTTTTACTAGATGGTCACCAGCTCTCTCAATACAAAGCACACTTACGCAGGTGGGCTACAAATACTGTCTACATGTTCTTCTACAATTTTCACTTGGCAATTCAGGATACAGAGTGCCTTGTAACCACAGTGCTGACATAAGCAATGAAAGCTGTGGCAGAAGTCAGTATTTGTGGCTGCATTCACACTCAGCGTCAACATATACGAGGACAAACACAGATGAAGTAGGCATTGACCATATGAACACCAAATTAAAAATCACCAACAGGCCATTACCTAGTAATTGCATGGATTTCCCCACAAGTCAAAGGTTTTCTACACAACACACTGTTCTTTTCAGAGAGTTAATAAAGGCTTAGCTAAGAAGTAAAATTACTGAACAGAAGGTTGGTTCTGTTTTACCTCAAACCAGGACAGGTGACCAGTACATTGGTTTCATCATTTAAAATGATTAACACAAATAAATCTCTACTTTTCCTACCTACATCTGTTGTTAGAAGCGCTCTGTACAAAACCGAGCTGTACAAAACTCGATGTTATTCAGCAGTCTCAGGCAGCTTGTTGCCTGAAGTTACCACACTTGCTTAGAAGTGCAAGGAAAAAATCCACTGAATTAAGTAGGTTCAGTAATATTACACAACCACTGAACATTTGAAAGGATTTATCACATTCCTGGTCACAGCGACCCTCAAAAATCCTCATGTTCTTCACAATCTTGCTATAAACACACATAAAAACATGTTTTTTAGAAATACAAACACCATTTCTAAACACCTTCTCCCTCCTCTGTCCAAAAAAACAGCTGGTCAAGGTAACCTGCAAAAATAAAGTGTCTGATTCCACAAGCATCAGTAAGACCCAATACACTGGTTAAGACACAAATCTGCAACACTTCATCAGCAATTATATTTGGGATCAAACATATTAACATGCATACCCATCTCTGGCAGCCACTCCAGCAAAACACCTGACATTTAACCTTCGGAGTTTCTCCCCATAGGGTATGAGTAGTTTTAAAACATGGTGCTACACACATGCACACACGCAGTGGCTCACAAGACGAGCCATTAAACACTGATGACATCAGGACATTTCAGAATCAGTTCTTACCAGGCCTTCCCCAGGTTTAATGTTGGTTAAATGAACCTCCTCCAGACACGCACACTGGCTCATCAATGGATCTGTAGTTGATCGGATGGCTTTATCACAAATGCCATTTAAAGTCTTGGCCTACAATAAGAACATACAAAAAAACCCATCAGTTACAAAATTTATCTCCCAAGTTCTTCCTAATTCAGTTTTCAAAAATGGTAATGAAATGAGTTTTTGGTCCACTACTCAAGCATAGTTAAGAATCACCAAAATAGAAGATTTGTCTGTACAGATCTATTCTTCAGCACGTCTGTCTTCTAACCATAACAGACCTGTTTCCATTAATGCCATCTCAACATTGCTAACAAATGCCAGTACATCCTCTGTTTAATAAAATAAACACTTAAAACATAGCAAAACAAACAGGCCTGGGGTTTGTTGGCTTTAACCAATATATAACCCATTACAATTCTGAAACATTTTGATAATTCCTTGTGAGACCAACTGACAGTTTTTTCACATTGTTCTTTATTTCTGCTGTGAGAATAAAATTGGCCATTTATCATTTAAAAAAAATGAGATGCTGCCAACTGACTTATCTGCACAAAGCTTTACAGTATAAAGCAGGACATTTAGCACTTAAAGTATTTCAGCTTTACTCTTTCCACTGTGCCTCTGAGCTGACCTCTTCTGGAATGCTTACGCAAGCAAGGTTTGTATTTCCTTTTGACCTAAACATAACTGATCCTAAGCCAACATTGTAACTGAAGGCAAATTCTGACTTTGTATGTGCGTGTGTCAGTAAAGTCAGAGGCAGAATGGCTTTGTCTTGCAGAACTTTTAACTAGCAAAACGGTTAATGAATCAGGCGAAAAAAATAAAATAAAATAAATGAAAAATCTGTGCTGTCCTAACACTCACAAATCTCACTAATGCTCCACAGTGTTTCATTTAATGGCATGATCCCGAACACAATGCTGAAATTCAAAGTAGGTTACAATAGCTTCAAGGAGAGGGGAGGGAGGATTAATACACAGTACAGTAGTTATACACAATCTGGGAATCAGCACTGTAAGCCACCTTTCACAACGGGTTTAAATCCTTCGAAGTGGATATACGTAATTATAGGACGGGGAGCTGTCTTGTAGGAAGACATTGGTTTGGATTACAATGGTCCTTGGAAACAATAGCTCCAACGGTTTTTGTTTGGTTTGGTTTACATGAGATTTATAAAGCAGCAATAAAATAAATCAAAACAATGTTTAAGCGTGAATGTGAGGAACTGCTCAAACAAGGGAACTCCAAACAACAATACCTACTTCCAGAGTGGGTGTGCACAAACGGAAAAAGAAAGATGGGGAAAAACTCCCTTTTACGTGGTCTCATTATTTACGGACAGAATTATTTTTAGTTATTGTGCTACTAAATTCCTAAGCATCTATGAGCTAGCGGAAGGCCTTATCAAAGAGCACAGCCTGGTTCATGTCAAAAGCAGGAAGCGATGATTAACTGTTACAAAATATAAAAAGCATTCCATTACTCTCCTCCTTTGCTCGAAAGGCTGCTTCAAACACCCTGGAAACTCAGATCTTTCAAGCTCAAGTACAGTCTGAGACTTGAACTTCAGTTCTGTGGCAGGGCAGTTCTTTTGCATGAAGAGGCTTAATGAGGCACAGTGTACACTTATTAAAGCACTAAATGCACATCACAGGCACAATTGGTTTATTTAACCTATGATCTGTCTACAGTACTACCCTTCCCTTGAAAATCTGAGGTTTAAATTCTCTTTGGAAAAAGAAAAAAAAAGCTATGCAATGGAACTTCAAGGAACACTTGACTCTGTGCTATTACACACAGTACCCATCCGTTAAGTTTTAATTGATTTTCTCTACGGTAAAGAATATTCCCAAAATGGCTCATAACAATGTTTACTTTGC
Source organism: Thinocorus orbignyianus (assembly GCA_013400375.1). Lineage (NCBI taxonomy): Eukaryota > Metazoa > Chordata > Aves > Ciconiiformes > Thinocoridae > Thinocorus > Thinocorus orbignyianus. The sequence goes on from VXBW01002676.1 coordinate 225,703, forward strand.
ATGATATGCTTGTACATGTGGAATTGAAAGCTGTCAGTACAGTCAGCACAGAAACCACTGAAATAAACGTGAATGCAGGCAGCTGAGTTTCAACAAAAACGTGTACTTACTACAGTCTGAACTTTATCTTCCATGTCAGCCACAGTGCAGTCCTAAAAACAAAACAAGAACAAAAGCCCAACAGTAACCAATAAATATGTAAACACATCATCTCTGAAAATGCTGCAAAACTGCCACTTTAACCTCAAACTGAAACAGAGAGATTTATGCTGCAGGGATTAATCAGATTAGTTTCAGCGAGTAGGGCTCAAATGTACTGTTAAACAACTATTTTCTGGCCCTAGTAGAAAGAAATAATAAACCTTGAAAACTAAGAGAACATGGGATTCCATTACAGCAGCAGATTCTTCCAGAAAAGCAGAACCCCACACAATAAAACTAGACTCTTGGAAGGCCAGGCACATGAGCTTGCCTTACGCTGATAAACACTTACTCGGGCATCCTTCTGTACCAGGCATCAAAACGGATCTAAAACATAATGTTAAAAATAGCAAGAAAGGTGATTTTTAAAAAACATGCTATCGATGACATTCCTGAGGGCCAGAGGACTGCACACAAAGCATTATTTACACAGCCCAGTCTTTGAACTGAAACAAGTTAATGTAACAGGCTACAGAAGTCGTCATTGTTTTCTGCAAAAACAGCTGAACTAGAGAATGGTATTAGATTCTCAGTTTAAAAAGTTAAACCAGCAAATAAATAATTAAACCAGATTTACAGTATCTATAAGGAGAAAAAAACCCCAAACCCCAGACATTTAGAAAAGCCTAAATATCAAGACATTTGCCACTGACATCTCAACCTTCATAACTATATACAATGCTCAAGAGATGCATCCAGGATCTGTGAATTGAAGCTACTCCATAATTCTAGTAATACTCAACCCTTCTTCTGTCCCTTCCTACCTCTATTCTGTGCTTGTAAACACAGAAATGCAGAAGAACATCCTCCAGACACAGACAGAGCAGGGATATATAAAACAGCTCAGGTATGTTCTCTTGTATGTCTGCATAGTAAGTCTTAACTCCCTGTTCACTGTTTCAATGGTCACCAAGGTCTGAGGTCACACTTTTTACATTCCATCACCAAAAGCTTCAAGACCTTTCCTGAATGCTGCTATGCAGTTTTGATTCCATCACTGTGCATCACCATCATTTTTCTCTGCTAAATACATCTGCATGGATCAATAGCAAATGTCACCTATCATCGTGCAGCCCAGTCACTCAATATTGCAAAGCCCTTCTGCTCCTCTTCATTTCTATTTGCGCTGATTATTATTTTCATGTTAAAGTTTGCCATAAAGCTTTAAGAAATAGTGGAGTAAACTCTGTTCCCTGCATTTAAATAGCTGCCATTAAAGTGAACTGGAACCTTACTGCATTCCTGCCTTGCTTTATTATTCACCCACTTTTACACATCATTTACGATTAAGCAGTGCAGCACCGGTTCCACAAGAGCCAAGCTGGTCTCTTCTCCACTACAAGAACTGGCCATTTATTCCTCTGCTCTATTCCCTAGTAAGAAATACTTCTCAAATCTAAAAATACACCAAAAATTTTTCAGTTATATCTACCTATCATTCTAATGTATCTGCTGTGTCCCAGTACAAAATAGTGTTGATTCTTCCCATCACTAACGCTTTCTCATATGCACCAATCCCATTCTTTATTACAGCTCATATCAAATTGGCAGAGCAGTACTCTGATGCTTTTTAAAAGCGTAGGTTTGTATTCACCAACTTCCATTTCCCTGCCATCAAAGGCTGATTTAACTGACAGATTAGGCACCATTTTTAGTAGTTTTATTAATATAGTTCAGCAATCTCATATCTCAGTTCCTGTAACACTCTTGGGTGAACACCATCTGCTGCTAGAAATGCTTACTGTTCTCCTTCACAAACTGCAAATCTGTAGCTGTAAATCACTAACTTTCTGCAACTGCAGCGCCCAAACAAGAAGGGCATTCAGCAGCAAGCCAAACTTCTGTGCCTTTGAACTTTTAATACCCAGACACCATCCTGTCACAACAATCCAACTGATAAAACTGGGTGCCATTGTAGCTTGACAGCTTGCAGGATATCTCTGCACCCCCAAAAAATGGGGAGAGTATCACCCACAGCACACAAAACATGACTCTTCAGAGTTCAAATAACATGCAGACACGCATTAATGGCTACAAGCAAGTCAGGCAGGAGCTGAGACCTGCGTACCACGTTTCACAGCCAAAGTAGCAGCACAGTCAGAACAGTTTCTAAGACAGGCAGAATTAGTCAGAGAGCAAAATGAGATAATCTGCCGAGACTGCCACAGTTATGCATTCTTTTAGCTGTTACCCATGTGAGTGCTCATCACACAGCTGATAAATGCAAAGTTTGGAAACAAAATACTGTGGTCTCACACCACGGACAGAAGCAGCCTGGTTAGTGGGACCTGTGTGGCAGCTCCTTCCCATGCAGCATATCTCCCATCTGATGGCTCAAACACTCTGTATGGGACAAGACTCAAGGAGCCTACAAGCATGGGTGTAGTAATCTATGCAGCCATATTTTTGTTTAGAGTTGGCACCGATGATGTTGTTTGGAACTTGAAAGTCTTCAAATTCAGACCAACTATTTCAGAAACTAACCTTCTTTCCATTAAAGCTTGAGAAAAGTGACAGTGGTTTAAAGGTTACTCATTGTAAGATACAGTCAGCAACATCAAAATTGGGGGATGTTTCCCCACAATTTCCAGTTCAGAAAAATGTACAACTGAAACTGGCCTTCAGAGTTTGAAATTAGCTCTCATTTCCAGATCTGCCTTCCAATTAGCACTCTGCACACAGCAAGCGCATTACTTCCCCAAACAACCCCTTCCTTCCCTTTTGGAAAGCAAAGAGGAAAAGAAATCAGCTGACCTTCTGAACAGTAGTAGTGAGATCCAAGCAGAGCTGAATGATTCTGTTCTTCATTGATGAAAAGTCGGCAATACCTGTAAACGGTGTCCTGCAACAAGAGAAAATTCCCCTTAGGCTAGAAGGGCCAGTCTTCTCCCATCCTACCTTATCAGTGAGGAATAGCATGTGAGAGCAAGAGCTGTAGCCCAACATCCATGCAAGCATGAGGACACAGTTTTACAATGTAAATATATCTGACTACATAGTCCTTCTCCATCCTTACACCAAAAACTGGTGAATGCCTAGCCCTGTGGTAAGCAAGTTCAGAGAGTAAAGGCAGAAGAAACTATCAGTTTTCCGAACTGCACTTCTCTCAGTTGCAAGCTCAAGTCAGATCACACTGACTGCATTTTAAAAATTACACCTGTGGTTTTGTCAGTGAGTAGGTTTCTACCTTCCAAGCCTTTGATTACTAAACTCAGACCGAAAAGAAAAAAATATCTAAAAGAAGAAAGATGGATTTTTACATTTTACAGGGATAGGTGCAGTGAGGCTAAATCTTAGAAAAGGATCATTATAGGTAGGGCAGCTTTAGAGTCTCAACTCGGACCCTCCAGACAGCTGAATGGGCCAGAAGACAGCTTCATAAGCAGCCCTAGCAGGTTTAGAAACGGACAAGCCAACCACCCTGCTGATGATGATGAGCTGAAGAAGAAATCTAGGGCGAGCTGCCAGCACCAGGGTGAGAGGAGAGGAACAGGTGAGATGCACAAGCTGTTACTGTCACTGCCTGGACACAGAATGGACTCTCTGCTGAAGAGAGGGGATATTGAAGGATAAACAGCTCTCCTGCCAGGCCCTGTACAGCTCTCCTCCCAACCTTCCTTCTCAGGAAAGCTGGCAAGGGGCTTGAGAATTCACATTCATCTCTTATCACGGACAGCATCCCTGCCAGCATCTGGCCGGCTCTGTTGCCTGTTTGCTTCCGTTGCAGCTGTCACAAAACAACTCTGGTTCTTGCCAGAAAAAAAAAAAAAAAAAAAATTAAAGGGGAAATCAAAAAAAGCCAGTCAAAAAAAACCCCCACCATCCCACAAAGAACAAGAGGGAAAATCTGCTCAGTTTTCAAATCGCAGAGCTAAGGCCACAGTTTTAGCAGAAATTTAAAAAAGCTTTTAGAAAGGGATCTTCCAATGACAACTAATTTAGAAGGTGGGAAAGGGAGAGGAGAAAGTCACATGTGTGAGAAACTGACCTGAACAGGAAGACCTTCCACTTTTATAAATACCAGTTTGGATGCAATGTAAACAATTTCTCTGTCTTTCACATGACTGGAAATGCAAGAGTAGATACAGCAGATAAAATACGTCTGACTGTATGACTTCTGGCAACACCAAAAAACGGGTGAGTGAGATCAGTTTCTAGATGCTTGGGTATAAAGATCTTGTCCTACAAGGAGAAGTGATTCAGTATAGTAGTAAATTAAAATATAAATATTTTATGCTTACCTGTCCAACCATGCAAGCAAGGCTTTAGCAGCACCAATAAGCTCTACCACAGAAGTAAGGAATTCATTGGGGGGCTTGCGAGACATATTTCCATCATAATTCGAGCTTTTCCTACGGCTGCTGATGTAATTTTGCAAATTGTTGGATGACGCTCTCAACTTGAGAACCAGGTTCTTCATATTGTCTGTTTCAAGGCCATAGTTCTGCAAAGAATATTATTAAGCTTGATAAATCTCCCTATTGAGTCCTCCGAGTTATTATACCACAAGTTCTAAATTTGTATGGGATGAAATTTCTGAGAGTTTGCTCATTTTTTTTTCTGTTTTTTTTCTGGAAAAAATACCCTCTGAGATTTATTCTACACTACAGCCTCTACAGAATAGTCTTTGGATGCTAAACCCTTCCAGTTTTGGATATTAAGGGCATTTGAGGACACTTTTCAATCAGAATCAAGTCCCAGTAATCTATAAGATGCCACTCACCTTTGAAATGCAGTTGCAGAAACAGGACTACAGTGTTTTTCTTTTTGTTAGAGGAAAGCAAATGCTGGAGTATTTTTTTTTAAAATGTTTTCTATACTGTGGTATATGAACACTAAAGTAATATTTCATTCACAACTAAAGATAAATTTAATCTGGCAAGCGATAAAAAAATATCAACAGGAAGCAAATGTAATTTCACAATCAAAAGCTAAAATAAATATTTAGACCATAAGTTTTCAGTAACTGTGCTCCTCAATTAGAGCAGTACAATTATTTTCAGGTTTGAGAGCTGCATTAACACTACACATAGTAATTAAAACCATTCTTAGATGTCGTATTTTCGTTCAACAGCATCTTTATAAAAAAATCTTGACATTTAAGAAATTTGTAATTTCTGCCTGTAACTTCAACTTTGTAACTTCAAATACGACCAAACCACACTCCATAACATTAACACCCAATTGTTTTAAGCAACACATTGATCATCTCATTCCAAGATGTAAGAAATGCTACACTAGATCTGATCTGAAGGCACCTCAATTTCATAACCAAGATTTTCTTATTTTTGCTGTCAGTGTGCAGATGTGTGAGTTACGTAGTAATATGCTGATGAGCATCTTTGCTTTTGAGTTATCCCACCTTGCAAAATCTGTTGGCATCTTCTGAAAGTGAAGACCTAGGCAATACCTAGCTCTTTCAGAATGGAAATTCTTACCTTTCTTAAAAAACACCCACACCACCACATACCAAAAAACCCACCAAAACACACCACCCCACCCAAAAATAGAAAAAAAGCCCCTGCCCTTTTCTATTGTTTTGCTGCTGCAGATTCTTGCTACCAAGTTCCAAATTCCAGAGTTTTGCCAGCTATACTACCTCCTCTTTCTCCTTTCCACCTCAAAAAACTAAAGCAACTGAAGCAAATCCTAATTCCAGACTTCCAGGGGTTCCCAATGCCTCCGCTCAGGAGCTCCCAGTCCAACCTCCTCCTTACAGCAAGCTCAGCTGTAAGCTCAGACCAGCCTGTTCAGGGCTTTATCCAGTCAAGTCTTGAAAACTTCCAAGGACAGAGACCGTACGACCTTCCTCAGCAACCTGATCCACCACCTGACTGACCTCAGGGTGAGAAAGTGTTTCCTTAAATCCAGACAGAACCTCTTGTCTCAATTTCTGCCTAAAGTCTCTCATCTTCCTGACATGCATCACTATGAACAGCCCAGCTCTGCCAACCATGTGGTCCCCCACAGCAGGAGCTTGGGATCTGCTGTCAAGCATCCCTGGAGCCATCTTTTTCCCAGTCCACAGAAGTCCCAGTCCCTCAGCCTCTCCTCACAGTCAAGTACTCCAGCCCTGACCAACCTGATGGCCCCCCACCGAGCTTACACTCTGGTTTGTCCATGTCTTTCCTGTACTTTGGGCTAGGGGACATATGTAGACTAATGAGCGCTGAGTGAAGGATAACGAACGCTTCCCTCCCTCTCCTGTCCACGCTGCCATTAAAGCGGTTCAGGATGCTGCTGACTTCTTTGCTGCCAGGGCACACCGCTGCCTTTTGGCTCCACTCCATCCATGGTCAAGCATCCATAAAACAGGCTGGAATATTTTAGATTAAGTCATTAAGAAAAAATGAAACAGAACCTTTGCCCCAAAGAAAGCCACCAGTGTAAGGAGAGGTTTCAGCTACTCAGCTGTTGTTAAAATACCTACCACCTCCTATGGATAAGATCCCAGTGGGTATAAGTTACACAAGCATCTCCCTCCTCCCCCTGAGGGCTTTTGGCAAGGAAATATCCTTAAAGTGCAGCCAGGATGAGGGGTTGAGAGGATATAGCCAATTAAAAAAAACCGCCACTGCTGCAACAGCAAAGGATATCCTTAAATTTTCCAGGATCACTGAGATGGAAAGACTTGGATTACTAAACAGTGTTCAAGTACGTGCACACTGTCACGTGTGAACTTAACACCTTTTAACCACAAGGTGATAAACCAAAAAAATAAACCCAAACCAAATCAACACGGAACACCAAGATGCATTTCTTGCAGTTAGTTTACTCCTCAATGGACACTGCATATTTGCAAGGTACTTTTTGGGGAATATTTTTTCACGAAGAGGTCTGAATGTGTGGTAAGTTCCTGTGGCCACAAGAATTTAAAAGTAGCCATATGGCAGAAAAATCTCCCTTTAGCAGGGGAATTAACAGAGGATGCTGACAACCCCCTCCTTCCATAAAGGGACAGAGAATACAAAACAGGGTTTTTTTTAAGTACAGTGGTGTAATCATCTAATCACTATATTTAAGTATCCCCAGGTTTTCCTTTATGTCATTCAGGTGCAGAAATTGTGCCCACCATTTGTTGGTATCTGCCATTAGAAATGGCTGCAGCATTCAAGAGGGCACATGTTGAGATAAACCGGGTCAGGTTTTGGCTTTGACCCAAACTTAGTCATATCTTTTGTGATATTTATAACAGTGGGTCAATCCAGTGTGACTCCTCCAGCTCAACTAGTTTATAAATAACTCTATCAAGCAGTTCTCAGTTTTGAGGTAGACTTCAACAACACAGGTGTTGTCTCTGGAGACAAAGGATTATGACTGCAACTGGTGTCCTCAACAGCTTATCAAGAACACATCACAGCCAAGTTCTCCAGCCACTGCACTGAGCTTTCCTACAACTCCTCCCAGAGATCAAGAACACATCACAGCCAAGTTCTCCAGCCACTGCACTGAGCTTTCCTACAACTCCTCCCAGAGACTCTACAGAGTGCAGCTGAGATAACTAAACCAACTGTTTAACCTCCAGAAGTCCACTCTCCCAAATGAGCGCAATAGAGAGCACAGAGCTCTTCAATACAGGCAACTGAATTCTCCAACTATGGATCAGCCCTGAAGGATGAACTTCCCCAGAAAAAAAGGCCATCACAACTCAAACCACCTCTGTTGTTCGGCAAACCAGTCTTCCTCACCTGTTTGCTCTAATACACAGAAAACACTATGCCCCTTCATCAGAATAGCAATGTTCCCATCCAAGTGGACACTATCTTGACCTCTTTCTTGACCTGACTGAGGGCTGATTTGGGGAACTATACCATTCAAAACAAACCTATTCCCTCGTTACTGTGATGTGCTTTCAGCTGGTTTAGCTCCCTGAAGCAGCTCACTTCAGGGTCAGGTGAGTGCAAACACAAAAGATAAGTAATCAGAGGACGGGGAGGGGGTGGAGGCAGCAGCTGACTTGGATTAATTCAACTTGTCCTGGAACTGCAGTCCCAATTCAGGCCAGATAGGAATGCTGATAGGATGGCAGCATACAAAACAGGTGAAAAGCAAAGGTTAGCAGGTTTTTTTGAACTATTTCTACAGGACTAAGGCTATAATATTTAACAGATTATTTAAAACTACCAAAAGGTTTTAGATGTTGCTCATGAACCAAAGAACACACTACGTTTTCCTGCCTCTCCTGAATTAAAAGATTGAAGCTGCTTTCATCAAAACAGTCCAAAGCCAGCGGTCAAGAGCACCTTATGTCAAACATTCCCAGGTTTTTACTCATTAACCTGGGGAAACACACTCAGGGCTGGAGCGAGAGGCAGCACCGCACACGTGCGCCGGAGAGCACATGCGCACGAGCACGCTCTTTCCAAACTCCATTACATTTAATGAGAAAAAATACACTGACCAAATAATTGCTCAAGGTCAGGCAGCCAACATAAAAGAATAAAAAAAAATAAAACCAAACAGCACAACAATAGTTGTGTCAGAGCTGACTTGGGCTGACCCAGAGCTCTGCTACTGCCCAGGGGCAGCATCGCCTTCCCCTTCACAGCCACCTTCACAGGCTGCAGCATGATGAGCTGGATCTACTGGCTGATCCAACTGATAACCAGCATGGAGAAGGAAAAAAAAAACCGAACAAAAGCAGACTGAATGCTTGCTCAAAAGCTCATCTAACTCACTGCATGCCTACATAAACACCAGAGTTAACAAAAGGTACTGTCACAGTTGTCCATTCTTGCTCTCTCCCTTTTGACAAAACAACCAAAACCAAACAGAACGAAACAAAAAAATGCATCCTGAAGAACCCTTTGGAGACTCGAATTTCCTAGAAAACAACAATTAATTTAAGAAAACTGAAATCTCATGAGGTGGTGCATAGATGTGATCTTTTTGACAAGTATTTGTCCCAGAGAATAAGCCTTCATGTACACACATTCTATGTTATGCTATGATACTATGTTATTCTGCACTGCAAATATGCTAGCAGAACGTTACTACCACTGAAATTATCAAAGACACAATGCTAAAAACTGTGTTCTTTTTGTTTTGTGGTTTGTTTCTGTTTTGGGGTTGGTTGGTTTTTTTAGACTGTTTAAAACTAGTATCTTCATTCTAACCTCAAGAAAATATCAGCTGCTTTTTTTGCTTCCAAATTCTCGCATCATAAAGTGTAGGTAAAGATTGAGAAATCTAATCCAAACAACACATTAAAAGTGAAAATATTTGCACACAGATTCCTGTTAATGCTTGCAGTTTTATATTTATTAAGTCCGAACAAGCAAGTCTATTCCATCAGGGAATGATGAGTAAGCATTCTGCTTTTACCATCGCTCTAGATGCTTTTTGTCCCAACCATTTAGCCGAGAAAGCTTATTTTCTGGATCCCTGCCCCAGATTCTGTGGGTTTGCAGGAGTTTAAAAAGCATGTTTATGTATGCTTGCTTCCCCCCTCTCTCAAATACTTCAGTCAACTAAGAAATGTCTTCCTCCCATTCTTTTTCTTCCCCAAGCAAATATTGTCATTGACAAAAAGATGGAAGCGCTCAAGTTGATGATTTTTCCCCTTCCCCCACTCGGGGGAATTCAGTTTCTTTGATTTGTCCTCTAAATACCTTAAATAACTTTTCAACACCTGCTCAGAAAAATGTAATAGACCAGCTCAAGAACGATGGAAATGTACGCCCAAAGGAAAGCAAACAAAAGGAAAAAGTTGTATTTGGTGTCCTTTCTCAAGGAAAGGTCTACCTTCACGCTGCGTGTTTACAACTGATGTACTGTGGCTGGAAAAAAGGTCTGTGTGGTCAGTGCTCGAAAAGAGTCACTGCAGGAGAAAGATGCTCCAAAGACAGATGCTTCACTGCCTGTAGAACCACAAGTGCCTCTTGGAAAATGGCCAAGGCAAAACTAGACAAAAGGAAAATCCTTCTTGAGAACTCCAGAACTGGAGAATGACCAAAACCCTTCTCAGCCCTTCCCCCCCACCCCGACCCCAACCCATCACCAAGAACAACAGCTTTCAAAGCCTGAACTGAAACTGGCACAGCCAAGGCATACTGGGGAGGGGGAAAGAGAAAAAGAAAGAAAGAAAAAAAAGCTTCACAAAAGTAATGCCTTTACTTTTTCATTCAAGGCCCCAAAAGGTAGGGAAAGTGTCACCATATATACACAAACACAAAAAACCCCTCATCACTAAATCATACCGATACACAGAGTTACTTTCAAAGAAATAATACAAGTGGAATAGGGGAAACCTTTATCCTCTCACACACACAAAAAAGAGATAGCAAACTAAAACACTGGCTGTCACTAGAACTCAGAACACACCACCCCATCAGGAACAAAATACAACAATCCCAAAAACTCAAGGCAAGGGGCATCAAGAAGGTGACAAAGGGCATACCTAAAACACAGGAATTCTTCCTCCACCTCTTAAAAGGGAACAAGGACATTTCAGCTGCAATACGTAAACTCTGTCTAATGCATTAACTTGAGCTGCATTTCATAAAGGATTTCCAGAAATGAGTCTGAGGTCAAAACTTTTGTCTACAAAGGAAATTAGAAGGAAACTGTAGGAGATATAACACAGCTTTAGGTTCTGGCGGTCATCCAGCTTTGCTCATTTTATTCTAATATTTTAAAAAGTAAAAAGAAAAAAGTGCCTTTGGGGGTTGCCACATCCATTACTTCGGTCAGGACCATATACAGCATGCAGTACATTTACTAACCACAAGACCCCTTCACTTGCTCAACTCAAAATCCCTCCCCACAACATGAACTGTGTTTCAGGCTAATTATGTTCTTCTTTTAGACTTTCAAGTTAAACGTTAAAAAATGTTGATAGATCAAATACCGCAGAGGAAATAAAGCTTCTCAAACATACCAGCAACTCTTTGGGAAAGATTTCAGATCACATGAAGTGATTTTATTAAATGCACTTCTTTCAGTACAGGCGATCCGATTTGTTCCTGGTTATGGAGCACAAATGATCCCTGGAGCAACTTTCTGCAGCAAATAAAGCACGTACCACACAGGCAATACAGACTCTCCATTTTAAGAAGAGTATGCTTGGTGCTACAAGTCTTGCCTAATGAAGGAAAGGTGGGTCAGTGCTGGCCAAGGAATCATCAGGCAGCCTTTCCCTTCTCCCTGATGTAATCATACATACCTCTGGCGCTCGTTCACTGCGTTACATCAAACACATCTTTAAGACTATGTCCAAACTATGGCTTTTAAATAAAGCCTGCACTAGTAAAACAGCCCAAATTTATTTAGTCTTTCCAGAGTGTGTTTGTTTTAAAAGTATCTGCGCAGTCATGTATCAGGAGTAAGACAGAGGAACAGCTTATGTTCAGAATCCAACGAGAGTTGAACTTGACTGTAACCAAGGTTGCAAAGCATCCTCTCATTTCAAGAACATTTTCTTTGCTTTACATGTAGACTACACGGTTGCCCTAAACCCATTTCAACTGATGCAAAGAACCATTCACAGTTTTCATTTCAACAGCATGTCTTCTGTCTTGTATGACAAATTCACTCTACTCAATAGCAATTTTAATCACTCTGTTCACTAACAGGAGCCACAAGATCTAACAGTGATACTTAGAGAACTTCTTTCTTCAGAATTGCAAACAAATAAATTATCATCGCCTCTTGTAAGGAAAAAGTTAAAGAGCAAAGCTTCTGAAAAACAAATTCTTACTGTTTTCTTTTACAGTGATGTGTAACAGAAAAAAAACTAAACTACCCGTGCCTCTTGCTATCAGACTTGCCTTAGTTATTCACCCAAAGAAGCACTTTAAGAAACCCTTTGCATGTCTGTTCACCACTTAACTGACCAGTGCACACAGGAGATCCACAGCTTCTAGAACAAGTTCCTGGTGTCCGATCCGTGAGATACCCAAATCTTCAAGGTCCTGGTGAGAAATCTGTAACAGCTGTTCACCATTTATCTTCTCCCGTTCAAATTTATGGACATACTGCTGCAGGCAATCATCCAGGCCTACCAAAACACAGAAAGGGAGAAGGGTAGGCCATTAGAGATTTCTGGCTTTTCTTACCTTTCCCCAAATTTTTAAAACAAAGCACAACAAGAAAAATAAAACCCACATCACACCACATAAACCCTGTGAAAAGCACAAATGTCAAGTTCATAAAATACACGGCACCAAATTATGAAGGAAGCTTGCACAATGAGAAAGTCATAGCACAGGGGCACAGAAACAGAGCGTGCAGATTTTGTGGATCTTTGGGTCACCAAAAGTCAGTGGATCAAACTAAGCAGGTATGGATGTCCTGTTGGTGTCTGCACAAGCAAGGAGTGTAACCCAAACCCCTGGAGGGCAACCAAAGCAGCAAAACCAAAAAATAACAACTGACAAAAAAAAAAAAAAAGATAAATACAACAAGGCAAGACAAGAACAAAGATCTTGTTCAAATCCCAGTTAAACAAGCAAACAAACAGAAGCCCAAAAACCTGCCGTTCCCCATCCACTTTTATATAAAAGGGCTGAGTGAATGATGAGAGGAAAACAGAACAATCAAAAGCAAAGCAACCAAAATGATGTTTGGCTGAAGCCTCATTATTCCCTTGATTTATGAGACCCTGAGGCTCCCTGGATCAGCCCTTCCTTCCCCTTGCTAAGGATTAACGGCACACACCAAGAAAATCTAATTCATTTTTGTATCTGTGAAGAATTTTTAAAACAGTTTATAAATTATGTTGTGCCAGCAATATCCCAAAAATCCTCACTTTAAGTAGTGATTCTACGATCCTTTTCTCTACAGTATCGTTTCCCCAGTGATTAGAGAATTGATTCCTGGTTTTCATTTTGTTTCATTTAACTAAACTTCATGTGTTAATCCTGTTTTCTTGTGTATTCTGCACATTCCCTCTGTTCTTGAAGATTCTGTGTCCAGCAAAAATCTGGGGAAAACATTTGGATGGATACGTTCTTTTGAAGATGATGCAGTGCTCTTGATATCCTGTCCTACTTCAACATACTAGCTAGGGCAAAGGGAACACAGCCAATTAGATCTGTTCTGTAGAAATATATCACATTCATTAAAAACATCTCAAATTTGTAACATGAATTTTTTCTCAACTACTTTGTAGCATCCACGATAGCTACACTGTTTGACCGTTCAGTTTTTAAAAATATGAACCTTCAGCTGTATAAAGGATGTTTATCCCCTACGCTGGCCCGAAAGGAAGCCATTGAGATGGACAGGATGTCGAACGTTGCAGACAAGAAACATGAACAGCATCCTGAACTACAAGGAAATGAGAGCCAGAAGACCAGCACTCGGTTCCACTCATGGAGCCGCAGTAGCAGTCTGGAAAAAAGCGCTCCCGGCACACGCTACTGCCAAGAAAACATTCAAGACACATCACAAGGGGGTTTCGAGGAGTCACATGAAACATATTCATTTTATAACATCAGCATGAGCAGTCACTGGTGCCTTGCAGTGCCTGGGCACAGCAGATCTGTAGATTATGGACCCCCAAAGGCACAGACTTAGTTATCACGTATCACTTCGCCTTTATAATGCTCACTCAGAAATGCATATGGACAGACATCCCGGCACTTAACAGTCAATCTTTCACATGACTCGGGCAAGTTTAATTATTGCAGTGCATCAAAATCTGGCTGAACAAACCCAATTCCTCCACGTGCAGAGCTACCAGTGTGCACAGCTTGATTTTGAAGCATAATTATGAATGGGAAAACCCGCATGCAAGATGAGCAGAGTCTCCCAGGGCTACAGTTGTTCGGGGCGCACTCTTATTTCTTCCCATCTGTCTTGGCAAGGCTGCACAAATTTTGAAAATTGAGCCCAGTGTTCTCTTTCCCACAGGCACCAAATTCTCCCTTAGGCTATACAAACTCTTTTCCCAGGAAAAATAATAAAAAGATCTGGCCTTCATTGTTTAACAATTTATTTTTTCAAAACAAATTCTCAACCGAGACTGACATACAGTGCACATATTTGGCATTCCCAATTTTTAATGCTGTCTTGCAGACCACTGCTTCCCATCATTTGCCATTGTAAGCCCATAGTTTCCATTACAAATTACACAAACACCTAAAATAAAACACTTTATTCAGCATGCAATGAAGTTCTTATTTTTAAGGTTTTTTGGACGCAGTGTTGCTTGTGCATACTATCGTTTCTGTGTGTTGGCTCAACTTTCTAGATCCTCGTTCTATGCTACAACATGACACTCATGAACATATATATACCCCCACTAAAAACATACAACTATGGCTTTCGGCTTCCCTGTGTGGATTTTTGTTTTTTGGGTTTTTACTAATCCATGCTTGCCTGTTCTCAAAGGTCTATTACAACTTAAACAGCTACTTTAAACTATTTTTTTAATACAAGTACCCAAAAACAATACTTCTATAACCACACCATAAGACTGTATTTTATAAAGTCAAATATTACAGAATCACACAAACGTTAATTCAAAACAGTCAACACAGAGCCACGGCCACTCAGCCAGAGATGTATTTAAGATTACAAGTCCGAAACTATGGAAAGCAGGAAGTAAAGACAGACTTAGACACTCATGGCAAGCATTCACTAATGGTTTTAGATGAGCTTACTAACATAAGTACTGTTATTTTTAATGAGAAACATATGGAAAAATCTTAAACATTTTAATTAAGTTTGCAACCACAGTTACAGGCTATTGGTTAATTTTCCATCATATAAATGAAATGTTTAAACACTATATGCAAACCAAAAATTCCTATTTCTCCAAGAGGGAAAGAAGAAGAGAAGAAAAAAGGACTCATAAATCAGTTCAATAAAACAAACTAAATAATATTTAAGTAAATTTTTAAAAGGTCAGCATTCAAACGCCACTGGTAATCTAAATGAACTGCTCATTTTTTCCTTCTTCTAAACATATCAGTTCTTTCCATGTATTTTCTCTGTGAACTTCAAGTATACGAATACACACACATACCAACTACAAAAATACCAACATACTTGGTGTTGTCTGTTAGCAAAGTTTGGATATTTTGGGGAAACTTAGATGAATTTAAAATTATAAAAATCAGTCTATATCACTCAGAAAAATGCTTTCCTTACATGCCACGACAGTTTCAACAGTGCAATATTAGTGGTTCAAGCAAGAAAACTGTTTTCTCTATTTCCAAAAAAAAATACAGTTTAGACTCTGATATTGGAAAAGATGGTTTTATCTTCTTTATCAACTCAGTAGCCCTTCTGAAGTCTAATCTATTCATTTTATGCTTAAAACGTGTTTGTCTCAATTGCATGTGAGAAATCTTTATATAATTCCTTGCATATACAGTAAAACTATGCATTAAAGGTAAAACCCTTACTACTTACATAACTCTTACAGAGTGATGGAAGATGGAAATCGAAATAGCAATTGCAGAATGTTACCAGATTTTTACTATAGTAGCAGTGACTTTTTGGGGAGGGAGGGAAAAAGAAAGACCAGTCTACTTTGTGTTATTTGTACATGAAATACCTTCTGAGGAACTGCTGTGTAACTTAAACAAAACACCCTCCCAAATTTTGGCAGGTATAGAGATATGCAATAGGTCCTAAGAACAGTCTAGACTTTTCTGTCTAAACCTTCCACCACCATGCAAAGGACATTCAATACCTTGTATTCATGCAAAAACATTAGGACAGGGCTTACACTTACAGATTTGCACTGATACCAATCTCAGCCTGTTTCCAAGATTAAGAAAGTTATTTTGAATAAGAATTGAGGGGGAAAAACAACTTTAAGGGGGTTAAGAGGAAGACTTGGGTCGAAGCCATAACTATCAGTTTACTATTCAGAGAGAATTAACATTTTTACTGTTGATAGATGTCAGCCATTCAGCAATGACATACCTGACTCCTGAAGCACCACTGCTTTATAAGTAGAGTCGTTAAGTAGTTTAATGCTTTTTGCTCAACTTCTGTGCTGGAAATTACCAACTAATTTACCTACCATAAAGCAATAAAACCAGTTAACTATTTTATTGCAGTCACAGGTCTAAAACTGGCTGACTTCTTTCCTCTCACCATCCCACTCTTCCTCATTTTCTTCTTCTCTGAGCCCACAGTGTCTCTATACTCCAACGTGGTGAGGGGAAGCAAGGAAGGGGAAGACAGACAGGGCAAGGAACTAAGGACAGAACAGGGAGGGGAAACTGGAAGGTCACAGGGAAAATTCTCCATTAATTCAGGAACTTGAACTGATTCTCAGGATAGCTATAAAACACCAAAGTTCACACGAGGAACAGAGGAAGAACTCAAAGTACAAAACCTCCTTCACATAGCACCACCATGGGGATCACTGCTCGCTGTCTCAAGGAAACACAACCTTATTATGAACATGTATTCACCTGTTCTCTGATCTATGACTAACAACTTGGCAGCACCTGGTGTCTCAGGGTAGCACCAAGGTTCAACTACAACCCTTAGGTCATCAAGGAGCTCCCTGCACCTGGGATAGCTGGCTAAGCAGAGATGCTGAAGTCTTTTTTGCCTCATCACCTTAAGAAACACACATTCAAATGCTGTAAGAACTTAAGAAAGTCACTCATTCTGGTCTCACCTTCAGGGTTTATTTAGTTGCCACTTTTAGTCTCCAAAGACTCCTTGCACACACCAACTTTGGTCCATCCTCCCAAGCTTTGAAAGAGCATCGGTTCTAAGAGAGTCTTTGACATACCCCACAGTACATGCAATTATACTATTCTTTATATTCCACATCATTTTATAATTCTTATTGTGATAGATTCCTCATTTCTTCTATGTACTTCCAGGACTAGAAGAAATCAATAAAAGAAAAAGCAGGAGGAAATCAAGGCAGCAAACACTAACGAGTGAAGTGGATGAACAAGCACCTGAAAAGGCAAATAAAAGTAAGTGAAAAGGCTCTACAAGACAGCTGTGAAAACCTGAAGCAGCTCAGTAGGGCAGATACAGAGGGGAAAGGAACAAACTGAAAAGTTCAAGGAGAAAGAAAATAAACACATAGTTTTCTTTAATATAGAACGCAGTGGGAAGGTTGTTCTACAGTAACATCACAGATGCCATTCTCTTGCAATACTACAGGTAAACACAGCCAGGGATGACTGACAAAGGAATTCAAAGTTCCTTAAAAGGATCGTAAGAAGTTAATCTAGAGGAGTCAGTGGAAACTTAAGTAATAATTTGAGTCTAGAGAAGAACTGACTTTCTAGTATCCACATGTTTCTTCACTATCATGATTATGGAAAGATGAATGTTAAAATAAGTTTTCAAAACAGAAGTTATCAGTTGGTGTGAGCCACTGACAGGGACCAGGAACAGAGCTCAAAGCCCTCAAGTTTGCCAAGAAAAAATAAAAGCCTTCAAGATACCTTTTAATTACTGTCTAGTGTGCATTGGTGAAAGACCTTCCGTGTTCAATTTTTTACTCCAAACAATTTCACAGTCACTCATAACACTGCCACTATCTGAAGTATCAATCACTTTCTAAACAACAACAAAAAACCCAAACAAACCAGAATCAAAGAGCAAGAGCTGCTTACTCCCAGGATCAAAAAGTGCCTCCTGCATAAACCAGCTTTTTTATAAAATAAGTCCTCATCTAATCAATTGTAAGCAACTCTTCCACATTTGTGTTTAATCATCTTCAACCTAACCAGCCTGTTGCCTCATCAGGCGTTAAGTCTAGCTCTGCTGAGGACAGGCACTGCCTAGGACAGCCAGACGGTACAGAAGAAGTTTGTCTGTCCTCTTCTTCATAAAGGGATGGAACCAGACAAATTGCTGGCCTTTGCCTGCCAGCAGGGATGCAAAGGGCAGCTCCCTCGTGAAGGTCACAGCAGGACAGAGGGAAAGGGCAAAGTCTTCAACTTTGATAATGAGTGCTTTACTGTCCCCTCTGTAATCCCCTCTGACTGACAGCTGCACAGAAAGCCTTTTGCAACATGTTCCTATTTTCAGCATTCCCAACTAACATATTTAGCCTGGAAAAACTGACTACATACACATGCGTTCACACTACCTCAAAATAAACCCATTCATTCCATTCAAATCCATCCATGCACCCCTTAGTTTCTTTTTAATGCAACACTGAAAGCTTTGCTTTGTAATAAAAGAACTGCTGGGTAAATTCGGGTTGTGAACCATCCTGACCAGAAAGGCTATGGAGACTGTATTTAACCTTTAGTCACTCCACATAGATGCAATCTCAGATCAACAAGCCTTCCACTGTGCTATGCTTTTTACCAGTCCTCCCTACAAAGCCACTCATCAAGATCGTTTCAGCAGTCCCTTTTTATAATACTCCAGACTGTAAATTTGAGGACAACAATAAGCTTCAACACTTCACGGGGTAAATCAAGAAGTACGAGAGAAAGTCAAAATAGCTTTCATCCACACACATGCTGAACCCTTGCAAACCTGCTGGAGTTCTTGGCAAGCAATACCTCTCTCTGCAAAAGCCAGAAAAATATCACTTGGATTTCACTTGCAAAATACTTTCAGGAAACTAAGTAGACATTGTGTAAGAAAGAGTGGAGTTTTTAGAGAAGAAAAAATTGCAATGAGAAGAAGGACACAATAAAGTAATAAAGGTCTATAAAGCCACAAGTGACACACAAAATAAAAAATAAATAAAATAACATAAAAACATATACCAGAAAGAGCTCTGCTTATACATTGCCTCTCCCAATACAGGAATTAGGTAGAGCCAACAAACCCAGCACCTAACAGGTCCAAACAAGCAATGAAAGACTGATTCTTCACACAGCCATACACAATGAATGAGCAACATCCACACAGGTTCAGGGGAAGGTGAACAGGTTCAGGAAAGAAGATGCCACAGAAGTCACTCCTGACTCTGAATGCCTCAAACAGAAATGGTTGAAGGCTTGAGGAAGCCCACAGAAGGAAACAAACAGCATGTTATACTTCCTACGACCCTTCTTAATGTACCTCTTCTGGGTAAACGTCCAGGATGGGACAACGAGTTAGCACAGGGGACAGGACTTCCACTGCTGTGCCACACACTGTGCCAAACTGCAGATGGCAGCTCTTTTAATTACTTTTATCCTTAGACCTAAGAAAATTCTTAATGCCTCGCTAGTGAAAGCTACTACTGGTGTTATTATTTATTGTAACAGCGACAAGATTTCCTCAAAATGCAAAAATCTATATTGAGGGGAAAAATAAGGAGGGGTGGGGAGAGGTTAAACAGTAACACTGAGTTGTGGTATCAATTTCAGCCAAAGATATAACCAGAGTTTTAAAACAATGTTTAAAAAAGGCGAAACAAACATACAGAAAACAAACAAAAAACCCAGACCCCACTATCACAAGGAAATAGATCACAGTGAATCATCTGCTCTTATGGGTTGTAATTCAGCTTGGGATTCTAATAGCATGTGGGAAATCGCAAGAGTGAATTTATTTAGAAATTGTGCCTTCAGTTCACAATGAGTGAACTTGCATCAGGACTGCAAAAAACGTATTTGAGTGAATGGTAGCACACAAACTGTGATAAAAGCACTTCTATAATAAAGAAACTTAATTCCAAAAGCATTTCAAGTTAAACTCAAAGTTAAGTTTTCTTTCACTTTAATAGCTCTTTTCCACGGAACTCATCACAAAATTGGGGTGGGGGAAGAGAAATCTATTTCTACTATTTTCCATAGGGGGTGTCCTATTATGACATAGCTTTAAGACTTCACATTGAAGGCAAAATTAAAATGTGTTGCTATAGAAGCTGAGAAGTGAACTGTGTTGGCATGCCACATTTCTTAAACACAAACGAAAAAAAAAAAAGTTAAAAAAAATCAGGACACAGCATAATGAAATACAGGTTTAAAAAAAAAAAAATCTCTCTTTATAAAAAAAAAAAAAAATACAAGCATGAAGACATGGGCCAATCACACTGTACTACACTGAAGAATAGATCACTATGGAACAAGCACAGAGAGACAGAAATTAAAGCCTTTTTCAGTTTGACTTTAGGCATAAAAAGGCAGAATATATCTAGGGAGGAGGGTGGGGGGCAGAATCTATTTTGCTGGACTGGACATCTGCAGACCCCTGCTGCACATACCAGGCCATAACCTAGTGGGACTTTACTGTCACTACACTTGCCAATGTCACCCACTTCCCTGAGAACACGATTGACTCCATCTCGGAATATCACACCATTAAGTATCATTTGGCTTCTAAGGTTGAAATTGTGATTCACCTCAAAGAAAGAGGAATGGGATGGAAGACACCCTTGTTCAGGTCTTAACACTCAACCCCAGGCAGCCAGACACCACCAATGCCACCCCAAACACTCATTTTGGGAAAATGGGTTTCCAAGAAGGAAAAATAGGAACCACAAACAAGGGCTCACATTCAAGACTTCAGACACCTGGCAGCACAGGGTCATGGTGCTAACATTCCAGCTGCAACTCTCTGCTAATCCCAGCTATATCAAAAAAGAAAAATAATAAAAATGATGCACATCAGTTTTTCCTGCTAACTTTGGTGTACATTCCCTGTCTGCATCAAGGATTAAGTTCTGTGTGAAGCTGCTACTTCACACAACACAACACTCATGCTTTGGGTTTCTCTATTAAGAATCAACTACATCACTCACTGACCAGCTACGCTTGGCAAAAGCAGTCTTTCCGTGCTTTAACAGATTTTGTTTGGCAAACTAAATAAATGAGATGGAAGCAGAGCACATCCATATGTTCTCTGCTAGACCTGGCGCTCTACGTTCCAACAAAACATGTGACGAAAGCCAACATTCAGCAAATGCATGCAAAACACATTAAAATAGAGAACACACCTGCCCTGGGCAGGCAAGCCCCAGTAGCTTCCTAGCCAATATCTTCAGGGACATTGCTGACAACATCCTCCCTGACTTCACAGTAAAAACAATATCCTACTTGTGGCAAGATGCAACTTGCATTCACCCCCTTGAGTATAATGCAGCATGACCAAGGCAACGCAGACTAAATGAAATGGCAGTATAATGTAGCTGTAATGAGACACTTTTATTTAATCAACATCTATTGCTCAAATAGCACCTAAGAAGTAGCAGAAATTCCAAACAAACAAAAAAACCCATCTCTTTACCTAATATACTAATATGTGCAAAGGTGTGCCTTATTTGTCTGTTGGTTGTATTTAAACCAACTGTAATTAAATGCATTTAGAACGGCTATCCATTGACACAGAAGCACTTCCAGCAAGCATGACCCAGATCTTGTTATTCTTTTCCACCCTAAGTTTTTACCATTTTATCTAGCAATCAGCATATCACCCCCAGAAAAAT
Organism: Thinocorus orbignyianus; assembly: GCA_013400375.1. Classification (NCBI taxonomy): domain Eukaryota; kingdom Metazoa; phylum Chordata; class Aves; order Ciconiiformes; family Thinocoridae; genus Thinocorus; species Thinocorus orbignyianus. The sequence goes on from VXBW01002676.1 coordinate 247,214, forward strand.
TATTTTAAACCCACAGAGTTTGGCACTTCACACTAGTAGACTACTGCAATGACAGAAAAATTCACATTTAATTGTTACTAAAAAGATTGCTCTTGATCTAATCCTAACTCTTTTGACAGCCATCACATCCAGCGAACATAGCCTAGCATTTGACAGAACCTAACAAAATCATTTTGCTGGTGAAGACGTGACTGACAGTGTCAGCAAATATGGAGCTCTTAGCATGGTAAAAGAATCATCACTCAACGTGACTTTAAAGTCATCTGCACACATTAGGGGAGAGGCAAGAAAGACAACTAAATGGCTGTGCTCAGAGATCACACGCAACATTATTTAGAAGGTCTAAAACCACTACCAGCTCCATCCTACACCCTAGAAAATTCTCTTCTGACTTTTTTTTTCTGTTGTTGTTGCTTGCAACCGATGTCCCTCATTAATCAAAAGGTGTTGCTCAAATGGCACACCAACAGCAGTTAGTTACTTCATTACAGCAGCACAGAGTGGCTTCATTAGTTCCACTCAAGCAATGAGTGTAGAACTGTTCCACATACATCAGAATAAATTAATGTGTGCTACAGGCTATTACTGACATAAAGCATCACTGCCACATACTGTTTCAAAACTCTGACAATGAAACTTTCAAAGTTTAAATGTGGGGACTCTCTTGCACCCTGAGCTTGAAGAAAATCTCACTCCTCTTGCACGCTGAAAAGTTGCTTCCCAATGCACATGGGCACAAAGAACCATTAAATCCTTCTCCAGCAGGAAACAAAAGCAAGTGGTAAAATCAAAAGCAAAAAGTTGAGAAACCCAGATGATTCCAGTATTCCTTTTTCTCACCCCACCAAGGCTTTTTCTTCGCATTAAGTATGCTTTAGGATGTGCTGGTCACTACATTTTAAATTATACTCAAACAGGACTTTGCAACTTCTGTAGTCAAGGTAGGTCTGGTTTTCTCTCTCTCACTGGAAAGTTAATTGTTCGTTCCTTTGACGCAAATAATAGCCTCACCTATGCACAGTAGGGGTTTAGCAGGAATTAAAGCAGAATAGTATCCAGCCACTGAAAGGTACAGTTGAGAAGAATCTACAGATGAGGCCTCTGTCCTTCTCTCCATACGGTGCTAAGCTTTGTAGAGAATCAATGCACTCCCACCACATGTCCTCTCCTGTACAGAGCGTGCAGGATGACAACCTAAGAAACAAACCACCCGTGGGCACACCACAGCATTTGTTTCTTCTGCAGCTAGGTGGCAACAAGAACTGAGATAGGAGACCAACCATTTTACCTTCATGTTGGTGAAACACCCTGACTCCCTCTCTCAGTAAGGAGGCCACACATGGTAGGAAACGTGACCTCAGAACTTTCATAGAATGGTCAGAGTTGAAAGGGACCTTAAAGATCATTGAGTTCCACTTCACTGGATCCCAGATGGCACAGAGAGATGTATAGTTGGTTACTGCCGACTCACTTTTATCCAAAACCGAGGTAAAGCTCCCCAACATCACCAGAGACAAGACTTGTCGCAACCACTTAACACCAACATCTTGGCAGGAGTAGGCATGCTGCATGGATGCCTGTGCCTCAACCACCACAACAGGACCTTTATATGCTCAACAACAGCAGCAGCTTCAGTTAGTAAAATGGGCTTTAAATTGGGAAAATATGTAGGAGGACATAACAAGGTCTGCCACCTTTGCTGTGGAATTACTGCAGAGGCAAAAGTTGCAAGGGGATGCTGGATAAAGAGCACACGGTGGCACAACTACACCCAGTCATCTGTCAGACATGACTTGTACCTCATGAGACCCCCACCCGTCATAGATTGGCTGCAGACCCCACTCAGAGAGAGGTGTATTTCCTCACACCCATCACAGCTCCTAAGAGAATCCTAAAAGAACTCCTATTTCTGCTGCTACTAGATACAGGTGTTTTCACTAAATCAATGCAACCACAGAGAAATATATTTCCCAGAATTTTCCAACTCACCCAACCAGGCTGAATTTGTTGGGTGGTTTCTTTTTTATACCACTATTCTAACACAGGCCTTTTACAGCAGAACTTTCACTCAAAATAAGTCTTTTAAAAAGCTTCACCATTTTGCTTACGGAAATATAGCAGCATGAGCCTAAAATAGTCTCAACACTAGCTGTGAAGTCATTCCCAAGATTACGGGAATCAGATTTTTTTTTTTTAATGGAAACAATTTCATTTCATTTTATTGTTCTAGTGAAAAACATACTGTAGCTTAATCCATAGCAGGAATATGGAATCGTTTAAGTGCCCAGAGGCAAAATCTCTGGAAGCTGTAGAACTTACAGAATTAAGACACACTGTAAATCATGTTCTATGGCTGAAGACCACCCCGCTAGCTTCATTCTTCCCATCATCCACGCCATGCTTCTCTCCAACATCCCCGATTCCCTCCTTTCTCACCTGCACCCTACTCCCACTCCCTTACCAGAAAGCCTTCCTGATCCTATCCATAACAAAAGTGGTGACACAGCAAAACCGCAGGTGATGAGGAGTCCCACTGGGTGCTCTCACTGTGTCTGAGCATCTTCTGGGAGGTACAGGAGCACGCCAGAGAAACACTACAAATAGCAGGCTGAACAAGCGCTGTTTTGTGGACCAAGAGATACCATCCCTGAGACACTAGTGCAGCAAACGATACCATGCCAGGCACAGGTTTGGAGAAGTACACTGTGCCATATAGGAAAACACAGAGAGATGTCACAGGACTGCATTTGGCATCATAGACTTTATTAATACAAGAAGCCACTTTAATGACTGATGGCATGCTGGACAAGAGGCAGTGAATGCCACAAAACAGAGGACAGTGAGGAGTAGGGTGTGGTGTGGGACGGAGAGTGGCACAGTGAGCACGTTAATATTTGGTATAGCTGACAACCCTATTTGCTCCCCTAAGTATTTGCATGGAAAATGGAAATTGCAGAGGAGATGGGACATAGATAGAGAAGGTCTCTGCACTGCCAGTACTTAACACAACAACAAAGTCCTTCCTGCATGACACTGCTCTCACTAGATCCCCAGATACAAAACATTCATGACACACCAAGTGCATTTCCTACCGAAGTGCTCAAAACTGGCTATGCTGTGTCACATCAGTGTCCCAGGCTGCTGGTCAGACTGGTCTTCTGGGACCCAGATGTTATTACCATCAATAATTTTGTATGATGTTGCTTGAAATGAAGTAACATTTAACTTTTTACTAAAGGGTAGGCCCTTTGGCAGGTTTCACTCCATCCCTCACATGTCCTTGCTCTAGTTTTCCAGTAAACAAACATATGAAGTAACACTTACCAAAAGGCAACTCCCCATCACTGTACTTTTTGAGCTCACCTAATTTCAATTTTACTACAAAGTAATTCACAAGCAGATTTAAAAACAGTTTTCACAATAGCACGAGACACGGGAGCACTCCTAGACAACTTAATGAGCCATTCCCCTAATAAAGTCTTGTAATTTCAATTATAATGTTAATACATTCAGAATAACACACAGTTTACATCAGCACCATCACAAGCTGAAACTTCAAGGTGTCAAAAATTCAAAGCTATCCGACCAAGGAAATGTTTCTGTTTCACAAAGATCTAACCTTAGGAAAATACAGCCCCCCGGATTTCCACCTACATTATCTTTTGCCTACTGACACTTCAAAGCGATGCTTCCTCAGTTCATTAGTCTCATGCACTTAACAATTCTCTTTGTGTACGTGGCATCACTGATTTCTTATATATAGTCAGTTTTTCCTCATGCTGTTTTTTCTATGCCACTATCCTTTAAAAAAAATAAATAATAATAATGTTACTTTCAAAGCTTGTTTTAGCAAACTGTCTTTTTCTTCGTATATAAACTTTTTTCCATGAGGATTGGCTTTCATATAAAACAAAACATTAATCAATAATTGATTTGAAAAAAAAATACATCTCCATTCCCATGCTTGTCTCAGTTACACACAAATTCAAGAGCTGAAAGGACAGGAAATGGGAAAGAAAGGCAACCCTTACAAGAGACAAAAACAGGCACATACCTACTAAAAATTGGCAAGCCACCCATGGAGAAAAATGCCTGCTAACCCGGTGGCTGATCCACCTTGTAAGGACCATATTTCTTCCCTACCCCAAATACTTCCATTTCACGACAGCCACATCTAAAGCTGTACAGTAACCAAGGGGGAGGATTCTCTGACTCAGACTTCAAATAAGACTAAAAAGTTTACATTTGTGAAAGTGATAAACTAACCATTTAACAACCCGACTTCTAAGTGAGTATTCAAAGTGGACAATCTCCCCTTAAGGCTTGGAGATCTGTATTTGCAAAACAGATGCATGAAAGGATGAAAATCCCATAATGGTTTGCATTCTTAATGTCTGACACAATTTAGTCCTTAGGGAGCAGACTACGTGTGTACGTGTGTGTATGCGGAGAATTGCATGCAATCTTTCACAATGAGGCCCTGATCATGACCTGTAACATTACTTTATGCACCAAAAATAACCTACTGCTGCTGTATTAAGAGCAGCAAATCAAAATGTCACCTGTTAACTTTTGCATCACTAGGCCAGCTTTGTGTTCCAGCTTCCAGCAAACCCCGATGCTCTTCCTTACTCTCCCTGGTTGCTCTTTTTAGAAAAATAAACAAACCCCTCAGGTGCTTCATGTACACTTATGTTGACAATTAGAAGCATACTGCAGTTTCCTGGATGTAGACCCTGCTTTAGCTTCCCCAAGTACATATTCACGAGGATATAGCTATGTAGTTGGACACTAACATGAGATACCTACTAACAATAAAACCACATCGATAAAACTCTGCCATGTAATGTTCCTAGCCTGGCTTATTAAGACGTGAGAGAGACTGCAAGAGCAGGGGAGGGAAGAGGCCACTTATTCTTAACACAGAAAGAATGAGCCTGATCCAGAAGTACATGAAATAGGTGAAAAATAGGCAAGACACAAAAGGGTGCAAATAACTCCCTGAAAACAGTGAGTACAACCATTTTTGCACCTGTTTTTTAAATCCAATATGATCCCCTTCTCAGTTTCTACTTCAAATGTCACCCAGACATTCATTTCTTACTTTTCTTCTACTTACTGCTCCCCTATTTACCTTTCAAACTGCATTGAGTTTAAAATAAAAAATAAAAATCAAGCATGCCGTTGGTGCTCAGAAGTTTTATGCTGTCCACTACCAGGTATTACAAACTTCAGTGTTTTTTTGCAAATAAGTACAGAGTAGTAATAGTTAGAAGTAGTAAAAGTTTCCCGTGAAACAGTGCCTTATGGAGCTCCATGACTAACCCTACTTTAGGAGAAGAAAGGGGTAGAAAGAGCCATCAAGTTATACTTAATGAACACTGGAAAATTCTCAAAGCTTTGTTGGTTCTTGAAATACAGACCTGGAAGAATCCTAGCCACTATTCTAACAAATACTTATCTTCAATAAAACTTTCAAGAGCAAAATTGAAATATGATGTACTCTTTTCTCCTGATCTTTTAAGGAAGTTAGAATCATATTAGTAACAGAATGGACTTACTACAGCCATTAATTCAAAACATGTGAAAAAAAGGCTTCTAAATCCCTCTTAAAAAATTGCCATTTTTTTTCCTCTCCTCCTGCTTTTCCCATCTATAAAAGTTGTATTATTTTTGAAGTGCCACCTGATGGGCATAAAGACTATATAAAACTGAAAGGCTTGGAAACTTAGAAACAATAGTTTGCCCACTAATAGAGATACTACATTTGATCCAGACAAGTAAGTTCTGTTCATATACAGTTATTTGTTTGTTTTGACCAACTTAAAGCCACCTGAGCAGCCTCTCTCCTGGATGCCTACTCTATCTCAAGTCTTACAGAGCCTTACTTCCAAGCTACCCAAAGAGATCAAATACTTGAAGTTCTTCAAACTTGAGCTTATTAGCAGAGCTTGGACTTCTGCAAATCGATCCGCTGCATGGTTAGTGCTATGCAGTAATCTCCAGCTAGTGCTCAAATTTTCTGACTTCCAAGTCATGAGAAATTGTTCACTGTGCCCAAGGATGCATCTGAAAACATGAATTCAGAAATCCTACTCTGGCGTTCTACTTTGTAAGGGGTGAGAGAACATGCAACCAGGCTGACCCTCTTCAGCCCCTGAAAGTACTAGTTGTTAACTATGCGGTGATGGACTTAAGACCACGATTCATGGAAGCCTGTTCGGTTCCTGTTCATCATCGTTCGTCACTTACAGGCTCTGTAGTGACCTTATTTACACCCAAGTTAATGATTAAAGGTGAGGAACAGTGGGGGAAGGTAAGAGATGATGAGGAAGTGGGGGAAGGAGAGAACGTTTCTTTTTTAAATTAATTTCTAAACCCCACTAATTCCTCATTGAAACAGCAGCAAAGAAACAGTGTCTCACACAGATACTCTCTCTTTATGCAGACTTGGCTTCATAACCCTCAAAAGGATGGCACCATCCTCGTGTGTCTCTACCAGAACTTCTAGAAAACCCACCAACTCCAGCAGTGCCCCCTCCACAAGTAGAGATCCATAAGAAGAAAGCTGTGTAGCACCAACTTACTTCCAAACTATCACCACAGAGGCTACCAGGCACTCCTGTCTTCTGCTTATCATTAGATGGAAAAGGAGGGTTCTCCACCCAAGCCCTAATACAATTCATCAGAACACATTCTGCTCTTTGTCACTTCTATAAGCATCTCCTTCATTGAGGAAAAAAGTCCAAAACCCCTCAAAAACTGTTATAAAACAGGAGTTAGTAGACAGTGATGCTGCTCCTACCCAAGTAAGGCCAATGTGAAAAAAATACAGCCTGGTAAATAAAGCCATATAACAGGGAAACACCAGGAATAAAGGGAAATACAGCCACAAGAGTGAAGATGAGGAAAAACTAATATTGAAAATTTCCATTTGAGAAATTCATCCAACAGAAACCATTTAATTATCCTTTAAAGAGTCACACGGCTTCACCTATAGTAAGCCCACAAATTTTTTACCTTATTTTCCTATCTTACTGTTTATTTCAAATTGACAGAAGTAGCAGTATCTCAAAAGCAAACAACTCACAGAAGAGCATTATATTATGGGCATGTAATAGAAGTCTCCAAGTTATTCTTTCATCCCACTGACATGAAATAAGTCAGATACTTCTTTTACCTCCAGGATTTTTTATTCTAATAGATATAGAACAGTCATCAACCTCTTGGTCTGCAAATGTTAATATTCAACTATTGCTTCCCCCTCTCTCACACACACATTAATCCTGGTGAAAGATGCTGGAATAAAAGCCATAGAAACAAAATCCATGCATTTACTCGTAGACCAAAGCCAACACCCTCTTCCTAGAGGGAAAAGTGGTCAGGTCTGGGGAGCTTTGGGACAGAGGGGACAGGACAGACTCACACCCAGCTGCACTCTCCATCTCCGTGCCAAAGCAAACCTCCAGAAAGGGAAGCCTTTATAGACCACTGCACAGCAAAACTCCCTGGCAAACTGGCAAGCCAACTTAAAAAAATACACAAAGCCACTCCACTCAGAGACAAAAATAAAAACATCAGCCCACTTTATGCAGAGCTGGACTTCCATCACCCCATTCATTTCATCTCCAAGCCTCTGCCCATCTGATTTACTATTGCTAACAACTTCTTCACAACAGCACGGATAAATACTCTCCCAAATGAATAAAATGGAAGCAAGTTTGAGCACGTGCAACATTAATATCATCACAGTAATTACACATTGACTACAGGCAACACAAAAGCACTGCCCCCTTTGAAACATACTTCCTAAGGTGGCTGCCTCCATGGCTTGTCAACTTGGATAGGTTAGGTCCTTTCCATGCAGCAACTAGGTCAACACCTTTCCAGCAAGGCAAAAAAAGCCACTGCTGACCCTAAAAATAAATACTACTCTTCCACAGGTTAAGTTCAAAGTCATTTAATTTTTGAAAACAGTAACAGTACACTCTACATGTTTGTGTCTCCAGCGCACAAAGCCTGTGAGCCTGGTAACTTCATGTGGTTAACACAGCGCAATAACCCCCTGCCCTAGGGCCTTCATCTCAAACACCCAATTAACAGCTTGCCATTTAAAAGTTTCAAGGTTTTTGTGGTTGAAGGAGTAGTTCATTAGTCACAAGAGCTCCTTTTCTTGAACTCTGGTAATTAACACTCTGCTGCCTAGTTCCCACAGTGGAAACAAGAGGTAACACTGCAAACATGCCTACCTCTCAGCTCCCAAGGTGAAATGGGTGATCCCTTTAATTGGGTTTGGCTGCCTTCTCGCACCACCATGTGGAACTGTTTTGGCTGATTGCAGCAAGACCCATTACTCACACCGGCCTCTCCCTCCTGTATGCACCCTTGCGAGTGCTGTGATTACTGTTCCACCCCTGAGCTAGGCAGGGAGCAGAGCCTGCTGCAAGGCAGCAGCTGATGTAGCTGCCAGATAGCCAGCCTCCTACACGGTTATGAAACATGTATGACTAGCACCTTACAATCTCATGGTCACCATGGACGCTTAAGTACAGGCACAGGAGAATCACCAGCCATCAGCACCTGCTAATCTCATTAACATCACAGCAAGCAGAATGACATGAACAGAAAAACGCTGACAGTGCGTACCCTCTTCCCACGGTGGACAGGTCCCCAGGAGCCACTACTGGATTCTCCCAGGAGACACTGTCATTACTTGGATGCGTACATTACTTCATGTTAAAAATCCTCACAACATTTACATCAGGAATTCTAGCTTCTTAAAAGTTACTGCTTGCAGTATTTTACATAGTAAATCCATTCCACCAGCCAGGACACACAAGGAGCCTCAAGAACAGAGAACAAACACCCTAACCCCCATCCAAAGGGAGCAGAACATAAGACGAGGAATGACATCCCACCCCACTGGACAGGTGGCAATTTTACCCTGCTTGCCACCACTCTTCATCTGCAAAGGGCTGGGAAAGTTGATGCTGTCACAGCTGAGGAGAGCTTTGCTTTGCAGCAAAAAGGTGTTCAAGTGCAGGAGCCATTGGGTTCCCAACGACAGGTGAGAGAGTATATGCAGAACAAAGTTAGGACAAGATCTCTGAGAGGTAAAGATGCCAGCATACATTTGAAGCAATCAAGAGACGAGACTGATAAGGTTAGCACAAGTAGCTAGGACAAAGGGGGAAAAAAAGAAGAAAAAACACCAAAGAACCAAACAACTTTGCAGCAGCAAAACTTGCTGATAACATCTCAGTGACAGGAGACACCTCCCTTGAGGCATCCAATACAATAGGTATTTTAAAGCATATCACTGAAGAATCTCAGCTTTCTTTGAAATAATTATGTCAAAACTCAAGGTTTATCAACCGAACAACCGATCACCAAATCTCTCAGCTTCCCTGTATTTTTATAATTGCTTTAAACATCTAAAGCAATTGCTTCAAACAATTAGCTGCCTGACATATTTTCATTATTCCACACCATCTTACAGCCTTGTGGAGCGATGCTGCTGCTTCCTAAAATAGCAAAGACCTCATCAGAGTTCAAGTGCCAACACCCCAGCTGTAAGAAAGCCAAAGGCATCTAACATCAACAGTGGCTGATTGAGGGCTCTGCCTGAATCACACACAAGTCCAAAACACCATCAACTTGACCAGGAGTCCCACCTTCCTCCTAGATTTAAAGTAGAGCAGAGGAGGGCAGGAAAGAGCCTTATATCTAACTCAGCCAATCCTTCTGACATCTTCACACAGTGATTTTTTTGTGATTCTAAAGAGCACGAGCAGACATTCCCAGGGTGGTGCAAAGATATTTCTGACCCTCTGCTGAAGCTCCAAACAAGTCTCCCTGATACTATTAAGGCACAGCAAAGTACCATCAGATATTTGTAGGGAAGTCAGACAATTTGATTAATGGCCCATTTGCTTCTTTCTCAGAACATTTCAGCTAAACTGAGTTTTTGTTTGGTTTGGGGTTGGTTTTTTTTGGCAAGATCTGTTACAGAATACAACTTTATTGGTGCAGCTTCCAGGGAGTGAATGATTCCTAGGTGCCAGAAGCATCTCCAGGGAGACCCCTTGCATACATGACTAACAAAGCTGGCTAGGGGGATGCTGCAGGCAGAATGAAGATAGTTAAGTCTTAATAGAAAACTAGTTCTCAAAAGTTAACAGATTTTTGAGAACACTCAATGACAGGGAGGAACACTAAAGAGCAAAACATATTTCAGTTAATTATCTCTTGTGGCTTTACTAAGTTTCCAACTATCATTTCAACACACTCTTAATCCTTGGAAAATTGAGGATGATACTGGACAATAAAATTACATGCATTACGCTCAATTATACATGGGTTCAAAACCACACAGTCCTTTCAGTATTCTGCAGCAACCAAGCCATGTTAATCTGAGCAAAACCTGTATGAGTACATGCAAGCTGACAATCTGGGAAAATGAGTACTTTGTGAATGACAGCTCAACAAAAGTCTCCAGGCATGCCCAGCGCGGGACTGACTCTACCAGGAGCTAGAATTCCTCTCCAAATACACCACCCCAAGAAGCCAGTACTAATCTCACTACACGAAAAGCTGACATACAGTATTGCTAGTGGTTCTACGGCCATATCCCAGTTTCTAGAGACAATCTGATACACCAAAGATGCTCACTATGTTGAAACCTACCCAACGTGTTGTGGTTAAAGATGACAATATACTAAACAGCTTCCCAAAATATTCAAGACTAGCTACTTCACCAAAGGTTTGGTTCCAGCAACACCAACGGAAAATTTTCCAACTTTTTTCCACCATGCCTAGCACCACAACATAGGAGGGCTTCTGCTGTAAAAAGAATCCACAGTAGCCCCAAAACACTGCTTCAAGCGTTTCCAATTATACCACAAAGATCTTAAAACTATTGGCTACCCCAATTCAGCTGCCTTTTCATGCAGTAACATGTGGTGCTGCTCATCTGTCTACATAGCTTTACAAGGCAGTCCACCAATTAAAGAAACTGTACTGGAGCCAGACGGAGTAGAAAGGACAGAAAAGGTAAGTTATTACCACACTTGCATCTGTCACCACTCTCACATGCACTATTTTCAGCACTCTTGTGTTAAAATATACCACATTTTTAATCAGATGCTGAAGAGTATGAGATATAATTACAGCTCTCCTATATACAGATCGCACCGATTACGTCCAACAACTTTTTTGTACCTTAGATGCTTATTGATAGTAGTATTCCAAGAACCCTAAATGCAGCCATACCCTATTTTCTTAAGCAAGTATACGCATAATTTTCAAATAAACATGCCCCTTCACTTGCTGTTATGACTTCCTGCACCCCGGCAGTTCTCGGGTGACTGATGGAGAAAGAAGGATCCAGTAACTCCAACGCTGAACCAGGGCCTGGAAGATTTCTTCCTCTGTTGCAGACATCATGGGATGGACCTGGCTGGAGTTTGACCTGCTTGAACTCCAGGGATACTCAACAGAGACCTACTCAGTAGTCCAGGGAGCCCAGAGCACGATTCAACTTGCCCTGAAACAGACACTGAGCATAAGATCTGCCACTCTCTAGGCTCCAGTAACTATAACAGAAGTAAGGACATCTAAATTAATCATTGAATGTCTAATCAAATCATTAGATATTGAACGTCTCCCACCATATGACCAGAGGCAAATCACTTTCTTTCACCATATGGTCCACAAAGCAGAGCCATAAACGACCACTCAAAGTAGCCCAAACAGATATTTCAGGAGTTTATAAGCAATGTAACTGCAATAAGATATGAAAATAGCCAAGACAACAATGCTAATGCTGTTTCTACTACATAATCTACTTCAGGTTAGTTGGAACTGTAACGTGTAAAGTAGGCACACCCCAAATTCCTCACAATGTTAACTCCCTATCTTTGAAAGGAAAATAACAGCAAATTCCTACTGAGAGAGGTGCTGAAAGGATAAAATAAAGACCACAGAACACCAGGGACACTGCAATAATAATTAATTCATTTATTTAACATTAAAGAATTGCATAAAGCACCCAACAGAATACTTTTTCAGCCCTCAGAGACTTTGTTTCCCAAGGCTCTACTCCAGACATCTTCTCTTGATATTTTTAAAATAGGAATAAAACTACCACAACTAGCCAGAATCCTACCAGCCAGCATGAGCTTGGCACACACACTCTAATAAAGTAGTAAACAACAAAACATTTAAGATGCACAAAACTATCATAAGAGCAACAATAAAAATAGATCCCCCACTGCCAGCAAGTACCTGCTATGGAAGCACAGCTTCATCTCAGTCCATTTTGAAGCTGCAGCTCCAGCACTGGTGCATCAAACGCACACCCACCCTCCAAACATGCAATGAATCTCATTCTCAGCCAAATGCCAATATTCCATGTTCCTCCAAGATTACCGTTAAATCTTAATCATAACTGAGGGCAAACCATCTCTTAACTAATTTTTTTTTAATGCAGTGATGTCTAACAACACATGTTATTGTGAGACAGAATCAAAACCAGCAAGAAATAATAACTTGGAAATCAAACCTGCCAATAACATTATTATTTCAATCACATGTGGATTTATTTATCTAGTGTTACTGTCTGAAATAGTGTGAAGTAAGTACAGTTAAGAGAAAAAATGAAGGATTGTTTTTAAACACAAGGAAAAAAACTATGATGCTCTTATGTTTACACAGGGATTACATTTTACAAGAGGTGTAATATTACATCCTCTGGTGAGTACAGCCTAAATCCAAATACTATGTGGAATACTACAAATTTTTAAGAAAAGAAAATACAAGCACAAAGATTTTATAGCATATTTATTTTTTGCATCTTCTGTCTTCCAAAGTTTCCATTACACCTTATTTTAGGAATGCCAAGAATTACTAAGCTTTATGTTTTGCTATAATCCTTTCAAAATTCTGTTTGGTGAAACTAACAGAATACAAACAGTAAGAATCCTGCACCTTGCAAAGGACAGAGTGAATCAGTGAATACACACCACCACTGGAACTATGCAGGGAGGGGAAAGAAAAGCAAAAAACCACCACGTGCCAGAATAGGTATCTGCGTTTCACTATGTTCCCACTTTTCCTCTACAATGCTCTCCAAGCACAGTTCCATCCCCTGGTGCCTGCACATGTTTTTCAGACCACATTCTTCAGGCATGTCTGAACTTGTTGTAATAGTCCTCCTTCCTCAGGGGAAGTCCTACACAGGAGAGGAAAAAATAAAGTCTATATCCTTTATGGTCCCCTTCTCCCTTCCCACTCCCATATCCAGGCACAAGTCTTCTCAGCAGAGCAGTGCTGAGACACCTTCTCAGGTACAACATTCTGTTTCCTGCAGCAGTGGGATAGCAGCCAACTCAAATTTTCAAGGCACTGAAGTCATGATATTGCTGTCCCAGTGAAACAGACTGGTAGATTTTCATTCTTTTATTTACAAGTCCACCTGTCACCAAAGGATTGCCTTTTGGCCATCACAGCAAGGACACAGCTCTTTCACAATGTTAGTTCAGGAGGAGGAAGACCTGCCAAGACCTGCAGCTCAGAACAAAGCGTCTTTGGAACGGGCAATAGCTGTAGTATCTTGACAGAAAGCAGAAATCTTCTATTATTAGATAAGGACCTTTTACGAGCTAACAAAAGCTACAAGGCCTGACAGAAGCTCTGAACCAGTCTACCTCACTGGCCCACTAGACTCATAATACATCCAAAGGAGGGAATACCTTGAGCCCTTCCCTTCTCCCTGGCTAAAGAAGCATCACTATCAGATGAGATATCTCATATTTAATGAATGCAACATGCCCGTTTTGTCATAAAGTATTCACCCAGTAAACTTCATTCCAGTAATGCAAGACTCTGTAAGATAAGGAAAGATATTAATGATAAAAGAATGGCAACCTAAGCAACATTCATTTTGCACATACAAGACAGAGACGTCAGGATCATTAGCCTAGAAGCGTGTACCAACACTTGCTCTAGCAGAAGCCTTAGCCCTTGATGAGAACTGATTAAGTTCTAAATGAAGTTCTTTCCTTTGATCAAGGCGCAAGATAAGATCACGTTTATACCACAGAGCTTTGATTGCAACAGCACACCAGATGCTTTGCTTACCTATGCCTAACTACAGATACAAGAAACAGTTCAAAAAAATCATAGGGATTTTGTCTTCACAGTGACAAAGAACTGCCCTCACGTAAAAAGGTTTCAGCACATACAACAAACTACACCAACTCATCACAGATGTCACATTATAACATAATTTGGCTGGATACTGAATGCATGTTTGTAGACCAAAGTTAAGATCTCAGTGATCTGTTCTCACCAAATCAAACACAGATGCTTGGTTTCGTCCGGCACATGTGACGTTTGATGAAAATTAGCTACATTTTATAATATTATAAATATCTATTTTAATAGGTAATGAATGTTTAAAGCCAGTGAAGCGGATCACGCTAATTCAGTGTACCTCCCGCAGATCCTCCAAGCTGTGAAATGTTATTGCTTGTACTCTGAAAAGATGGGGGCAGGCATATGGAAACCCGCAGGCAATTTCCTCGTGCAAAGGAAGCGTGGCCCAGGGATATGAATGATAGCCTAAGACTCCAAAGTCATCTCACTCTGGTAATGAAAGCCCAAATGACAAAAGGACCGTACACCCTGCCTAACATCAGATGGGAATCCACAGTCAAACAGCATTTTCATTTGAATTTCCTATCTCTTACTGCAGCCCTGTGGACAAACTCATAGAATCAGTTTGATCAATCTGATCAATTACAGTTGGAAGGGACCTTGAAGATCATTGAGTTCCACAACCCCCTGCTATGGGCAGGGACACCTCCCACTACAGCAGATTGCTCAAAGCCGCATCCAGCATGGTCTTCAACACTTCCAGGGATGGGGCATCCACAACTTCTCTGGGAAACTTGTTTCAGTGTCCCACACAGGAAAGAACTTATTTCTAGTATCTAATCTCCCTATTTCAATTTAAAACTGTTACCACTTGTCCTATCACTACACTCCCTGACAAAGAGTCCCTCTCCAGCTCTCCTTGAGCTCCCTTTAGACACTGAAAGGCTGCTCTAAGGTCTCCCTGGAGCCTTCTCTTCTCCAGGCAGAACAGCCCCAAACCTCTCAGCCTGTCCTCATAAGAGAGATGCTCCAGCCCTCTGATCATTTTTGTGGCCCTCCACTGGACCCATTCCAACAGGTCCATGTCCTTCCCGTGCTGAGGACTCCAGAGCTGGACACCATACTCCAAGTGGGGTCATACTGAAATCTGTGAGTAGTCCTGCAACCACAAGAAGCTGGGTCCTGAAGAATTACTGTAAATATGTGAAAGGTTGTTATAAAGAATCATAGAATTATTTACATTGGAAGAAACCTTTAAGATCATCAAGTCCAACCATAAATCTAATGCTGCCAAGTCCCTCACTAAACTATATCCCTAAGCACCACATCTACCCATCTTCTAAATACTTCCAGGGATGGTGACTCAACCACTACCCTGGGCAGCCTGTTCCAATACTTGGCAAGCCTTTTGGTGAAGAAATTTTTCCTATTATCCAGTCTAAACCTCCCCTGCCACAACTTGAGGCTATTTCCTCCAGTCTTACAGCTTGTTACTTGAGAGAAGAGCCAACCCCTACCTCACTACAGCCTCCTTTCAGGTAGTTGTAGAGAGCAATAAGGTCTCCCCTCAGCCTCCTTTTCTTCAGGATGAAAAACCCCAGTTTCCTCAGCTGCTCCTCGTGTATATTCAGTCAGCTTCAACCAGCACCCCCAGGCAGCTTTCCAGCCACTCTTCTCCAAACCTGTAAAACTGCATGGGGTTGTTGTGACCCAAATGTAGGACCCAGCACTTGGCCTTACTGAACCTCATACAATTGTGCTCGGTTCATCGATCCAGCCTGTCCAGATCCCTTTGTGGAGCCTTCCTATCCTCAAGCAGATCAACACTCTCCCACAACTCGGTGTTACCTGCAAACTTACTGAGGGTGCAGTTGATCCCCTCGTCTACATCATTGATAAACATGTAAAACAGAACTGGACCCAGTACTGAACCCTGGGGAACACCACCTGTGACCAGCCACCAACTGGATTTAACTCCATTCACCACAGCTCTTTGGGCCCAGCCATCCAGCCAGTTTTTTCACCCAGCAGCATACACCCGTCCAAGCCATGAGCAGCCAGCTTCTCCAGGAGAATGCTGTGGGAAACAGTGCCAAAGGCTTTACTGAAGTCCAGGCAGACAACAGCCACAGCCTTTCCCTCAGCCACTAAGCAGGTCAACTTGTCATAGAAGGAGATCAGGTTAGTCAAGCAGGACTTGCCTTTCAGAAACCCATGCTGACTGGGCCTGATCACCTGCTTGTCCTGTACGTGCTGCACGATGGCACTCAGGATGATCTGCTCCATAACCTCCCCTAGCACTAAGGTCAGGCTGACAGGACTGCAGTTCCCTGGATCCTCCTTCCAGCCCTTCCTGTAGATAAGCATCACATTTGCTAACTGCCAATTAATTGGGACCTCCCCAATTCGCCACAGCTGCTGGTAAATGATGGATAGTGGCTTGGTGAGCACTCCCACCAGCTCCCTCAGTACTCTTGGTTGGGTCCCATCTGACCCCATAGTGCCTCTAAGTAGTGCAGCGGGTTTGCTAACTATTTCCCCTTGGATTACGGGGGCTTCATTCTTGCTCCCTGCCCCATCTTCAATCGCAGGGGGCTGAGTACCCCGAGGACAACTGGTCATGCTATTAAAGACTAAGGCAGAGAAGGCATTAAGTACCTCATCCTTTGCCATTGTTTCCCTGCTGCATCCAATAAAGGACAGAGATTCTCCTTACCTCTACCTTTTTGTTGTTAATATATTTATAAAACCATTTTTTATTGTCTTTTAAGACCAACATCATCATTCTTATGGAAAACATAAAATGGCAATTACTACACAATGGTAACCA
Source organism: Thinocorus orbignyianus (assembly GCA_013400375.1). Taxonomy (NCBI): domain Eukaryota; kingdom Metazoa; phylum Chordata; class Aves; order Ciconiiformes; family Thinocoridae; genus Thinocorus; species Thinocorus orbignyianus. The sequence goes on from VXBW01002676.1 coordinate 264,201, forward strand.
ACTGTTTCCACTTGATTCACAGCAGCACTATTTGGAATTAGTCACTAACAAACTTGTGTAAAGCTTCCCTACAAGTGAGTATCTTGTCCTAAAATGATGCAGCAAACTGAAAACTGAGCAGTCTGGCTGCATCTTCTGCAATCCCTGTCACCAGCCATCATCTGTTTGACATGCCTGGAAGGAGCTCGTCTGTTAGACCATGACTTAAACCAGGCAAGCCAGAAGTTTAGACTTAAGAAATCAAAAGGCAAGAACAAACACTACCCAAAGAAGCTCACATATTTTTGAATACTTGCTGACAGGCTGCATGCACGCATCACTCATAACTGCAATTCATCTAGTAGCATGTGTTGGATAACAGCCTTTTGTCAGGATGTTTTACTTCAGAAAATAAAACATCATGACAAATTTCAACATGCAATTCATCCAGCGCCCTGTACTTTGTCTTCCCCTCGCTCTTGCAGTGTGCTAGACAGCCTAGAAAAAGAGAGGAACAATCCTTGGCCATGCAGAAAACAGGGGGTCCCAGGCAGAAGTGCAAGTAGTGAGCACATAAACTTACAAAAGTCTTGACATACACACAGCATTTCATCAAAAATGAGGCTCTTCCTACAGAAGTCTCCAACAACAGATACAAATTAAAGAAAAAAGGAAAAAAGCAACCGATGTACTGGTCAATCTCTGCACCTTCTACTGAGCGGCCAGAAGAAGCCTGTCTTAGTAAGTACATCTTACATCTCTAGTCAGTTAATCCTGAACAAGCACCTTGACTCTTAACTCTACTACCTATGTTCAGGTACTACCCAAATATACCATGTATACCTAAAATTCACTGTCAGAACTTCACTACATTCCTCTACAAAGGCTACAGTCAACTTTCTACTAATGCCCGTTATGATTTTAGCATTTAAAATGTTGTTTTTCCAGACATTACGCTGACAGCATTCTGCTTCTAGAGTTTCTGATGTTTGGTTAAAGTGGTTTGAACAGGAACTTAATCGCAAATAAACAGAGCTGATTGTGAACATCAAAAGAGCAAGGGGAAAAACACACACAAAAAAACTTAAAAAAAAAGAAAAATCACAGAAACCACAAGCAGCTCAAGAAAGTGCAACACAGCAAAACCCATGAAAGCATGATCTAAACACATGAACACAGAGGCCAACTTTGGTTTATTTTTTTCATACACATTCACTGATCTTAGCAACAGCGAAGGAATCGTTTTATTACTGAAGTAGTACAAACTCGTTGTGCAGCTCTTCACTTTGTTTCAACCCACAAATAAATATAAATAGATGTATTTAGCATATCTACCTTTTTCTAGGAAAACATTACAGGCCAGCTATATTCAGAATTTCAGCTGAGAAACGCTAACAGTGGTTATTCAGTTATTTTCTGATTGTTTCACAAACAGTCTGTACAAATATTTTCTAAATAACCAAATAAACAGAGGAAAGAGATTTTTGTGCAGCCCTCATTATGGGCAGCCCTCTAGCCCACTGAAAGAATACTCCTCTCTCTTCAGAAATTAGCAGGAGTTTCTTAGTGTTACATTTTCCCAAATAATTTGAACACAACAGCATTCACTTGAGAGTACCCACAAAGGAAAGGAGGGCTAAAAAATAACTCCAGTGCTTTGCATTAGCTATAATTGTTTCTAAAACTTAACTATGGCTTGTGGCTCCCAGCACACACAGTTAGCACAACTGACCTTGTTGAAATCTCCCTTGATAAGCAAGATAGCTCTAAAAAAAGAACACCAGGCCCTCACAATTAATTGCTAACTGTTAATAAATGAACATATTTCTCCCTCTCCTCCCAGGCGTACCTATAAATATAGTTGCCCAAAAGCTTTACCAGGAATGGAAATCAGCATTTCATGACATAACAAGCCCAAGAATAAGTGATATCCATGAACTACTCAGGAAGGGAATAACTAAACCTAGAGTGTGATAGAGGCACATGATTCCCGGCCAGCTGAGTCTACAGCTACAGCGACAAAGGCCAAACTGTAACGGAGCCTCACAACAACGGAGGCTTCTAACCACAAGCGCGTCAAACCGTCTTTACCGTGTAAAAGTTGGCTTGAAGTCACAACTGACATAAGTATGCGAGGCCTGGGGGCAGGGGGAAGAGCCAGATCAGGCTACAGAAAACAAAGAGGAGACACGGTGATGTTCTCTAATAAGACGGTGACATTTCTCACACAGGAGGCTCTATTCCATTTGCAGCTTTCCTCCCCCTTGCATCTTTTGAGGAATGACCTCAGCTGCAGAGTTCTCAGTAGCCAGGGGCTTCCAAGACCAGAGAAAGTTTCTCCACATCAACAGATCATTCCGTTTCCTTCAAGTTGTTGCTATTCCAGTGAAATTCAGTCACTTTTGTGTCGGATGTTTCTTCATGCACACAGCCCTATGGAACTGAACAGGTTCTTGCTGGATGCGAACCCAGGATAGCCCAGAAAACTGCAATCCCACAATGAAACAAATACCAGCAGTGTACTGCAGATGTGCTACAACTTCCATGGCCATACAACTGCCTCACAATAATCTGAGCAACTTCAGGAATCCCTCTTGAGGAGTTCAGTGGGAATTCAGTCTCCAGGGCACACAAGGGAGGTGCTGTGAGATGAGGACTTTGAGCCTGTAAGCATCTTATCCCGCACAGGAGCAAGACCGCAGGTCAACTGCAACACCATCTAGAGGTTAGTTTATATCCCCACAACAATCAACTCTAAATAAATAAATAAAAATAGATTTAAAGAAAAAACAACAAAAAAAACAAGCCAACCACATCTTCTCAGTGTAGTCAAGAAAACAGTGCAGGCTAAATCATTCAAAGAACATAAACCTCATGTCAACCCCACCACAAGTCAAATCCACACAGTATCCCAGCCACAGTACAATTTTTTCACGGGTGAATATGACCTCTAAATACTACCTGAATTAGTGTCACGCTGTTAGAGAAACCTCTAACTACACCGTCACTTCTTCCAGACAGAAATCGAGGAAGGTGCTTATAAAAACACCAGATATAGTTTTCAAACAGTGATGCTGTAGCTACAATTATCACATCCTCAGTCAAAGCTCCAGAAATCTCCACCTACACAGCAATTTGCTCACGAGTAAAAGCACAACTCTTCCTCAGCAGCTTTGGCTTAACTGGACCCACTCTTAGGGGTCACATAGCCTGCCACCGTCAGTACAGCACTCTCTGCCAGAAAAAACACCCTTGTTCACAAAAAATAGTGGCATTCTAGTCTGAATTAGCAAGAGAAAACAAGCAACTGTGTTTTGCATCAGCTGTTGTTGGTAACAATGAACAGAGCACTTTTTATTTAAAACCTGCCCACAAAAATCTAAAAATATTCACGCTCAGCTTACTAATTCTTGGTAGGTTCTATTTTAAATTCTAGATAAACGCTATTTGCAGTACTTACCTCGGAACGAACAGTTCAAAAAATATCACAGAATAAAACTTTTCAGGGCAAGAGTTGTCTTGTTAAAAAAAAAGTTAGTTCAAAAGTCACTTTAAAAAACAAAGAAACAGACAACCCCAAACAAACAAACAAAAAAGGCAAATTTACCAAGTGCAAATAAGCTAACTGTCCAGCAGCGGCCGTATGGCTTACTTTGGTACTTTGCCTTTTGAGGTTTGTTTCATGGAATGGGTGAAGTTTCCATGCTTCTTTTGCTTTTGGGGAAAAAAAATAATAATATATACTCTGAAAATGCATTTCCCTATTTAAAATAAATTAGGAGAATTTTTCAGTGTGCTTAATTCTGTTTGAATAATCACCAGGTGTATNGTTCCTGGAGAAATATTCTCAGTTTTACATCAAACGTTAAAATGGAGTATATTAGACCACTTATTTCTGCTACTCTTTATGTTTTCCCAAGATGTTTTTAGCATTGTATGATAAGCATGCATCACTATCTGCAAAACCAATCTCCCCACTGGGAGCTGGCATCTCCCACCACAGTTATTTGTGTCATTCTTCTAGACTGCATCTCCATGGCACCACAGCACTAACTACAGGCAGCAGATTACCACCAGCCAAATACCTTCTTCCAGAGCTTGACCAGTTCAGTGAAGATCATGTTATCACCTTTCCTAGGTGGCACATGTAAGAAAACAAATGGCATAAGCTCCCCTCCAATCACTTGCTTCATAAAACTAACCTTGAGAATTAAATATAAAATACAGAATATTGGTCTTTGGTCAAACATAAAATCCAGTGTCTATAAACTACACAGTAAATAACCTGAGATTAAAAATAAACTATGAAACCATGTGCTAATAAGTCTGTTAGGTAGCTATTAAAGTGTCAATTTTAATGCTCAGAGAGAAAAGTTTTCCACATCTTATTTCTTTATTACAGTCTTGACGTGGAAGGAGTGACATAAAATGACGCCGCGCGCCAGAGTTCGAAAGCTTAGGTAGAAACTGAAAAACAACAACAGAAACAAAAAAGTCACCAGTAGTCTTTAATTTATTCCTTTGCATTTCAAAGGACACGTGTTTGCATTAGTCAGAAGATCCACCTCCCAAATACAGGCAGCCCTCAAATTATTCTGCATAACACTAATTGAGGGTCCAGCTAAAGAGTTACCTGTTCAACGAACTTACAAGTAAAATAAATTATGCAAGAAAGCAAGGCAAGCATGCTTAAGGATAATAAAGCCTTTTAAAATGATTAGCAAGTTCTCTTTAATCTGGCAAGGTAACAAGCTTTCAGCGCCCAGGAGAAAAAACACAATGAGGGAAAAGCATTATATAAATATTCCACATGCCAAAGCAAAAGGCTTATTTCACCAGAACAATGCACTCCTGTTTAAACCAATACTAATCATGAAAAAAAAAAAGGGAGATCTTTCTGTGGAGGTTATTTATACGTAACGCATAACTTCACAGCACATTTGCGTGGAATCCTCTCCTCACACAGGCTGCCCGGACAGTCCCTCACTGCCACCTCCACACTCAGGAGGGCTGGGAATATCCATCCCACACTGTATGAAAACATGAGCCTGCTTTCCAAATCTGCTTCAGTCTCCAACCCAGCTACTGCCAAGTGCTGACCACAGGCACGCACTCTAATCACCATTATGGTCCTGAGACAGAGGAGTAATGGCTGCTAGAAGTAAATGCCACTTCTAATCCAGGGAAAGTTTCACCCCTGGAAGCATTCCTAACTTCACATCATCTTCAACTCCAGCAAAGCCTGTGAAAACGCTTTATGCAACCAAAAGTGATCACACTAAAAACGTGGTCCTACAAGGAAACAGAAGTACGGTTCATAAATCCCTCACCTAATTCAGAGCTATTTCCCTTTTGATTTATTTCCTGCGGAGTGGGAACAGCGACAGCAATATCCCAGCTGGCACTCAGAAAGCACTCACAGCGTCCAACAGGAGCTGACAAAACTGAGGTTCAACCAGCTTTTGGGGGAAAAAAAAACAACAAACCCGAAGCCACCCCAACACTGCGGAGATCCGTGGTGTCCCCACCTTCTTCTCCATCCCACCCCAGGCTCCTCGAACCCTTCCTTCACACACCAATCCCAGAGGATTCCCGCACTTATATCCATACTGTGAAGAAGCCTCAAAAAGGAGTAGAAAGTTTTGACCAGGGGAGGAAGAGGGAAAGAAACAAGAGTTCACACACACCAGAGATACGGAGTGGGTGGGATGGATGGATGGACAGACCGACAGACGGAGGGGCCGCTATTCAGCTCCCCGAGCGGCAGCCCAGGGGTTTTAATCCTGTCGCCGTTAAACAGGATTAAGAGTTCTTGCTTACTTGAGTTAGTTTATGAAGTTTGGGGGGTTTTTTTAATTACTTTTTGCTTAACTCGCAAAACTCAAGTTTCGTTTCGACCGGGCAGCAGTTTTCGCTGGGAAAACTGGGAGTTAACTTATTCAATCTGCCTAAAGAATAGTTATTACCCCCGTGCAGAAGGAGAGAGGGACCGCAAGACCACAGAAGAAGGGGGACGGAGCCGTGGGGAGGGGAGACCCCACGGCCCCCGACGCCAGCCGGGGTGCAAAGCTCACCTCCGCCTCCAAAATAAATAAACCAACCTTAAAACCCCACGCAAGGCGAAGCACACCCGAGTGCACTAACAGCCTGGGAGGCGGCAGTCGGGAAGGTGCGTGAAACCCGCACACCGGGGGGAGCCCCGGGGCCGGGGGCCAGCACCGCCATGCGGCCGCCCCCACCACCGAGCCCGGCTGCGAACCCGACCCACCCTGGGCGCCTCCTTACCCTTCGTCCAGTCCACCACTTGCTTCGGGCTCCATTTGGTCACCGGCTCCATGGCGAGAGGGGGGCAGAACGGCGGCCAACCTCCCTCCCGCAACGCCGCCTCCGTCCCCCTGCTCCTCAGACTCCCATCCCGGCAGCGCCGCTCCGGGCCGCCCCCTCCGCGGCCTGGCTCCTCCCGCCAGCCCCGGCCGGGCCTACCCCGCTGCCGCTCCGCCTCCCAGGTGCTGCCGCCCTCGGGAAAGTGCTGAGGAAGAAGTTCCCGTGGCGAATCATGGAATCACAGAATGGTTAGAGTTGGAAGAGACCTTCAAGATCATCCAGTTCCAACCCCCCTGCCCTGGGCAGGGACACCTCCCACCACACCAGGTTGCTCAAAGCCCCATCCAGCCTGGCCTTGAACACTTCCAGGGATGGGGCAGCCACAACTTCTCTGGGCAACCTGTTCCAGAGTCTCACCACCCTCACAGGAAACAATTTCTTCCTCATATCTAATCTAAATCTCTCCTCTTCCAATTTCAAACCATTACCCCTCATCCTGTCACTACACTTTCTGACAAAGAGTCCCTCTCCAGCTCTCCTGGAGCTCCCTTCAGATATGGGAAGGCTGCTAGAAGGTGTCCCCAGAGCCGCCTTCTTTTCTCCAGGCTGAACAGCTCCAGCTCTCTCAACCTGTCTTCCTAGGAGAGGTGCTCCATCCCTCTGATCATCTCTGTGGCCCTCCGCTGGACCTGTTCCAACAGTTCCATGTCCTTTCTATGTTGAGGACTCCAGAGCTGGACACAGGACTCCAGGTGGGGTCTCACAAGCGCAGAGCAGAGGGGGAGAATCACCTCCCGTGACCTGCTGGTCACACTTCTTTTGATGCAACCCAGGATACAGCTGGCTTTCTGGACTGCCAGCACGCACTGCCAGCTCATGTTGAGCTTCTCATCCACTAGCACTCCCAAGTCCTTCTCCTCAGGGCTGATCTTTTCTCTGTTGAGGCCCATATCTTTTCTCTGTTGAGGACTCCAGAGCTAGATGCAGTACTCCTGGCGGGTACTGTGTCAGCTGTACCTCAGGCTCGCTTGCCTTAGAAGAAACCTGTCACTCATGTCCTGGCCACCTCCTGACGCCCATGTGAAACCCCCAGTGACCGTCAGCTTCAGCTTATAGCTTGAAGTCCTGACCTCCAACACTTGTGTGCCCAGCATGCTGACCTCTGCCATTCCTTGCTACCGAACACATAACTCAGTCTACAAGCACTTTTCCATTAGCAGCAAGGAGATGTGCAGAAACCTGGTATTTTTATTGCATGCATCAGTTGGGGGCTCTGGTTCAGCAGCAAATTCCAGCCTGAAGCCCTTTTGAAACATGCACGGAGGTCTTCCTGCTCCTCTTCCTCAGTGAGGAAGAGCAGAGTGAATTCTGCTGCGACAAAACCATGAAATTTTGACTTGGCAATATCAGAGGGCGGGTAAGCAGCTGGGATTTCAGCCTGTCCGGTATCCCACTGTTCCCGTCGGCTCTTATCCTCTATCCCATCTGTTATCCCCAGTCACTTGAAATGCAGGCTCTTTGGGATGGGGGCTGTCAGTCCTGTGTGTGGCTGTGCAGCACCCAGCTTTCCCACTGCAGCCCAAACAGCTGCCTTCTTGTACACGCTGCTGCAGACCCCTGCCACAGGGACAAGAAGCTCTAGTTTCTGGAATTAGACATTTAAAAAACAGTCCTTCTGCATGTACACCTAAAGACTTGTGATTTGTTCTTCTTTTGTTGTTACGTGGTGGTTGAAGGTGGATTTTTAGATCTTGATTATAAGGTCAACTCATTATAGCAAATTTCATAGAATCATAGAACAGTTAGAGTTGGAAGGGACCTTAAAAATCATCAACTTCCAAACCCCTGCCATGGGCAGGGACACCTCCCACTAGACCAGGTTGCTCAAAGCCCCATCCAGCTTGGTCTTGAACACTTCCAGGGATGGGGCAGCCACAACTTCTCTGGGCAACCTGTTCCAGAGTCTCACCACCCTCACAGGAAAGAATTTCTTCCTCATATCTAATCTAAATCTCTCCTCTTCCAATTTCAAACCATTACCCCTCGTCCTATCACTAGACTTCCTGACAAAGAATCCCTCTCCAGCTCTCCTGGAGCTCCCTTCAAGTACTGGGAGGCTGCTAGAAGGTGTCCCCAGAGCCGCCTTCTCTTCTTCAGGTTGAACAGCCCCAGCTCCCTCAGCCTGTCTTCCTAGGAGAGGTGCTCCATCCCTCTGATCCTCTCTGTGGCCCTCCACTGGACCTGTTCCAACAGGTCCGTGTCCTTTCTATGTTGAGGACTCCAGAGCTGGACACAGGACTCCAGGTGGGGTCTCACAAGCACAGAGTAGAGGGGGAGAATCCCCTCCCTGGCCCTGCTGCTCACACTTCTTTTGATGCAACCCAGGATACAGCTGGCTTTCTGGGCTGCCAGCGCGCACTGCCGGCTCATGTTGAGCTTCTCATCCACTAGCACTCCCAAGTCCTTCTCCTCAGATCTGCTCTCCAGCCATTCTCCGCCCAATTTATTTATTTGCTTTTTAGTTTGTGAAATATTAAGCCTCTCTGCCTATTGGAGAGATTAAAATGCAGTTCGCCACAGCTTTAGTGTCATTCACACTTAAAGGGCAACAAAACCGCAGCTCTCCCCGCTTGTGGAGGCCTGAGTAAACAGATGGACCTTGCTATGTGCCCCGCTAATGGCTTCACAAGGGTTAATGTTACAGTGCTTCTGTCTTAACTACACAGATGCTTCCCAAGGTTGCAGGCAGGAAGGCAAATGTCTCTCACTGTTGGTGTTTGGAACATTCATCTGCTCTCATCTTTCTCTGTCACACAGCTTGGCCCAGTCCCTGTGTCTGCTTTGAGTAAGACAAGCACCATATTTTGTGAGTAAGGTGTGTGGTCACTTGCAAGCAGATTACCAATCTGATAAATCCATTATTCATTGATACTATTGTTTTTAATTTGCCAAATGACAAATTTTTTTCCTATTTTTTTTTTTTTCTTAAAGCAAAAAGATATCATAGTGACTCTGTTCTTTTATTACTTTATGTCTCCCAACACCAACTGCTTTACAGCCTGCTCTGGGCAAATTAAATGCGGCTGACTGGGAAGGGCAGCATGTCTCTAGTTTCTCAAAGGGATTCATCGCTGAGTTGCTTACCTGTGTTATTCTTTCCAAGCCCAGATTGCAACTGTTCTTTGGAGCTGATTTTTCTCCTGATTGCATCACCTCAATGTTGTCTTTATTTGAGATGAGATTAACTGGTAGTCAATCAGTGTGATGCAATTAGAAGTTCTGTTAGTAGAATAAGGTGGTTTTATTCAAAAAATACTTGTCAAAAAAAATGAAAAAAGCCAAACCCAACTCTGTCTGATTTATAGTAATGCCAAACCAAAAAATAACCCTGTCCTTTTGCTTGTCTTCAGATGCTCTCTGGGTTTGTTTATGAGTTTTGTGCCAGTATTAGGAAAGATGTGAGTCCCCTTTCCTCGCTTGCAGCCTTGTGCGGAGTTCATTGCTGTGACAAGGACCAGATGATCAGCTCTCCAGAAGTGCATGCTTTTTCACCTGTTCTAATTTTTCAGTGTTAAAAGGCCTTTTACTTGAGAAGGAGATTCAAACCAATTGTTTGCTGATTCCTCGCCTTTCTTTGTTTTCTTTCTTTCCACTTCCCCTTGCAGACCAGGTTTTCAAAGGCCCATCAGGTTGGTTTGCATGGACGATCTGGCCACACACAGGTCAACATGGGCCAGGATCGTGGTTCCACAGTCACAGACACAGCACCATGCACTCTCCTGTCTATTACCCTGCAGCAAAGACTCACAAAACAGTCACAAACCCACAGTCACACCCATGTCAAGTTGGCAGAGGAAGCTACACAGTGTTTGTCACCTTCAGTTTCCATCTGGCAGCTGATCAGCAGAGGTTGTGGTTCTTTAAAATAGAAAGTCTGCTGAGAAAAACGTACCCTGTCAAAAAATAAAAAAGCATATTTGAAAATGTGCAAATTGCATGAATTTCAACCAAGCCAAGTGCAGGGTTCCGCACCTGGAACATAGCAATCCCAGGCACAAATACAGGTTGGGTGGAAAATGGCTGAGGAGAGAGACTTGGGAGTATTCCTGGATGGATAAGAAGCTCAACATGAGTTGGCAGTGCACAAGCCCAGAAAGCCAACCTCATCCTGGCCTGCATCAAAAGAAGCGTGACCAGCAGGTCACGGGAGGTGATTCTCCCCCTCTGCTCCTCAATCCTGAGATTCTGTGATCTATGAATTGTTGGAAAGGCTTAGCATTTTTTCAGCAGCTACATTGGCTCTAGTCTGGCTTAACGCTGGACTTCCCATTTTACTTAAACACAGTCTGATCGACACTGCCTCTTAGCCCACAGTTTTCAACACCAAATCTATGTGCTCCCGACTCATGCACCGTAGGTAGATGATCACATTTCTGACACAGTAGCCAACATGTCCAACAAGGCTTGTATTCAAATTTTAAGGTGGCCTCAGGGGGAAAGGCAACAGCTGATCTGCTGGCACAACGAAATTCATTGAACAGTTTAGTGAGTTTGGCCCAGGTTATGGCTTTAGTCTTTGGCTTAATATGGCAAAATATGACTTTACTGACTGCTGCATCACAGTCTGCCCATTACCCGATTTGCTAGCAGAGCTCAGCAGCTGGTCCCTTGACTTAGTGCAGATTTGCAGAGGCAGCAGCAGCTCCACACAGCTGCAGAGCTCGCTGCCTGGGGGGATGCAGGTCTGAGTCTTAAGCCCCTTCCTCAGAGAGAGGTAACTGCTGTTACTCCTCTCCAGAGGGATGAATAATCAAGTGTTTAACCAAAGGTCATGCACCGAGTTTAAAAAGTGTGGTTTCTGTTCAGGGCCACAAAAAAAGTTATTTTTCATGCTGATTCAAATTTTTCAGAGGGATCGGCATATTGCAGTTTGTATCTCTGAGTGGAAGAGTTGTTTATCCTGTTTGGCAAAGCATTGTCTAGGAAAGTTTCACTGTATTTGAGCACATCATTGGTGAAAGGCTTGTAGTTTGGTTTATTTAATACTCACAGTTGAAAGCCGTGCAAATTGACAAACTTAAAGTATTGTGAACAAAAGCCAGTACGTGGGTAGAAAACCCAGTTTGCCTCTACTGACAATCCACCGACGATCATTAGGGAATAGTCATGACCTGACCGTTGGTCAGTCGTAATGTTTTGAAGTCCATCACTACTCCTGTCACTACAAAAAAATTAGGATTTACTCATAATTTTCCAAGCATTACCTTACTCACACACACAGTCCGCAGAAATCAGTAGGACTTTTTGCACAATAGCAAAACAATTTTACCCTACCAAACTAGAATTTGGAACTTCCCAGTAAGGTCAGTGAGTATTTAAAGTTCATTTGGAAGTTGCAACAGGTAAATTAACTGAGTCAGAGTGAGTCAGGTTCAGAAGAGGCTTTGGTTCTACAAGGATGTAATTAAAAAAAAATCACACTGATGGGAAATGGTCGTTTCGTAAGAATTGACATCCTACTTCTCTCCTTGATACTGGAATCGTTAGCAATGGCTGTATTCTATACATGACAATGTGGGACATGTTGGTGTGGCCTGTTGAGAGAAATAGGTCTACCTAGTCCGTTTTTTAATACAATGTATTCAGAGAGAGTTTTTATCAGCTGGATGGGGTAAGGAGGCTCTGCCTGTTTTGAGGACTTGCTTTGGAAAAACAATGTCCCGGCCACACCTTCCCTGAGCCCTAGAGATAACTAACCCACCAAGGTGTACTGGCATTTCATGTAATACTCTCATGAATCCAAAATGATTTTGATAAAGCAGTTAAATTTGCAGTAAAACAAAATTACTCATTTCAGATCAGACCAACTATATAAAAAGTTTTGCCCTAAATGAAATACTGGTTGCCAAGAGGCCATTAAGGTCAAGCTCGATGGGGCTTTGAGCAACCTGTTCTGGTGGGAGGTGTCCCTGCCCATGGCAGGGGGGTTGGAACTTGATGATCTTTAAGGTCCCTTCCAACTCTGACCGTTCTATGATATTGTATTTAAAGACCCTGATTCAGGAAACCTCTGTTTTGCCTAAATCACTCTAACTTCTCCTCCCCCTCTTACTTAAGTCTTTAGACATCAGAAAACAAACAGCCAAAGGGAGTTAAAGCCAGGCTGGCTGAATCTGAGCCTCTGTGCATGTACAGCAGTGGAACAATGCACTTAAACCAGGATTTTTTAGAAGATATATGGCCTTGAAAATAAGATAGAATTTCTTCCCCTCTTTAATTCAGCTATTTTCTTAATAGCCTAAGCTTATTTGCAAACTGTGAAGTGTTAAGAAAGGTGTATTTACTCTAACTGCTAGATCTTTACTTGCAAATATAAGTTGTATTTTGTAAGGGGAAAAGAGTAATAGGAAATAAATGAATTATTTGAATATATGCTTAGTTGTGAAAATAATACCTAAACTCTGAGCAGGTTTGATTATTATTTTTTTTCACAAGGTATTTCAATATTTTAAATAGAATTGGCAGCAGTATCACAACTGGTTACTGCAGCCAAGAAAACCAACCTGATCAAGAATCAAAAATCTCATTAGCTTTAGCAACAGTGAGTCTAGAAAGCTGGAAAGCAAGCTACTGTTGTAGTGTCTTCTACAGCGTTCTTCAGTCTTCAGATCTTAAAACATGCTGCAAACATTAATGAGCAGCCTCACAAAATACCTGTGGTCTTGTGGTTAAGACAGCCCCACTCAGTTTCAAAAGAAGGAAGTTCAAAGCCTTACTCTGTCACAGCCAGCTCATGCAAGACTGAGAAAGACTCTGATCCTGGAGTGCTTTAAATTTAGGCATGGGAGTAATTCTGTTAAATTCAGTGGGAAGAACGTGCTTAAATGTTTTCAGAATAAGGGGATTTAAGGGTATCTTTGGGTTCAAAGTCCAAAGAACCTTCCTGCAGCTGCTAACAACCTCACCTCTGACTGTCCGTTGGAGCACATGAGGAGCTTCCAAAAATTATTCCATGTACCTGTCTGCAGAGAGAGGGTCTGTAGCAGAGAGTTTGCTGGAAGAAGCAAAGCAGGGGGAGGAGAGAGAGCAATAATATTTTAAATCACGACTGTTTAACTACTGCTGCAGCTGTCTTGGCACACTCTGCCCAGGCCCTTGGTTCAGGCTTGGCCAGTCTTTACAGAGCAATGACTGCCTCTTGACCAAGGTCTTTTCTGGGTTCACGCACTAACTTTGTTCGCTTCCCCGTGGCATGTGGGGATCCTGAGTTAAAAGGCATATTCAGAATAGGTCTGATCAAACCAGTTGGGTGAAAACGCTGGGGCTCCATCCATCAGCTGGGTGAGCCACAGCCTCACCCAGGCTGTGGGGCATCTCAATTCAGCTCCCCGCTCTGCCCCACAGGATTTCGGTTTGCTTCCCAGGGCTCTCCCTAGCTATGAGTTTCACCTCCCCAGTCTAGCCCTAGCAGTGCTTCTTAGTGGACTAGCTCAGCGAGTTCTTTCAAAGCTTTTTAGATTTCGTGGATTATGCCCTTTATGTGGCCAGCTCTCCTCACGTGTTGCCTGTGTAATCCCAGGAGACAGCAAATACCTCGACTCTGTGGCACTTGCTCTTGCGGCAAGTGCTGTTGATATTGGCAAAGTACCGCTATTATAAAACACTGCTTGAAAATTAAATGGTACAAAGCACTCAGCAGCTTGCTTTGTACGTTACAGCTTTTTTACCATCATTGGTGAGAAGTTTATACCTGTCATTTCTTCATCGAGGAGCAGCACTGAAATATTTCCTATACATTCATCACAAACTTTTTCTTTTAATAAATTACTACATTATGTATAGCACTTCCTTAGACTGCATATTACTCTTGCTCCTGCAAAGAGTTGACTCATTGATTGTGTTGGGCCTGGGATGCAAAGTGGAGCCCTGAGGGAGAGGAGCTCAGAGGAATGGAGAGGAAAAAGGGGTCACTTAATCCTCCGAAAATCCAGCTTTGGGGGGACCAAAGAGTAGGTCTGTCATTTGAATCAGGGACTGCTCAGAGAGCAATAAAAGTCACAAACAAATGTTGGTACCCTAAGTGTTGGAAGAACTTATAAATCATGTGAGAAAGGTTAAAGCAGATATCTGACATACAATAGTCCTTCTCAAAACGTACTGATCTTCAAGAATAGGTTTACAGCCTCCCTCTGGACAGTAATTTTCATAGCAGAATTCTGGCAAAAAACTTTGCAAACCACATTAAGTAAGTATTTTTCCTCTCCCATACAAGGATAGTTATGTTTCCTTTCCCCTGATATCAGGACTTTTCCCCCAAATTTCGATAATTTAATTAGAAATTCTAGTGACAGGCAGGGAGTCCACCAGGCTGCAATTGCAAGTTTCTGCAGGAACCATGTCGACAGTGCTCTTTTAGTGTAAGAGAGAAGTTTGGTCACCTCTTCCTCAGTAGCAGAATCCTAAACACAAAACTGGAAGACTGGAGAAAGGTACAAAAAAAAATCACCGGGCATATAAAGACATGAACATAACCAAGAAAAAGTGCATGGAAACAGCTTTAAAACGGCACATTCAGTGGACAGAAATTAGGCCAACACATCAAATATACATTGTTTATTGTTGATGCCTGAGGCCACAAAATTATTTGGAGTCTTTGGCTTTCTGTGTGTACAAGATGACGACAGAAGCCAGACAATGGACTGATGTTTGTTCTTTCAAACCCAGCCGCCAGATGAGTGGGGTTGTTGTTTTTAAATATTTAGTGTTTCGTCGGAAGGCTGGCACCTCTCACATGCTCCTTGAAAGAGAAACAGCACCGCAAGAATCCGGCGCAAGTTCAAAATCCTCATTCTGCCCTCAATGATCCCTCCCTCCCACACAGACAGAGCTGTATTTGCAACTTCTTAGTTTGGAGCCTATTCTTTTTTTTTTTTTTTTTTTTTTTTTTTTTAATATTGTGGTTTTGGTTTAGTTTATGGCACTATATATTTTTGGCATTTGTTTTTTGATTTAAAAGTGATTTTCATGGTTATGGGAAGATGTAGAGACTAAATGCTCTAGCAAAGCAAGACACAGAAAGGTAGGGTGTGCTGACCACATCAGCAGGAGTGGGCTTTGGATCAGGGTCATGAAAAAGTGTTTTTCCCAATGCAGACTTGCTAAAGCACCACAGGCCTCCTACATCCAAACAATGATTTGTAAGGACCTCTGCTTGTATTTTCCCCAAACGACTTGACTTTTCAAGAAAGCAGAGAGCAATTGGCCTAGCTCGTTTTAACACCAAGTCCTGTGTCAGCATCTGAGAGCCAGTATTCAAAACGAGCCCAAGAGAAAGAGTGATCTCACCTATGGTCAGCCTTGCTTGGTGGCTCTCCTCCCTCCCTGTAGTCGACAGGGAAAGATCACCAGAGGCATCCTATGTTTGGTTGGGAAGGGAGTGGGATGAATTCTTCCTCCACCGATCTGTATGCAGAGTTCCTGCCAACCATTAGCAAGATTTGATCTCTTAAGTCCTTCCAGTGACCTTGAAATACTTCTCTTTACTTTACCGCCTGATTTGGGTAATTTTCTGATCATTTCAAGGGAAAGCTAAGGAGGTTTTGCTCAAATTTCCTCAAAAAGAGAGAGAATCTGGGGTTCCATTAACCTCTTGTGCTTTTTATTTTGCTCTCCATGGCTGCAGATGGAAAGCATGGGAAGATATCTCAAAGCTGAA
The DNA here is from genome assembly GCA_013400375.1 of Thinocorus orbignyianus. NCBI lineage: Eukaryota > Metazoa > Chordata > Aves > Ciconiiformes > Thinocoridae > Thinocorus > Thinocorus orbignyianus. Next base: position 280,219 of record VXBW01002676.1, read on the forward strand.
CACCTTCAGGTCCCATGGGACTAAATCGGATGTAATTTTAACCATGACCAAAAAAGAAGCTACAATTAGAAATAAGAAGGGCATACTTCCATGCAGGAATCCCAGCAGATTTCTGGGGTGAATTCTGGCTCCAGATGCCAGGAACAACTTCTCTGTTCACTGACCCATAGCATGGTCAGTATTTGCCCTGTGAAGGCCTAGCTGATGCTAACATAAATGAGATTCTTCATTTACTGCCTACAGCAGGTTTGTATGGAGCCTGCCTCATCTGGATCCCTGGCAACTTCTGCAGTGTTTGTGTCAAAACACAAACCTCTTCGTGATGAAAAAGAGGCATCCTGCACATGAAAGCAATCAACAGAAACCTTTTCTCCCGAATAAGCAGTGGAGAGCCATTGTGTACTATTTGTTTGTGTTCTGAAAGGAGACAAATTCAATGGAAAAATAAAATACATATCCCAAAGGCTTCACGACTCCCTTTTCATTCAGTGTTACTGTACTGGAAAACTCTTTTATATAGCAATATTTTACTATCTTTTGACAAAATTCTAGCTTTATTGTGATCAGTTGCTGGGGTTTTATTGCACTACTATCTGTTTGGTAACTCAATCTGTAGTTAAGGCTGCTGGCGTATGTTTGAACAAAACAGGCTTAGAAATGGACTACTTGCCTGGTGTGGCTTGAGGCTTTTTCAGTCTTTGCATGCAATTATCTACTAACAGGGACAGTTTCACAGTACTGTATATTTGCCTGTTACCACCATGTCCTCTGTTTACTGTCAGTTGAATCATGGATTTTTCCCACTGGTTTTCTTGTTTTGAAGACCTATGCTTTAAAAAAAAAACAAAAACAAACAAACAAAAATAAAAACAGGCGGCTAAATGTGATCCGGACCGATGCAAGTTTGCCAATTTTGCTGAAGCTGCTGATTCAACAAGGTCTTTTAGCATTTGTAAATTTAGGGGCATGACCAACAGGGCTATTTATGAAACAGTACCACCAGTCATATGTTTAAAGTTACACTTCTGTTTAAGTACTTTGTGGAATCAAACCTAAATGCTGAGGGCTAAGCTGAGATGACTCACTCAAGGAAAAAAATCTTACATGGGAAAAAATATTCCCACTTCCTGATAAGTCATTGAATAGCTGCTTTTACTAAAATTCCAAAGATGAGATTTTCTTAGTTGACTATACTATTGTAAGTCCAGCAGCACGAACCTCAGTAATACCATTAATATGTGATTTAAGAGGATTCAACCCCACAAGTGGCAATAAAACCCAGTCAATGTAAGTAAGAGATACTCTGTTAGCTTCTTAAGGAAAATCTCTCTAATGCAAAACATACCCGATCAATGTATTTAGCTGACTTCAAGTGGAGAAACAATTCTGAAAACATAGGTTCATAGGTTTTAGTTCTGCAGAAAGCCAAGCAGAAAGTTCTGGTGCCAGGCAGTGTACCCCTAAGTCCGCAAATTCTTTGAGCATAGTGTAGTGTTGGGTGTTAGGTGTTAAACATCCTGAAACCCTCATCAGCAGTTTGTCAGTCGGCAGGCAAATTTTCCAGATGGTCTTTGGATGATCAATTATGTTGCTCCTAATTGCAGGTTCCTCCTCTGTGTGTCTCCTTCCCTGCTGCTTCAATGTGAGGAAAGGTAAAGTCTTTAACGGTTAAGCAGCTGGCACAACTTAAGTAAACAAGTCTCAGCACTACATTTGCAAATGTTTACAAAATTGGAAAGGCTCAAGTGGGCATTTGACTTTTAGTATTTGTTTTTCAACACACAAAAAATCTCAGAAACAGAAACTGGTAGTACATTCTCACCTCTTTCTGTTCCCATGTGTTTTTTTCATGAATGCCATTTAGGACAGGTAGGTCTTCCAAACACTGCAGCTGCAGAAACAAAAAGTGCAGACGAACAACAGCAAGAAAAACAACAGCAGCAACAACAATAGCAGCAAAACAAGCAAAACAGAACAAAACAAACAAATCAAAAAAGTTCCATGTTTAAGTAATACTGTCTTCCTCTGCCAAGTAAACCAAACTCTCTTAATTTTTCTATTCTATTTCTACATGGCTCTATTTTTCACCATTCTCTGTTAAAAAAAAAAAAGTTCAGAAATGCATTCATGGATCTAGTGGGATTTTGCATTCACTTATCCTTTTTTTTTTTGTTATGGTAACAGAATGACCGGATTTTATTTCTTTTTTGTCATAATTTTGTCATTGCTTATTTACTTTTTTTTTAACTTTTAAAATCATGTTTCAGAAGATTTGCTTATAAATGAAAGAATGAGGTCTTTAGGATATTTGGAACCTTTGAATGACTTCTTGGTGACATATTCAATCCAATAGAAACAAGAACAGGCCTCAGATGAATCTTTCCCCACGTATGTACCACTACATCTGATCTTTCCAGTCTCTTAAAATGCGCAGTGTTCTTGTGCTTATACAGACAGTTTTAGGATATCATATGCATGGTTTATAGCAACTTCTGTTGACACTCTTCAAGGTATACAGACGTCTGTTAAGATTCTCCTCAGTATACAGACCCTTGTTAAAATACTAAGCAGCTACTATTTCTAAAGACCAATGGCCTTATTTGGATCTTTTTAAATTAAATAAACAACATTTGGTGCTAACCTCAGATGTCCATGTTGGTATTGTTCTTTGCCAAAGTCTTCTGCAACTTAGTCAAATTTGTAAGTACTGACTGTGATATTTGCTGTCTCAATTGTGATATTGTGTACGTCTCAATCTTTCAAATGCCAAAGGAGGGATATTTCATAGTAGTCTCTGTTGACACAGAAGGATGTTCTGTACAGAAAATCGGTGAATAATGACGTACTGACTTCAATACAAATCATAGAATCACAGAATGGTTAGAGTTGGAAGGGACCTTAAAGATCATGAAGTTCCAACCCCCCGTGCCGTGGGCAGGGACACCTCCCACTAGACCAGGTTACTCAAAGCCCCATCCAGCCTGGCCTTCAACACTTCCAGGGATGGGGCAGCCACAGCTTCTCTGGGCAACCTGTTCCAGTGCCTCAGCACCCTCACAGGAAAGAATTTCTTCCTAATATCTAATCTAAATCTTTCCTCTTCCAATTTAAAACCCTATCCCTACACTTCCTGATAGTAGTGTAGTCTAATTAAAATTAGATTCAGCATTCAGCATTCTGCACTTCAGAAGGTGGTTATAGATAAACAACCAGATTATTACAAATCTATCATTTGTAGTACATGGAGCTTCTGAATCTTTTGGGAAACTCTCCTAGGTCTTTAGGTATCACTAGTTAATTATCTTTGCAAATTTCCTACCAATTTATCTTCCCCATTTAACTCCTTAGGTCTTCTGATAACTGGTTAATAGCTGATATTAAAAGCTTTCAAATCTACTGAGGTTTTGGTTTCATTTTGCAAGTGATGTATAGTTTTGTAGTTTAACTGTGCTACTGTGCTTAAAACACTGGCAATAATTACCTCTGTCATCTTGGTGACTTCAGCAGTGACCTGGCAGATCTTTTTTAGGAAGTTTATATAAGTGACAGCATCTCTAACCAGACAGTTTTTGTGCAATCCTTATCCAGAAGTCTGCAAAAGGGTTGATCTGTTGTTATTTTTCCAAGTATCTGGCTATTTATACAGTTGTGAAAAGGCAAAAAGAAAGAACTTGAGGCAGCCAAAGTGTTCCAGTGAGTCAGTCAGGGCAAGCAATATATATTCTATCTGTAGTCTACTTTGAGGAGCTGGAAGAACTTATTTTACTTCTTAAAATGTTTTCTCCGTACGTATTAATGACCCTTTAAACTTGACTTATTTCTTTTCCTTCAATATGACTCACATTCTTTAAGCACTTTGCTTTTGAAGGCTGCAGCTTGGAAAGCTTTTAACAGCATAACAGCTCCTGATTTTTGTGGGCTGGCATTATGTTTATTACTCAGAGCCAGTGGTGTACCTGGGCTGATAGAGACGATAGCCTAAGGTTAACCTGTGCCTCAAGGAGCTCATCTTCTAACCAGACCGAGGTAACCACCAAACTTGTGGTGGAGAAATCATGTTTTCCTGAGGGTGGAGGTGTCCAAAGAAGGCGGGATTGTTCAGTTTTAGTTAGCAGTACCCTAGAGCTGGCACTGGCCTTGCCACATCCTTGCATTTTAGAGGAGGAACTGAAGGCTCAATGAGATGGTGCTGGCTGTAGGAGAGGATTCTGGCTGCCTGGGACAGCATGATAGAGGAATGGAGAAACTCTAGGGGAAGGAGTTGGCAGGTCCAACCAGTCAAAGAGTAGAGAAACGAAAAGCATACACAGAAACACAGATACTGCAGAAGAAAGTACTGATACATAAAAGAGTACCTGGGAAGTACTGGAGAGTTGAGCCCATTTATTGAAACTACCCTCAACAGGGGCACAAATTTTCTGCTTCCGCACCAAATAACTTCAGTGAGGCTTTAGACCTTGATGAGAAGTTTATGACATAAAATTGCATTTTCAAAAGTTCTTAGTTGTCTTGGTCTATATTTTATTGTCAAACATCTGCCAAAAATCAGTTTGGTCTTTTTTTTAAGCAACATCTGGAGCAAATTCAAGCAACTGTCTGCTGCTCTGACCTTACAACACTACACTATAATACTAATGAAACACACTTTAAAAAAAAATTTCTGTGTTCTGTTAAGCACTGTCTATCTACAAGAACAAGCTAATTTTGTGAAGACAAAGCAGGGGTCTACATGTTATAGAAGACTTATTTTAAAACATATTCTCTTACATGGATCAGTTTACACCCCCTTCCATCGACAAAATATCATCAGCCAATTTGCCCCAGATTTGTAATCCCCAGGGAACTGGATTTTTATGGAGGAAGGAGGGGTAAGTTGTAATGAAAGTAAGTAATATTAGAGAGTACACTGAGCCAGGTCTGTTTCCACACTGCTTCTACATCTGCAAGTTGAGGGAAAAGCAAAGGGATCCTTTATTTAATAATTAGTCAAGTCCAATTAATTTCAGAAGCCTTGGGAGGGGAGTAAACTAAAATCCTGGCTATGGACAAATTTATGTGGGCATTTTCTCTAAGATTATTAACAAACAGGAGTAAGCATCGCAGGAAAAGATTCATTTGTGTGATGGAGGTAGAAGACACAGGGCTTCCAAGGGCTCAAGGGTTTCTTGAGCTTCCAAGAACTCAAGAAAGTACCTTCTTGTACCTGAAACCATCATAGCTACAGTAATGTCATTGCTACTACTCCTGTACTAACACCGATGGCAATACTTTCCACTATGCCTTGAAAAGGCAGTTATTGTGCTTACACAGAAAAGACTCGTGTGCACCAAGAAATTCAGAACATACCCCAACGTACTGTATAAAGCATCCAGGTACAGGAACAGAAGACAAGGTAGATGCATCCATCTGTGAACTAACCTGAAGACAGTGGTAACTAAATATGTACCAACCTACCCTGGGGTCTGCTATGTTCATACAAAGGGGACATCAACCAGGCTGGCATGAGGAATTAGAAGAATAGTTCTCTCTTCACAACACCTGGAAAGGGAAAGCCAAGCTGACGTGGTAGCTTAGTAGATCAATACCATAGCCCGTTAGACCCTGGTCGTACAGCCAGGTCAACACTGTTTTTACTGTCAAGTCAAATCATGCCCACATAATTTCTGTTTCTGGGAAGGAAGAAATATTGTCATTTGTTTATCTTTGCACTAAGAGGCAAAAATTCCCACAAAAACCATGAATGACTTGCTGGTTGAGTTCAGCAGTGAGAATGCCTAACTGTGAGGCCAAATGTGTTGCACAAATATGTTTATTCCTCCAGGTCCCTCCTGATTCCATTTTGCATTATTCCCTGAGGTGGACAAACCTCTAAAGCTTCAAAGTTAAATTAGGGTCAAAGTAGCACACAGTCGTTCCCAGACAGATCCAGGTTTCACAGCATGGAAATCCCAGCTGGTTTGAAAGCAAGCTGGAAATATTATGAGAGGAGATTCTTTTCTGACTGTTGGGTGTGTTTGTTTTACCTCCCTGGGGAGAATGTGGGTTCCCTAAGCCACACTCTGCATTTAGAGTCTCTGCTGGGAAACCCTAGAGAGGAAATTCTAAATCATAGCTTTCTGCAGGCTGTATTTGACAGCTGGGTCTTGGAAACTTGCAGTGTCTCTTCTGTCTCCCAGCTGAAACCAGCAGGATTTTTGCAAAGTATTCAATTAATTTCCTACTGGGGGACAACATAGATATTACTATTATCAATTAGGATGGAGAATTCTTATCCTAAGCATTCTCCTTTGTTTCTCATTTACAAACAGAGAAAACCCCACCTAGCTCAGTTCCAGAAGAGCATAACGGCACTGATACAGGTTCATTACTGCATGACCAGACCAGGTGTAAAGATGAAAGGCTTTAGATAGATACTACTGTTTCCCTCAGAGAATCTGCATCCTTTCCTTATGTTCTTCACTAAATACAATAAAACTTGCCAGTATTTTAGTTTGACACCTTCCCTTCAGCAGATTGGAAGAAACAAAGACTTTTTTTCCCTGTTTTTAAAGACCAAACACAAAATTCCAATTAATTTAGAAGTGGTTTGACATGTCGTCTCAGCTTTCAGCATGTCAAGAGAGAAGACTTGATGTTCGTGGGCCACCTCAACAAACTACTGCCCCAGAGTCTGTTTTGTCATGTGTTTTGACCTTGGAAAACTCATCTTTTTAGACAGCATATTTACTTGCTCTTCTTGATAAGATGTGTATACAAAGAGTCCCTGCCTTTCCTCCAGGATTGTGTAACGTTTTGAACTGCTTATGAGAAAACACAAGCATGACCTACTGCATCAACTGGAGAATACTGAATGATAATTACATGCATTGGTATAATCATCAAGCAACATCATCTATTTTAAAGGTAAGCCAAGCTCAGTCACAGCTGGAGATGAGAAATAGGAAAGGTAGAAGCCGGAGGTAAGAAAGATTTCAGGGCATAAATTTGCTTCACCTGACCTAATTTCTACCCCTCATGCAAGCTGAAGGCTGGCATTTGAAATGGGGCTGTCACTCTGTACGTTTTTGGTGGTGTTCTGAAACACCTGGACCCCTGCCGTATGACCTGCCACAGCCGAGCATCCTGCAGAGCCACAGGAGCTCTCCCATGGATCACCAGGCAGTGCACGCATCCCCAGAGAGATGTAGGCTGGGGTTGTACCTGATAGCTCTCACCGCGTGACGATCTGTGTTTCTTCTTGTGGGAAAGAAAGGTCTGCGGGTCCTGTTTGTGGCAGAAATCTGATTTATTCGAGCACAGATGAAAAGCTGAATGAAGCTAAGCTGTGTTTAGGAACATTAATGTAACATGAAAATCAATCAATGAAAACATACAGGAGTCAAGTTCTACTTCAGCTGGTCTGGAGTTAGTGAATAGATCAAAGCAGGTAAAACAAAAATAATGACTTACGAAGACTAATGATAGAGAGTAAGAACCTGTAGAAAAACAAACAGAACACCTGCCTGAACTTGAGGGTGGCAAGGGAATTATCCCCAATTAAACATATTTCCTGAAACATGTTTACATGAAAATCGCTTGGGGGTTTGTAGCACAAAGTAATTAGCTGGAAAAAAGACTAGATGGGTGAGGTTAGATGACCTGTTTGTCTAGTCAGCATTTTAGGGCCAATGCAATAGAAGCAGAGAAAGGGAAAGGAGGGCACTGCAGGTTTACGGAAACAGAGCAAAGAACACAATGGTTTATTTGCCAGAGTCAATAATAATACTTCATAAAGCTACAGTGCTTGAATTATTAGAGCTGTTCAAGGATCTCTTCCTACAATGCTTTTCCAACAGAAAATGCAGTTCCGATAAAGTTTTTGCTTTGCAGAAGGAAATTATATTTAAATATCATTTATACTGGGAAAAAACAGTATTTTGAGGTGTTGAATTGACATGGGGTGCTTCATTTTAGTTCAGTTAGTTAGCTAAATTGCTTTTCTTTCCTATGGCATATTGCTTCCGATGAGCTCTAGACCAAGCACCTTGCTGTCTTAGGGCCGGGCTGGGCATTGTGGTTTTACAACAATGCAAAACAGCCATCACCTGACTGTACAACACCGTGCATCACAGGATTCACTCGAGCAGAGTTTGTAATGAGAGGTATAACTTAACCAGAAAGCTTGACCCTTAGAATGAATATTGATTTACTGTGAGGCAAACATGAGGTTTAAGCTGCACCAAACAGCCTTGGTTACGTACTACACTGAGTGTTTACAGGAATTATGATCAAAGCACCTGCAACACTCAGAAAAGACACGTAAAGTTTCTGAGGTTCAAATGCAGGCTGTCCCATACGACGGTAATGCTCACATAGCAGCCTGCCCTTTCGAGGCTGGGTTAAAGCTCACCCTTTGCAAGTTTTTCTAGTAACCGACTTTACACGAGAAAGCATTACCCTACAAAGGTGCATAGAAGCGACCAAATACTCATTTGTGGCCCTGATAAAAGCATTGGTGGCATTTTAATGAAGATCTGTTGCAGCCCTTTGCATCAGCTGCCACACCACATTCTGGCCAACACTGGACCCCAGAAGCACTGCTGTAGGCCCTCTGGTCTCCTGGAGTGTCAGAAGACTGCAAGGGCTGGAGCAATCTCAGGCAATGTCAGAAGAGGATCACTAACACACACAGAGTGTGTGATACAAATGGTGTTTCCTGTCTTCCAGATACTGCTTTCAAGATCTTGACTGCCGCTAAATGAGACTTTCCAGGGCATATCGTGCCCTGGCCAAAACTAGTCCAGTCTTTATTACAGCAGCGTATTCATTATTCTTATACTCTTTACAGTACCTCTGCTCTTACATTGAAGTATGTGTTTGGCAAAATATCACGAGATGACAGCAAGTCTTCTTCACCCGCTGGTGACCACACTGTCAGTATTTATTCCAGCAACCACCCTGGAAGCAGGACCCTTTAACCCCTGTATTTTTGGCCATTTCCAAATGGAATTGCAGTCTGTTTTCTGATTGCAATTTTCTTTCTGAAGAACAGAAAGAATGAAACTTAGCAAAGTCCTACTTCAGGAAAAAAGGGTGTGCTTAAATCCCACTGGCCTAAAGTTAAAGCCTTCATACTATCCTTGAAGGGAAAATGTTTTCCCGAGCCAGGGTTTGATATTTTAACCAATTTATGTTGTTGAACTGGGTTAATAGTCTGCACGGAGTCCATGCAGATGACTGTAGGCTGTGAGTTTAACACCCTTTCACCATAATGAAGATCTCAGAAGCTGTTCCCCCTCATCACTATTCATGGGTATTTGCCCCCATTACCATAATGCCATGTGTAGGCAGAGTGCACAGTTAAAGAAAAATAAACAAATGAAACTGGCGAATGCCCAAAGCCATGCCACCATCTGCCCATCCCACCCACTTATAAAATAAATTCCTGGCATTTTGCCTAGGCTCTGGAATGCTAAATTAAATAAGTGTTCCTGGTTGTGCATGCTGAAAGTCAGAAAATCTGGACCCTCATGGAAAAAAAAAGGAAGTGAGTCAACATCCCAGGGACTTTCCACTAAGAACCTTCTGTTGCAGGCACCTGGAAATTCAAATCCGGGGAGTAAACCTAAAATCAACCCAGCAATGATTGCTTGGCTAGCCTAGGTCATATGAAAAGAGGAGTCCCAAGTCCCTGAGACTGACCCTGAAGAAGGCTGGAACACCTTCCCTGAGCTCCCGGAGGAAAGCACTCAGTTGTTTGCATCAGTAAGAGCACCTGGGGATTAAGGCAGATTAAAGACCTGCTGTAGGAATTTATGATGGACAAGGTCATCCACTTCTCCTTTCACCTTTGGGGTAGAGTCTGTCCACAGACAGAGCACAGGTACCAGGTCCATCTCAACCCACAAGAGCAACAGCTGTGTCAAAGAGGAGATGGGACCTGTAACTCCAGTGTGACAGCCTGCAGGGGCAACGATGGCAGCCCTTTACAGCAAGTCTTACATCTCCACCATTAGTGCAATGGGCCACAGTGTCAGCTGTGGCTCCTTCAAGAGAGGAAAGCCATGAACGAGTTCATGCATGGCTTTTCCTTCCAAGCACAATGTCCACAGGCAGGGATGAGGATCATTCAGAGTTTGCGGAGGCTCAAGCAGTCTGTGTTTCTGCATCGCTCGCTTCGTTTGACAGCCAAACATCAAACACCAGTAGATCATCAGAGTCATTTTCCTATCTGTCTTCCACGCCATCTCCGCTGGTTTACACCACTGTAAGTAAACAGACAATCAGACCTTGCATTTCTATTCCATCTATGATAATCCTCATCTAAACAGAAAATGAATTCGATACCTGAAGTGCTCAGCTATCAGCTTTAATTTTGTACTAAGAAGATACACTTTTAATTGTTAACAGGAATGTGTGTCGAAGGGGAAAGAACCAAAAATAGCTCTGGATTAAAAAAAATAAAAATAATTAAAAAAAAAAAGCAGCACCATAACTGCTATTCTAACAGCACATGGCTGGCTGGTAACCTTAAGGATTTGCCAATAGTAAGGGTACGTGTTTTAACTCGCTACAAAATGAATGTGCCCGTGGGCCAGATTTATATCTCTGTTATAACTATGTAGAGCAGAAATAAACTTCTTTGAAGTTGTTAGACTTATTTTGGATTTATAGCAGCCTGAGATCAAAATCAGAACTGCGTTTTAAATTGAGATGAGCAGAACAATGAAAGGGGCAAAAGATTCAGATGGCGATGAATACAACAAGATCTCTAATATAAAGCTCAATTTTTTTTTGTTCTGTGCACCGTGTAATGGAGCAGGGGAACACTGGTGGCTCGACGGTTCATATTACTATAAAATGAAGTTACTATATAAATTATTGCATGCAGACACACACGCTCTCACACGCTGTTTCTTTGGCTTGTATTTTGATGAGTTTCTTTGCCTTCTTTGTTCTGGGAAGCAAGTAATAAAAAAAATACAAAAGTGAATAATATATATCCAAATACATACATATTAAATATGTTTGGAAGCATAACTATTATTTTTTAAAATCTGTTTTCCTTATTACATGCTGCCTAGAATAAAGAAGTCAAAGAGATATATGTTTTTCACGTCTTCTGAAAATTAAAACATATTTTCAAAGCCTCTCTGTTCTAGGTAGAACCCAAAGAAATATATAAAGTTCTGGTATACATAAGAGAATGTCTTCAGCCAGCATTTTAGACCATTTTAGAACACCTTAGTACCAGCACAGTGTATGCCTTCTCCTGTTTCTTGTAGGTAAAAGTAATTAAGGAATACCAGTGAAGCAGCCCATGTAATGCACTGGGTTTGTTAAACTTCTGTGATAAACAGAGAAACTAAGACAAACAGCTAAACCAAGGCTGTAATTAATGGTGGGTGAAATGGATTTCAAAGCTATCTTCTGTAATAATAATACATTTATGTACCTAAAAGCACCCAGACACAAATTGTTTGTTAACAAAATGTACCTCTCAAACAGAAATTACCACTGTGGTTGTTTTGATTTTTTTTAGAAGGAATTAACTGAGATGCTGAATAAGAATATTTCATGATTTAATGGGATCTGAATATATGCACTCCTCCAAAAGTCAGGCTTACTCTGCTAAGGAGGTATGGACTCAGAAAATCTTCTTTCCCTCCTGATAACTGTACCTAACTCCTAGACGAGTAACTTTTCACATACCTAGTGCATATAAAGAATCCTTTTATGCATGTTACTTTGTAAATTCCCAATGCCAATTTTGATGTTTTTTAAAAAAGAAAATCTCTTGAGGGCATACAAAACCATCCCAGCAACAGGGGTGGGGTGTTTTATTTTTGCTCCAACAGCTGCTGTACCCTTATGTTCTGCCAGGAAACTGCTTTTGGTGGGGACACTCACTGGTTTAGAGAAACTTGACCACAAAATGTGTATTGTTTGGAAAGGTTTGTATTTCTCCTGTTCACATGCAGCCAGCCATGGCACACACTGCTCATTAGGAAACATCTGTACAGGGGTTTTCACAGTTGCAAGCATTTTAAAGCGTAATAATGATTTTGAGAGTAGATAACTTTGAAACACTTATATACAGGCAGGTTTTAATAACTAAATAGAAGTCACATGGAAAAGTCATGTCACCGATGAAATGTCAGCATGCTGATGTACAGGAAGACAGGGAGGAACATCCAGTCCAGGAATTGCTATTTAATGTTTCTTTATGTTTGAAGGCCAGAAAGGTGCTTCTGTGCAGCAGAGAGGTTCAGGGGGAAAAAAAAAATCAAAAAAAAAAATCAAAAAAAACCCCTCACCTTTGAATAACACTGTTTTGTTTGTACTAAATGTCTGAGTTCCCCGGACTATGTTTAAAGGGAGAACACTTATTCCAGATTCTAAGACAGCACAGGTTTTGGGACAAATGTTTCTTGGGCTCTAGATAAAGGGGTGCTAAACCCCCAAAAAGTGAATGGAAAATAATTGTTCTGTTTCAGTGTGGCACACGCAGCAGAGCAAAACCTCAGCTTCGGCTATCATCTAGTAGTCAGATGTTGAAATTAGCCAACCAGTCAGCAGAGTCCCCAGTTTTAAACTGCACACTGGGTGTGTGAGGCTTGCAACACTATCACCTACTCCTCAGCCCACAAACCCATTAAGGGAAGCAGAGCTCTAAAAAGTGGTAAACATTTCCTTTAGATGCTCAGATTGTTTCTGGAGTCAGTGGCAGTCCAAGGCATACAACACTTCCAGGGCTGAGCCTTTAAATAAAAGCTTTCTCCAGCCTAACAAGTAGTATTTGTGCATCCATTATTACTACCATGGTTGATACTTCCACCTGGAAGAAGTAATCATAGAAGAGTTGTGTAATAATTCATAGGAATAATATCTCTATTATTATTTTATGTAGCAAGCAAATCCAGCACAACCCATCTGTGTGACTTATGTTAAACACATACGATAGACCTACAAGCTAATTAAATATGGCAAATGAAGAAAATATTAATTCTTCAACCTCAAAGTTTACATTTCTGTAGTATCTCCTGTCGCAGAATCAGACTGAGTTACAGCATTCTACTGCCTTCATCCCTATTACGCCTTTATATGTTCTTGGATATTTTCAATAGTCTCTTATAAGAAATATCAAAACATAGGTCATTTAGCAAAGACAATCTGATGATGGAGTACTATTACTGCAAAGAGGACCAGCTAAAATGTTTACAGTAAAAGAGATACAGCTGCACAGCCACAACCACACAGGAGAAGCACAAACACAGTCAGGGGAGGGACTGTACTCCTCTTGAACCTCTGATACAGAGATGTCTGACTGTGTAGAGTGAGAACATAAAATTTACTGCAATGGCCTATTTCACCATATTTAAAACTGGAGCGTGTATGTAGTAACAATCACCATGGTATGAATGCCAAAACAAAGCCATGAACAATTGGAACTGTCAATCAAACAGGATGTTGGGTATCATGAATTCATCTCTCTCACAGTCTAGGCATATCCTTGATCATTTGGAAGAACTTTGAGTCTCAGGAGCACATTGTCAAAGTCCAAGAATCTTGTATATCAGTGTTGACACTCAACAGGAGAGAGCAACAATACTTCAACGCCCAGAACAAGCACACTGGCAAATCAATCACTGCCAAGCTTTTTCCTCCTGCCATTCCTTTCCCAAGTAAAATCTAGCAGGAAAACTGTGAGAACCCCAGGAAGGTGACAGGGCAGGTTGTGGTATACAGATGGTTTTTAAAAATACCCATCAAGGTTGTAATATCTGCCCTACCAACAGGTGGTTCTTAGAGTAGCTGCTAAATGCTAAATATCTGCTTTCATGTTTCACTGATGCTGGGCCGTACAGAAGATTCAGTCCCATTCTTTATGCTAGTCTTGCAAGAACTTTAACCCCAAAGAGGCTGCAGAGTTTCATTAAAATTTGAAGAACTCAAATAAGCTGGGGCAGCAACACTCCCTAAAAACTCATCAGCCTGAGATGTTTCAGTTTGGATTCTTTCCCTGCCACGTCAGAGCACTTGCAGGCAATCTCCCAAATGACACAAGTGTTGTACATCTAGAGGGGGTTGCAATCTCTACAATCTCTACCTCCACATAACACCGTCATGGAGGAGGACCTCAGCTACACACACATCGACAGTCTATGCACAGCCAGAAATTTCCATGACCGCATTTCATTGTTCTTTCTCTCCTGGCTGTGGACTAATTTCTTAACATGTTGGATAATTGTTTAAATACAAGTACCAGATGGCAATACAATACAGATCAGGTAGATGCAATATTTAGACAGATCTTAAAACATCTTATTGTGCGTTGGAAGACAACAGAGAGTAACTGGCATTCTTTTTCATTTAGCAGAAAGAACACATAATTAATGCCGTTTAAAGGGAATATTCATCCCCAAATGGTTCCAAAACAAACACAACACAATTGAAACGTAGTTGCCTTGAGGGTGTAAGGCAGCATTAGTACATATCAAACAAAACAAGAGAAAAGGTGGGAAGGAACATAAGGCACTATTACAGTTTTTTTTCTCCTTAAAACCATTTATGTGGGTCCTTACATACAAACCAGCCTGGATTTTAAACTGGAATCATAACTGGAAGATTCCCAGTTATTACATCTTTCTCAGAAGTTCAAAAAGCCAAGTCGACTGTACTGGAGAAAACACAGAGCAAACACATTATAGCCTAAAATTCAACCCCCAAAATTTAGCTAGACTAAAAAGTTGTCCTTAGTTCTAGGGAACTTCATCAATGTGTGCCTCTGCTGTAGACATAGAGAGGGACACACTGGTGTTTGCCCCATGCAGTTGACCTCCTCATAAACCCTGGAAAATTTTGACACCTGTTTGGCCCTGAGTGAATTCAGTTCAATGAGGACAATACAATATCCTGCCCCTCTCAAATACACACATCTTATATCCCTGGTATTTGTTACAAGTTCATGGGAAAAGAAGACTCTGGGGTATACAATGAATAATAATACACAATGAATAATTATATACAATGAATGAGACAAGATCATAAAGGTTATTTTAAAGATAATCCACCATCTGGTTTTAAGTTTACAGCACTGCAACTAAAGGAAAATGCATTTTCTTTGTTTTTACATGGAATAGTTCAAACTTGTAAGCATCCAAAATTCAGGAAGAATTTATTTGTTGTAGGTAGAATGCACACCCAACGAGTAAGGGTAGTTATTTTGACCTATTATGTACTTCTCATTCATTAACTCAAAAGAGAACAAAAATAGTTTTGAAATAGAAATCTAAGTATAACTTAGTCTGTACTCTTTACTCTAAGCATATGGCAATACAATAACCTGTTGAACAAAAGAACGTAAAACCAATGACATTAGTTTTGGTTTTATACATTTTCCCAATCTTGCGGACTATATTATTCTTCAGTGTCTCTGCATTCAGCTGTGATATTGCTCCAAGGCAAAAACAAACTCCTCCTGTCCCTTTGCTGGGATTTAATGTTTAGAAATAAATCTTAATCCTTAAGGATTTGTAGAACAAGCTGTCATTTAATCCACTGTGATGCAACTTGTCCAATATCTGAAGAAACTTCACCCGTTTCTTTCTAGGTGAAAACAAAATGTGGTGACTGTCACATGGGAATGGATTCACTGCTTATTTCTGCTACAAGACAACTCAGGCATGGATGAACTCATTGTGTTTTGCTACCTCTTTTTTCCTACACACAGCCAAAAGGACGGTACCAGTCCAAGCAGGTTTATCAATAGCCAAACCCTGAACACAGACTTCCTTTTAAGACGTTTCCAGCAATCGTAAGGATCAAGCAATAGTTAGAATTGTGCATCCTTGCACAGATAAGCACCGGCTTTCACCAGAAGATCAACAGAGGACACAGAAACAGAAGCCCAGTGTCTAAACGCGCCAGCTCACACAGGGACACTGCCCTGACACATCACCCATTGTGTCTGCTGCAACTTCTCTTCAGCATTCTCATACAATTCCTGCTGAAAAAAGCAATGTTATCTGTGTCACCACACAGGTTAAATTGATTTTTTTTATACCTCCTCTTTACACTAATCTGTTTTCTTGCTGAAATTAAACGGATTAAGAAGCTGCCACATTCTATACGTTTGTGGCACAGGGAGCTGGATGTTGTTCTCAGCTCTGTCACTTGTCTTTGCGTAACTCACGTAGTCTCTGTCCCAGTTCTTGCAGACGTTAAATGATGACAATAACACTTACCTGTCTGACAAGAAGGTTGTGAAATGCTTTTCATTAATGTCTGTGAGAAGGTTTTAGAATTTCATACAGAAGCTCTACAGACCAATTTTCCAGGTCAATATTATTACAGCATCAGAGTTGTTCTCCCTTGCAGAACCTGTCAAATCAGCTGACAGGCAAAAAAACAACATCCAGATGTTTGCAGTCACATTGGAGAGGTAAAAGAAAGTGATACAAACAGCAAGATTTTTGCCCTCATCCTTTCAAATTATGATGCTACAACATTGCTTCTTGTCTCATTCATTGAGAGGGGAGCCTGCCTATGGAAGCAACTGAAGCAGTAAAATCCTCCTTTGGTTCTATGTGTGAAAATAACGGAGTGTCCTCTTGTTATTCTGTAATATCTGCTCACACCAAGGACTCAGGAAGAGTCCTGGGAAATTCAGATTTAAAAAGTAACAGCTGTCTGTGACATGCTCTTCTTTTTCTCACTTTCAGATACTGGCTGAACTCTATATCACTTCATGGGGAGGAGCAGAGACATTATAGTTATCCCCAGTAAAACTTTCCTGTGTTGCTATTTTAGTTGGCTGCACAGCAAAGGTTTTCCACGTTGAGAAGGTGACGTTCTTCACATGCTTCATCCATGAGCCAAGCCAGGTCTTTGAGCTCAGTGACTGCAGAGGGCTATAACCCTTTTGAAGCAACGGGACACTTCCTGATAAAAAACAAGGGAGTAGCTTAACCTGGGGGTGCTGTGCTTGAGCCCCACAGTTTGCTGTCCCACGCCTCATGCTCTGCTGCAGGGAACAGGCAAGAAAAAATGGGTCCATTCGGAGCCTGACAGTCAAGGCCTATTTCCTCAGCCTACCCAACATCCTCAGCTGAATGTAATTACTAGGATTTGTCTCTTTCTATATTAATTAATTTTTCTTGTCTTTTAACCCTGCAAGCATCACAGGACAATTAGAAGGATGAGCTGGGAAAATGCTATTAGAGACTTGCTCTTAAATGCAATTTCCATCTGTCTCTCTCTTTTTTTTTAAAGGATTTATAAACCATGTCATCTTTCAATGATAATGAGGCAGTGGAAAAAGCCAGGAACTGAGATTTGGATGATCAATTTTTTTTTCATCAGAATGGCCAAGCATGAAGGTGTGCCTGACACAGTAGTGCCCTTCAGCTCCCTGTGTTTCTGTTTGGTTTGGTTACTCACATGGCAAGTTTGTTGGAGATACTGTAAGCACAAAACACCATTTAAGACAATAAGGTCTTCACAAGCGTCTTCAGGATATACTGTGTAATGCACAGTAATTCTTTTGACAACAGTTCCCAGGTCACACTTGAAGAAACAGATGACCCTCTATTGGATGTGAGGGCATATCACTTCAATTAGGATAATCTGAATTAATATGCTTTTTGCTTTCCTTTTCCAGGGATCCAGTAAGGAAAAAGAAAAAAGAAAAAAAAAAGCGAGTTATTAGATAGCTGGGATGTAGGAATAAAAGAAAATCCTTTTCTTCCATACAGAGATATAATATTGAGAATAGGTCCCTTGAATCCTGTCTTCCATCCTCTGTCACTCAGAGGTATCTAGAGCCACACAGGCCACTGCCACCAGATGGGAAGTAAATTGGAACTGACCCATTATTAAAAAAATTTGAAAAGGTTGCCTTAGCTTCTTCATTTTCTGGCCCTCTAAGCTACATTAATTAAGAGAATCAGAGTCAATAAAATTGACTAGATTCTCAAAGGTGAAAAAATTATGAACTGGCAATTTTATTGCACTCTGTTCCCTTCTTACCTATCAGTGACAGGACAGGACACTGCTAGCACCTGTGACGAACACGACTACTTGTGCAAGTGCCAGCTTTATGGGCTGTGCAAATAGAAACAGAGAACCTGCAATCGCCAAGGTAAAAACGAATCATAGGATGAATCAGTTTGGTGGCTGTGGGAATGGATTTCAGGGCTTTTATGAAGCGATGTGATCTGGCAGGAGCCCAGGTTGGGTAAGGAAGGAACTGACATAGAGAAGATTTGATTGAGGAAGACACTGATGACACATCTAGCATTATACATGAAAGTGGGAGAGGTTGGAAATAGATTTTTAGAGGCATTGTCACAAAGGTGGCAGTTAAATCTATGGGGAATAACTAAAGTAATCTCACATTAATTTATCTGCCCACACACGTACACACCCTCACTGACTTCCTAATTGACGTTGGGGCCAGAGAAGAAACACTGAATTCAAAGAGAGACTATTTATATTTTATTTCTGACCCAGCTGGACCCAAGAGGTGCCAGGAATCTTGTGAGAAAGGCTCCTTTCAATGAGAAATTGAGCTGTATTTCAGGCAGCATTAATAAGGGTTCTCTGAAACCTCCAGTCATTCAAAAAAACCCAGTTTGTTCTTGCTAAGGCAGCATGGTAATGTGCTATACTACACTATCCTGTACTGTGATAATTTAAAATATTTTTTTTTAAAAAAATGAGTTATTCTGTGATGTCCTGCTGAATCACATTTTTCCTTTTGAATTTGCTTTTTTTTCCTGGGCATCTTATTGCAGCTTACCCTTTACGTCAACACCTAACTTCTCTTCACCTCAGAAAGCCCCCTGGTTCCACACTGTTCTCTCTCACTAATAACCACGGAAGAGCAGGAGGTGCTGTGGCTGGCTCTGAACTGGCTCTGCACTGGCTGAGGTAAGGTTTATAATATGGGAATGTTACAAATAATATGGAAAAGTCGTGTCAGCGATGAAATGTCAACATGCTGATGTACAGGAAGACAGGGAGGAACATCCAGTCCAGGAATTGCTATGCTGGTCAGCCAGCTGCCCACCTCACCATTAGTCAACAGACACCTTTATGCTGTAGCCTTTTCCTCAGCAGGGACACCTCTTTGGGTCTCATTCCACCCTTTAGGAACTGATTTTTCTGAAATATGCAGGAGCTTCATATCTCTAAGCTCTTTATGCCTTTTCTCCAAAGTTGTTGAAATCATGCAATTACAGAATGGTTAGAGTTGGAAGGGACCTTAAAGATCATCCAGTTCCAACCCCCCTGCCCCGGGCAGGGGCACCTCCCCCAGACCAGGTTACTCAAAGCCCCATCCAGTCTGGCCTTGAACACTTCCAGGGATGGGGCAGCCACAACTTCTCTGGGCAACCTGTTCCAGTACCTCATTGCCCTCACAGGAAGGAATTTCTTCCTCATATCTGATCTAAAACTCCCCTCTTCCAATTTAAAACCATTACCCCTTGTCCTGTCACTACACTTCCTGACAAAGAGTCCCCTCCAGCTCTCAAATGGTTCAAAAATGGTTCAAACGTTTTAGAAGACCATTGACAAATACAACAACAGAACAAAAAAGGTAATACTTGTATTGAATTTGGAAGCCTTCAGTTTAAGTTTCCCACCTGATTCATGTCCTTAGTTTAAAAAAACTATATTAACATGTATTTCTTAAGAAAAACAAAATTCAAATATGTAACATTTTTACTGAATTGTAGTTCCTGCTCTCCAGGTGTTCCAGGCAACTCCACCATAACACAGAGCCTATGCCATGCCTTCAAGAAATAGAGCCAAGGAGTTCTGCTGTTTGATTTCAGTGTTAGTTTAACTGATATAGGCTATTTTTTATTGTGAGGTAGGTATGCACATAAAATAAAAAAAAATGGGCCATGCTGTAGTGGGTGCAGTCACTGGTCCTTCTTGCCTAATAATATGCATTTGTCAGTCTCTACTCTGATCTGCTCTAGATGAAGTGAAGCTGTCCTCTGCCTTGCTTAGGCCAGACATTCAATGATGTATGTGAGCAAGAGAATACTCATCCCCTGAGGAATGATTTGAGATCCAAAAGGGTCAATTCAAGCGTTTCATTCTCTCCAGGGCTGATAATGATAATTGAATAAAACACTGGGGTTTATTTTCATATCTTCTCAAGCACTATATTTTATTTAAAATATTTCCATATTTAGCCCTAGAGGATGGTTGGAAGCATCTGATACAGTGTTGTTATTGCCACTGGAGCAGGGAATGGCTGTTAGGCTATGAATAACGGAGCTAGCTGTCTAGTTGACATGGGGCTGGGAGCACACTAGATTTTCATCTCTCTTGAATGCTTCTGGTACCTTATTATTTTGTTTGTTTCTTTTTCCTATATCGAAAGTAGCACTACTGCAGCACCAGTGGGTTTCCCAGGAGCTGGGTGTACAGGAACACTGAGGCTCACCATTTGGGTGCTCTGGGCAACCTGTTCCAGAGTCTCACCGCCCTCACGGGAAAGAATTTCTTCCTAAGATCTAATGTAAATCTCCCCTCTTCCAATTTAAAACCATTACCCCTCGTCCTGTCACTGTACTTCCTGTAGCATTCGCTGCATAAAACTTCCAGCTTCTCACCACAGAGTCAGGCTTCCTTAGAGGTTTCCGTACAAGAGGCTCTCCATGCTTGACTAGCCAGAGTCCTTACCTAGCTTACAACACCCACTTTGTCACCTCTATTGTCTCCAGAAGACTTCCCCAAATTCGCTCCTTGTGGAGGAATAGAGGATCTAACTACAAACAAACTTTGCCAAATTATTCAGCTGGGAGTTTTGACCCACAATAGTCACTGTGTATTTGCGTCTATATTAAGCTATCAAAATGTGGGAAGTCTAAAATGTTTCTGCCTTGCTAATCTCTGTTATTGAGGGTAGAAACAGAAAAAGTGAATTACTTTGCTAATTGTTTCTGACTTACAGGGTTAACATAGCTTGCACCAATATATTCTGATCAAACGATACTATCCTTGTTCTTAGATGCACTGCAGCTGCTTTCATTAAAAAATCTCAATATTTATGCTCTGGGAGGTGGCGAAGTGAAGTCTTGCTTAAGAGCAGCAAAGTAAACAGCATTATACCTCCCTTCAGCAGGAACTATTCACACACCTGTCTTTTTTGGAAGAGTTTCAGTTTGCTATTTTTATTTCCCTGTGCTTGTGAACTCAGTAGGTTAAGGACTCCTCTTTTTTTGTTTCCTTTTTGATACATGTGCCAGCTACACCTTTCCTCTAATCCTTACTTGATCTGATGGGTGGGCACATCTAATCACAGGAGTGTTTGAGGACCTCGGGGTATAATGAATATTTTGCATGCCCAACCTACTTCCACTGTGCTAGCTGCTGTTATCTTAGGCAACGATTACCTCAGACTTGCCAAGTACTAGGTATGTGACATGACACACATTTTCCCACAATGTCTTGCTCTTCCCCATAAAACTTAATGTCTCACTCAACCGTGGGAAATACTTCTTTGTGCACTGGCACATGGAGGACAGCAGTGAATATCATTAAAATTGGCAATTCCCGTTGCCTGGAGTCTCCACATTTCACTATAGTGCAAGTACGGCTGACTCACTGCAGTTTGCATCATCCATCTAGGATTTGCAGGTGTCCATACATGCTCCCCAGTATGTCTTTGGAGATGAAGGTCCAGCACTAATTGTGGGGTGAGGCTGGTGGTCTATTCCACCATCCCTGAATGAGCTCTTATCACTGTGGAAAACCAGGGAGTCACAAACTACAATAGATTTTATTAAAAAATGCTTTCAGCAACCAAATTTCTTCTAGCAGCACAGTAAAGTCCTACCATTGGTGCAAGGGCAGGTTCCCTCTTTCAGGAGGACAGCTTGGAGGCACTCAAAGGCTGAAGGCACCCTGAGCCTTCTCCGGATTTTGGCGCTTCCCACCATCACTGCTGTTGGTGCAGTTCAAGTACAAGCAGGGACAAGGGCAGTGCCAGTGCAATAATTATACACTTGAGTATTTTGTAAAGGTTGTGACATGTTTTTTGTAATATATTTTCTAGCTTCCATGCAGACAGCAGGGCATAAACATGCTTTGCTATTAACGTTGGAACAAAACATTTATACAGCGAAGAGTCCTGTAGCACATGGCTCAATCCCACCAATGTCATATCTGTTGACAGAAAGAACGGGGAATGTCAGTTCCCTGGAAATGGAAGTATTTCCTCTGTAGTGTGATAGATTCTTGAAGACCAGGAGAACCTCTGTGCCTTAGAGCTGGAGCTGTAGGAAGGTGATTTCATTAGGGCCTCCCAGAGACAGCCCAGCCGCTCTCCCTGCCCTGCAAATGCTTTCCTGCGTCTTTGTTAGTTACTTAATCTTATGGTAAAGGATTATTGCAGTTAATATGCAGCAATCTCATTAATCTAAGTTTAAGAACACTACAGGATCAGCAATAGCTTTAATATATTGCAATGTTTGTAGTATGTCCTAAATTCTTCCCATACTGGTCAAATCCATATATTAGCGAGTGACGTAAGGCGGCTTTGGAGATCATCCCTATGACAGATGCACAGGCCAGGCACAAAGTGAAGATGTAGGATCTCATTGCAGGGGGCTGTTTTCTAGCCAGGTTGGATCAATGTCTAAAATGCTCTAAATGCCCTAAATTCTGTCAATGAAAACATCACAGGGAAGCATAACCAGCCATAGATCATTGCAACATGGATATACTTACAACATACAATTCTGTAACTCAAGAGGCATGAAAGAAGAACAGTTTTCAAGTAGTGACCTGCTTATCTAGACAACATATAGGCAATATTTGAAGTCAACCATGGGAAACCATCTGAGCTTGGTTTATGCCACCACTTTCAGTGCTACCACCACTGGAACATTAGTTGGCATTATGGTGGAGAGCTTCCTGGGGCGTGGGGCGGGGAGAAAGCTATCACTTGTGTGATCTTTAGTCCAGGAATGAAGTTTAATTCACTAGAAAAATAATATTTCTCATAATCCTTGTGAGGCAATGAACAGTAGCTCTTACAGTTCTGACACAGTATTATGGAAACCTAGTAAGCCTAACCAGTTTTTGGGCAACTTTCTTACATAGAATAGCTATTTCCTGAAGGTTTATCTTCTGATAATTAGTATACCTCATAAATAATCACAAACAATTAAAATTGGTTTACCTCTGAAGTGACAAGGATATATATATATGCATATATATATACATCTATTTGCTTTAAATTATATTCTTACAAACCAGATTTCACTGGATATTTTTCTGCACAGAGAGATAAAATTAATTTTAAAAAATCTTTAAAAACCCAGAAACTGAAATGTCAGTGAGATGATTGTCCCAGTGGTGTCTGACAGAAGCAGAATCTGAAATTGCCAAGCAGAAAAGTTTCATCAGAAACATCTGCTGTGATTAACCATTAGGTCTATAATTGCATACATAATATTTTGTTTACTGTTTGTTTCAGAAATATTTTTTAAAACCATTGACAGAGAAGTTTCCTGACCCAGGGAGGGAAAGAAACCTTTTAAAAACTGTTACTGTGTGCCATATAAATTAGTATTAAATGATTAATTAGACCATTTAGCTATCAGTCCATAACCATGACAAATTTAATCCACTGCAGTCTGTAAAGGACAGCTGTAAAGAATGGGAGAATGGCAACTTCTACCAATTACTAATAATGGTTTCACAACATCCATAAATTCTGACAGAAAAATTTTGTGCTGGACTCATTTGGGATGGCACATTATAGTAAAGTGAGAAATATTTAATATATTAAAAATATCTAATGGTTAAATATATGCAGACACATCAACATACATGCACATTCATGTGTACATACCCTGAGTACCTCTCATCACTAATAACCGGGAACATTATTTGGAAAGATCCTGATTCACTCCTCTGCCACTCATCCAAAGTGCTTAAATCACAGCAGCTTTGCTACAGGTTTGTAGATGATGTTTGGGCAATTAGGAAACCTAAATGATTGTGCAGTTCCTCAGAAGCAAGGAAGCACTGAAAGGAGATTGTAGAGGAGTGGGGGTTGGTTTCTTCTCCCAAGAAACAAGTGATGGCACAAGGGGAAAAGTTGCACCAGGGGAGGTTTAGATTGGATATTTGGAAAAAATTTTACACTGAAAGGGTTATTAAGCATTGCAATAGGCTGCTGAGAGAAGTGGTTGAGTCACCACCCTGGGAGGTATTTAAAAGATGGGTAGACATAGTGCTTAGAGATATGATTTAGTGATGGTTTTTGTCAGTGTTAGGTTGATGGTTGGACTAGATGGTCTGAAAGGTCCCCTCCAATCTAGGTAATTCATTGATTCTAAGCAAAAACTGGAGTTCAGGATATCTCAGCTCATAAAGAAATGTATTCCTTACATTTTTTAAAATATAGCAAGGCTGTTAACTTACCTGAATCTTAAATACACGCTGAGCATACTGTACAAGTGTTATGCTGACCTGCACAGAGAAGCTGGCCTCATCCAAAACCTGTGCACATCATAAGATACCAAGGAAGGACATCTTCTTCCTCTATCAGAAAGATAAACAGAACTTTGGTCATTTGAAGATAAAATAGCAGTTGATAGCATTTAAATTAAAATCCCTCTTTTGCTTTTATTTTTTTTTTTTTTTTAGGGGATTCTTTTAAGAGTCAGCCTTTCCTGATCACGATATAGAGCAGCTTTCAATTCTGAGCTGTTTCTAGCAAAGCTATTTCTTAGAAACTGTAACATAAATAACGCTTGCCGTTGTTATTTCTGTCATTATTTCCTTCTCAATTTTAAATCAACATGAAAATAAAGCCCATACGTAAAAATTATGGTTTTCCAGGACCAGCATTTGCCATGTCACATTTCAGGTAAGAATTACTTTCTTCTCAGAAAAATTACATCACCTCATAAAAGATTTAAAAGGCCAGCAGATTCCTGAGCATCAGGGGAAAAAGAAAAAAAAAAAAAGAAAGAAAGAAAAAAAAAAGTAGTAGAAGGTATTCCTTTAGAGCCAGAAGGCAAGCAAGAGCTAATATTCAACAGCGTTACCTTAGGGTACAAATTTCAGTCACATTTTAGTAGCAAAGCAAGCAGTAAAAAATAGATTAAAACATCCTATTCCAACATCTACAAACTTGAGCTTGAAGAAAGTAATTGATTAAAGCCTTACTTCAGGAACTGAAGCTGAAATAAGCCCATGATCCTGCAACATCTTCTACTTCCCCATGTCCAAACACTGCTCTGAGGTTCCATTCGGGCATAGTAACCCTGACACAGGGCAAGTGCTGGCTACAAGTCAATGTATGTAATCTCTTTTGCAGCCAAAAATTATTATTTTGATGTTTTATTTTTTCAAATGTCTCCATTCTCGGAGTATTACCATGTCCCCAGTGGGTCTTAATTGCCATAGAGGGTTAAGGACATTCTGAGCATCCCCTAACACCTCAATGAATTAGGAGTTTTCAAAGTTTGAACAAATCAGAGATGGAAGTATGACAAAACAATTGTGACTCAAGCATTCCCAGTGTCACAACTTGAGGACCATGGTGATCGTGAATCCCACAAACCCCAACTACTTCTTAATAGCATGCATACAGAATTAACAACAGCATAAGGAACACTAAAATGCCTGAGATACTCAAAAAAGGTTTTCATGTATGCTGTGCCCAAAACTGAACAATGGAAAAAATAATAATGAAAAAGGAAGTAAATAAACTGCATTTATTAACTACTGGAATATTAAAAATATACTTGTTTTCATAACCTGGCATTAACCCTTGAAATTCCAAATTGTAAGCAATGAAAATACACCAAGAGCAATAAAAAAATAAATAGAATAAAAAGACGAATGTTGAAAAAAATGAACCATGATTTTTAATAACTGAAGTAAAGTCTATAATATGGGCGAACCATTTCCTCCACAAATTTATCAGCCAAATACCCAAGGAGACTACGTAAGAGAAGGACAAAGAGAACAGATCCTTAATAACTTATTATTTATTTAACACATAGCAATCATCTGTTAAATGTAAAACTAGTCTTGGAACACAAATGTAGTATCACCAGTGATATGCTATGTGTCTGTAGTGTTTCTTTCTCAGTGACACGCAGTGTCTCAGTTTAGCTGTTGGCTCTGCTTCTGCTTCCTTCACACATCGTGTTTGGTGATTATACCGAAGTAACCGGGCAGAGAATACAAGTATTACTGTTTCCTTTTATAAATTCAGAAATATTTCTAAATTTTGGTCCTCCAGATTTCTGCCCAAAGCTTCACAGGACTAGGCGGGCATTGCAAGAGGAACTCAACAAATCTCTCTTTTCTTCAGCTCAGGCCTGTTTGTTTTAAGCCACAGCCTCTGACCTGCTTGCTTCGCAATGTGTGGAAGTTACAATCATCAAAGCAATTTCAGCAGCACCTGCGTGAGTTTCCAGACCTAATTTCTTCACATGGAGGAAATGGTATGTTTTCCTTTAGTAACTAATTTTTGTACTATGATTAGTTCTATTTGGGCAGTGATTAGGGATGGCACCCTATCTTCCTAATCAAAGGGAGGGATGGTGTTTTTCAGTTCCTCTCCTTGCTAATGATGGGCAAAAGTGTGGCAGTCGAACACCCAGAATTAGAGGCTATGCCCATCACTAATGCGAATGGCTTTGAGAGAAACCTTAAATATAGAAGGGTGATTTTTATCTGGTAAACGCCTGTGAGTAATTCCATGCTCCTTGGTGATTGTGATTCAGTACCGCCCTTCCTCTTCTAGCTGTGGTCCCACTGATATTGGTGCTGTGAGTGGAAATGCTCCTCACTGAGGATTTCCCAGGCTTGGCTGTGTAACAAACCTGCACAGCCTTAGACAGATCTAAAGGGCTGCAGAAAGACACAGCTTGTGTGGCTCTGTGGCATTTAAGAAGATACAAGTGGAAGGAGACTCAGTTTCAAGAGATGGTGTCATTTATATGGTGGTTTTTACTAAGATATGCTTTTCCACCGACTCTTGTAAGTAAGAAAGAGAAGCATCCCCTTTTTTCTTGCATAGCTGGGTTGAATAAGAAAAATGTGTGCTGTTTTGAATGTACCGTGTAGGTCTCATCTCATTTTGTCTGTAATATCTTATTCTTGCTGAGCAGCAGAAGCTTGAATGCAATTAAGCTGTTAATAGAAAGCGAGTAAGAAGGAAGGGGCAAAGTGAGTGCTTGTGAAGAGAAGAGGTCAGACTCCAGGCTTCCTCCTCTTAGGCACACACCTCTGGTGCTTCTTCAGGCCAAGAGCTGAGGTCAAGGTGGATTTTACAGGTTTAAGATGGGTTGGCAAGGAGGAGGGATGAGCTGCTGCTAACAGTGAGCAGAGAGGCACTTTGGACAGTCAGGCAGTGCAGCAGAGAGCAGGCTTCCCTACCAAGCTGGGGCAGAGCCAGACCTACAAGGAGGTCAAGCTCAGCTATGGCTCTTTGCTGTTTAGGCCACTTCTTTGGCAAATAAACATGACTTTGTTTTGGAGAAGCTGTTTTCTGAGTCACTTTAATTAACTGCTGTCACAACAGAGATAAAGGGTGTGTATGTGCCAAATCCAGTTAGGCCTGTCGAGTTAACCCTGCCAGTAAACAAGCCAGTTGAAACCCTGAGATGTAATCTCAAAGTGGGAGCACGCACGGTTCCCCTGAGAGGGACAAGGTAGCCAGACTCATCTGTCTCCCCAAGGGTGCATTATCGGGAGACAAAAATAGGTCATTTGTCCAGATGACCACAACCACAGTAGGGAAAAGAAGGGAGACCTCCTGAAGTATTCTTTAGACAGGAGAAGAAAACGTTTCCTCTTCCTAAAGGGTGGAAAATTGAAGAGAAGGCTATGCCTTCTCATACCCAGCTAGAAGAGGAAGGCATGAGGGGGTGTTTCTACTCATCTGTCACTTGGTTATTAACATGAGAATCCATTGTGATTACATCATGGGCTACTGTCCTAGAAAAAGAAGCTTTTGCAGGTGTCAGAGACACAGGGAGCGTGAAGAGGAATCAGCACGGTACAAACCAACACACTACGCACCTTGAAATTAAAAAAAGAACAATAATCTTGCAAAGATGAAGTCAAGACTAACTGCTCCAGAGAACTGACCATGGTTGTATGTACTACCACAGGGACAAGTTACATTATTCCTCTCTTCATCTTATGCTGGTACCTTCCTCTGTCCCATTAGTAACACACACTTGGGTTTTCCCGGGGCCTGAGAACTCTGTACAGGATGGCTGGGCCATCAGAGCCATTTGAAGTATATGCAGATTGTTTCTTCCAAGCAGTGGTGCAAGAAGTGCCAAGACCTTTGCCATATCCATGGAGATCAGTGACATGCATGAATGCTTGACATCTCTCCCAAGGAGGTTGGTGCCCTCACTTCAATATTTTCATTTACAGAATGGAGGCTTGTGGTTTTCAGCCAGCTCTGTGCCTCCCAAATTCTGTGAGGGCCTCACTGCTCAATCCCATTGAAAAGTTTGTCTCCTCGTCTGGGACAGAAACTGCATGAAGCTGGTCAAACTGTATTTAGCAACCCCGGGTGGGAGGGACCAAAACTATTTTTTATGGGAAGAGAGAGAAGATGCGTGGGAGAAGACACAGAAAATAAGGAAACCAGAAGGAAACTAGAAAAAGGAAACTAGAGAGCCGCAGAAAGCCAGCATTCTGTTGTCAAACCTGCTGTCACAGAAGGTTTGGAGGGGCTGGAGGGGGGTTAGCTTTTTTGGCATTATTGCTTTCCTAGACCCCTTGATGTTTTGCCTGGACAGTGGCAGTGTCAGCCTGACATTCAGGGCTCTGTGCCAGGCACAGGACCCCAGCAGCCTGAAAGTGCAGCTGCCTCATTTGCCTTTGCCTCAAACCAGTCCAATCACCTTTCACCCCAGCACCTGTTAACATGCTCCTTTCTGCTGACTTTTTTTTTAAGAAAAACATGTTTCTCCCATAATAACTAGATTTCAGAAGCTGGGGCTTTTAGAAGAAGTTGATAGCATGACATTTGCAACAAATCCTAGCGGACTGGCAATTTCACTTAAACCGTAGACTTAATCCTACGCAGATGGCTCCTAGTGGGCCCAACAAGAGATCTTCTTTGATCCAGCTTCTGGGAAGGGTTAAAACTTTTTATTTGCAAAATGACATTAATTACAAAATGTCAATTAGCGCTGCTAATTGTCACTGAGCTGCCGTACGTAACTATATCCAAACATCAGTCTCTGATTGTGCAACCCAATGCTTCTGCAAATTTGCGTTGTTTTGCTAATTGAGCTTTGTCTTTATTTGGCTGAAACTCCTTGTGACTGGAACTGTTACTCTGTGGTTGTACAGAAGCCAAAATATGGAGGCTTGATTCCAGCTGGGAACTATAATTGATATTATTATCTACAATGCAAATAATTATAACTCAGTGTACTTCCTCTTCAGTAGGTTTTTCTTGGCAGGATGATTTGACTCATACTGTTGAATTATTCATTTTCTCCCCACTTAAAATATACAGCCCATTTCTTTATTCCACTAACACAGCGGTCTGTTTAAGAGCTTAGCCAAATAAGGCCCAGTTCGTGTACATTTTGAACCTGTATAAAGCTCTTCTCCTCCTCATCAGGACCTGCACAGTATCAAAAAATGGCTGTCTGTCAAATTTCGTAAACAGATAGCAAACAAGGTATTAACAAATCAGTTAATTATATGAAGATTGCAAATTGGGTACAATTTGCCAGTGAACCTACTGTAATCTGGATGCAAACAAACTGTTAGCGAAGTACAAACAAGTAATAAACCTACTTGCTAGGTCTAAACAAACTTGAGGTGAACAGACTACAAATTAGGCAAAGAAGAGGAACACACACTGGTTACAGGCTGGGTACCAGCAGTGAGACGATGTGCTCAACAATGCGTTTGGCAGAGCATTTGTCTCAGCAGTTTTCCACCACCACCAGCAGAGTTCAGAAACTGGGTTGCAGACTGCTCCTTCAGGGTGAGTTTCATTCTTCCCTGTAGAGAGACAGCGTCGCCTCTTCTGTACAGAGACAGGCTCTCAGTCTTTGGGAAGGGAATTGTTGTCAAGAAAAATGCAATTTAAAGTGCTACGAAACTTTCTTCTTTAAGCAATGCTGGCTACACCAGAACCAGTAAAATTTGCTGAAAACCTGGTTTTCTATTAGCTGATATTTTCTTCTCAGGTAGTATCATTGGGTAGTAGCTGGTCTCTCCACAGGGGAGAAGGTGACGTCCATACAGTGTTGCAAATGCCTGTAAAATGGACTTTCTGCTTCCAGGGGCTGAGTTTTATCTGTAGGAATCTGTCCAAATGCATTACTGAAGGGCATTTGCCTGGAATTTTATTTCCAGTGAAATAGAGATCAACTTCTATAACGTGAACAGGTTACTCAGAGACGGTAGATTTGCCGTTCCTGGAAACATTCAAGGTCAGGTTGGAACAACCTGATCTAGTTGAAGATGTCCCTGCTCATTTCAGGGGAGGCTGGACTGCAGGATCCTTAAAGGTCCTTTTCAACCCACCTTTCTATGATTCTGTGCTCTTAGATTGCCTATAGACAGACTGGGGAAGGAGAAGAAGGGCTCCTGTTCCACCACATGAGGAATATTTTGCTGGCTCTTCTTACTTTCAGTTGTTAAATCATAGAGCTAAACTACATTTATTTTATATCACATATTATGTTATATTACATTAATATGTTAACAGCTAAAATGTATCTCTAACTCTTCACCAGGAAGTCATAACTCTTCCAGCCATAGAGATATTACACGATTGAAAATTAATTAGGCTGCCACGCTAATGAAAGTAGGAAACATTCAGGGGGATGGTATCCTGCAGTCCTGCAGCTGAACAAGCATGTGGAGAACAGATCAGAGGGTGTCCCTACCACAGCAGAGGCAGAGGCAAAATTTGGCAGAGTATCCTTTGTCCTCTCCTGACTGTAAACCCCTCACATTCCAAAAAGTCTGGTCCTAATTCTCCCATCTGACAGATTCTGTCTTCAGCTTCTAATGTACCAGAGTGCCCATGGGATCTAATGTCGCCATTGCTCTTTCTTCAGAACCACCAAGTACTTCCCAAGCTGAATATCCAGCCTCCTATACCCTTTTCTCAATGTTCCTTCCATGCACAGCCTTGCCATTCCCCAAAACTCTTTGTTCCTCTTAACTCCCTTCTCCAGCCCACCCAACTCTAAGCTCACTATGGACCCTATACATTTTATTTCAGGCCTCCGTTCTTGCTGCCCTAATGCCCTCCAACTTTTCAGCTTCCCAACTTCTGTTTCAGTTCTGCTTTTTCTCTAACCTGCTGTCTTTGAACCTGTCTCAAAGCATCTCTCATCTGCAACTCCTTCTCCCCCAACAACCTGGGACCCTCCTATTCCTCTTAATCCCTCGGTTCTTTTGTCCTGATGTAAGGCTCCCAGCTGGAGTATCTATATCTCCTGTACGTGGATGAGGTGTTCAACTTATTGTATTACCCCTAGCCATCAACACTTACCTCCTACCTCCTATCTATCTCAGAACAGTCAAACTTGCTTCATCTGGGTCAGGCCGGCAAGCAATATTAAATAAATAGCAGGCAGGGACTCAAATACCAATTATTTACCCCAATGGGACATGCAGAATAGAAAACGAGGATCTGCCTGAGAAAAAAATGGTTATATGCTAGGCACGGGAACATGAGGATAGCGGCTCACTTCATCACATACAGTCTGCATGTTGAAACAAAGTATGGTCCCCTGAGCTATATGCTTCAGGGAAACAAAGCAGTTGAGGAAAATTGCTTCTGGTTATATACTGGTATGTAGTAGTTCCTAGTATACTGGCAAGTCAGAAACTACACTCAGTTTTCTTCAGGCAATACCAGCTCTGAAAAGAGCATTGTTAAGGCAAGGATTTGCTTCTGCACATCTTTTCTTCTTACACCAAGACATCTTTGCCCTCAAAAGCCTTCTTCTGTGATGGTCAATATGAGATAAATACAAGGCAAGAAAAGAAAAAACTCTGGGGACTTTCCTCCCTTTGCCTCTCCGTTCATTAGAGCAGTGCCTTTCTTGAGCCCTTTTGCTTTCACAGGAGAGCCCAAAGAAGGAATGCTCAGG
This sequence comes from Thinocorus orbignyianus, assembly GCA_013400375.1. Classification (NCBI taxonomy): domain Eukaryota; kingdom Metazoa; phylum Chordata; class Aves; order Ciconiiformes; family Thinocoridae; genus Thinocorus; species Thinocorus orbignyianus. Next base: position 312,348 of record VXBW01002676.1, read on the forward strand.
TTACCCTTTTGTGACTGACCTTGAGGCTTCCATTTGCAGGTTTCCCTCTTCTCTTGGCCAGAAGGGTTTTCCTCATTCCTTTTTCTTCATTAACTGACCTGCTCTGCCAAGTGATAGATGTTTGTGGGCAGTGAAAGTTGAGGTCCCTTACAACAGCACATCCAGAATGTCGTTATGAGAGCTTTGCTAAGACAAAGATGTTGCTGACATTACTGAGCTCCTGGTAAGCATCACCTCTGCACACTGCAAATTTCCCATCAAGATAGAGCTTTAACACTCATATCTAAAAAAAAAAAAGAGGCAATTAGTTTTGCAGAGTGCTTTTAGTGCCACATGCTATGCCAAACATATGCACACCCAGTTAGGTTTTAAGTCTTCCTGGATCATTAAGCCCAGCTATTAGTGCATCTAGTGCCACTGGTTATGCAACAGAAAGGAATTGTTATCGTTGTTAGAATATTTCTCCTGCAAAGACACCGGCTGGATCTCTTCAGCTGTGGCAGTGTGAGTGTTGATCATGTCTTCAGCAGTGGCAGAAAGCAATAGGCAAGCATTTTGGCAGTTTGCAGGCAAGTTCAGAAGGTCTTCATGCACAGCACTGAGAAGGGGAATAAAAGCACATCCTTGATTTCTACATCTAAATCCTGTCACATGAAATCCCTTACCTTTCCCACAGATCCACCATCACTGCTGTCCATCTTTAGTTGATTAATCTTTTAAAATTAATCTTTTTACATGAATCTTTTCAATGATTAATGAGGTGTGATGCTACTGAAAAATGCCAAGGCACCTGAAACTGGCAGGCTGTTTTAAAGCAGATTTTCAAACTTTACTAGAGCCTATTGAACAAAAAGAAACAGCCCAAAGACAAAGCAACTTAGAGAGACCCAACACGTGTATCCATTGGGAATGTTATTCTCCATCTCAGTCTCATTTCATCTTACTCTTGAATAAATGTTTTGAGAACAGGAAAAAGTCATTTAAAGTTTAGGAGTGGTTTGAGATACCACAACACTGACAGAGGGACTGAACTCTCTTGAATACAAGTATCCTGCTTCCCACATGATAATCTCACTCAATCTACGTTTGAGTACCGTTAGACCATGAAGATTTCATACCCCTCATGCCCACAGCAATCTGCATTAACAACCTAAGAACATGTTTCATCCCAATTGTATATAGACGCCAAATAAAGATGCACAAGGGAAGCACTTCAAGCAAATTGAAAAATAGTGTGGGGTAAGCACAATCTAACCCCCAGGAATGAGAGCCAGGAATGAGAAGCACTTTCTTTTACAAGGATTTTAGCTGGAATGGCAGAAGCAGAAAGAGTTGTTCCTCTAGTAATCATTTCAGCTCTAGTCTTTAAACCTTGACCACAGAAGTAAGGACAATGAGAGAAAAATCAAGCTGATCTATTTCTCCATTGGCAAATGACGTACTCATTAACGTTATAGTGGAAATATCTGAGATTGTTTACAAAGCTCTATAGATTAGAGCTTTTTAAAATACAGGTTCCATTTTTTAAAAGAAGCACAGTTTTGTGGCATTTGGCCAACATTTTCAAGATTAGGTGCCTGACAGGAACCACTGGAAATCAGGGACCTGGTTTTCAGAGCTGCTGATCATCACACAAATCTCACTTATGTCTGTAATTTGCTGTGCCTCTTGCTGTTCCTGGAAATCCAACTGCCTGTCTGTATACATCAACATTGAATGTGGGTCTCTGAAGGATTTTTTTCTCCTGATTTCATGCCTGGAAAATCCAAGGATGGAATGAGGAATGAGCTGTACGTTTCTCCTCCATGGGTGTGCTTATCCCCTCTCCTTGCTCGTTTGCTCCCCAGGCTTATTGAAAACGGACCTGCAGTTCTGCAGTTAGTGAAATGTAAAGAAGGTGCCACAAGCCTACCAAGGACTCCAGCCATCCAAAACACATGCCACATGACTACTTGAATATTCAGAGCTGCTTTACAAAAGCCAACAGTAATACAACACAATTAACCATGGAAGTTACTAGCTGCAATTCTCAGATTTTGAGTGTAGCCAGCCTCCAGAGCTCCTGAACTCCATAAGCCATTTAAATGAGTACAGAAACAATTTATTTTCTGGAATACAGAAGAACTCCAGGCATCCAGTGTATACATGCAACAAATGTGATCTCCTGTATCCATAGTATCATCTCTGGTTTAGACTCCATTTGTGCTACTGCTCACATAGTCTTCATTCAGTTCAAAGTCTTTCCTTTATGACTGAACTCTGTTATTCCTGAGTGTTTATAGCATATATTTGTGATAACACATATATCTTTCTGCATCTTTTCAGGCCTTAGACCTATTGCATTTTGTTCACTCAGATGTCAATAAACAGCACTACTTCAGGTTGGTTTAGTCCTCCCTTTCATATGCTCTTCACAGCCTACCTTATTGTTGTCATTTAGGCCAGACTGGCCACTGAAACAAATGACAGGGTGGCTCAAGGGAGCCCGTGTCTCCCAGAGAACACAGCCTGGTCATGCAGACAAGTGGGTTTAGGGGAATCACTCTGCATGAACTCTTAAATTGACTGCAGCTAGTAGTTTCATGCTGTAATGATGATTAACACGTGGCTTGTCTCTTGAAACAAGCACAGCAATGCCTGCAGGCAGTATGGTCTACCAGCACCCACTTTCACTCAATTCTCACACAGAAAAGCAGGGCTTGGATGCTCAGAAACATCTGTTCCAAAATAGCCTTGGGACTTTAAGCCACAGAAAATGTCACTAAGTTTATATGAATTAAAATGACAGAGACTTAGAAAACATATATAAAATATGTTTCTNTTGAAGCTTCTATAACTGGTTAACACTTGTGTGGAGCATTGTGTCTTGTTTATGCACATGTGAAATTTTTTGTAAAGAAACAGATCCAGCTGAGGAAAGTTCAGGGCTGTTACAGTGGTGTAAGAGACTAGCTCAAAATTAATAAACACTTTGATAAGATAAAATGATGCAAGTACAAAGCACTCTGTAAACATCTTTTAATCCTCAGGCATTCCTGTGCCAGTTTCCCCTCCCTGCTTTATAAACCAGGCTGTCCAAGGCCACACAACAAGTCAATAGCTGAGCCAAGATAGACTTCTAATGCTTGAATTCCAGTTCTCAAGCCTCAGAGTTTCTCTCCTTTTTTATACTTCACCTCTTTTTCTGCACTGTGACTACTACTCAAATCCTTTCTTTTGACACCTGTACCTTGCAAGACCAGTCCGGAGCTGCCAAGGACACAAAGCTTCACAGTTTTGCAGTCTCTGTAGTTCAAAGAAACTTTGAATGCAGCAGACATCGGGTGTTAGTTTTCTATTGCTATATCCCATACTGGCATCTGAATTCATACAGCTTCTGTATCCTTAGCAATAATTTAATTTTGTCCATACACTTGCTGGGAGACAAGCAATGGTAGGAAGAACAGACTCCCAAGAATGCAAGTAAGCACTAAAACTAATAAAACTGCCAGAGGGGCAACTACAGCATTTCCTAGGTTGGAGAGATGTCTAGGTTCACAGTGCTGTTATCTTCAAAGACAAAGTGATTTGATTGTTTGTGTTCCTTCATCATAGCAACAGCTTCCTTTCCTCACAGCCCAGCAATGGCATCTCCCATCCTCCCTGTCTGTACAACACAGCCCTGCCTCTAGCATTCTGCTGGTGAAGAATTCTGCTTTCCTGATTGATTGCCAGCCAAGGCTGCTCAGATACAAGTGAGGGTGATTCAAGCTTTTGGATAAACAGTCTTAAGTTCCTGCATACCTGAAACTAAGCCAGATTCCTGCAGTAGCATTACTCACTAGCGCTAGCTACCATCTCTAGATCCCAAACAGCGTTTGAACTAAGCTCTCTCAAAAGAATGTCAATGTTGAGACAGACCATTAGTCCAAATAGTTGTGAACAATCTCCAGCTTTGAGTCATTGGTAACCGATAACAAGGCTGCACACTTCTTGTCTGTATTTATAATACAGACTTTTTGTTTAATATATTTTGTCCTACATCATGTAACAACGGCTCACATTTTGAGAAATGAAAAGCATTAAAATGCTGCCTTTTGATGAAGTACCTGGTTGTTCTACTAAATCATCTGTCTAGTTTCAGTTTAGCCTGTGTATAAAAAACTCCTTTAGTTCTAACCACAGAGTCACAAAAATAAAGAGCGTGATTGCTTTTGTTACACTTGGAGAGGATCATAAGCCCTATCAGGTCCTTAGCATACTTACTTTCCTTCCTCCACTGTTCTTTTCCTTTTTTGCCTCAAAGTCTCTATCTAAAGCACACTTTTGCACATCTCTGATAGTCAGGGGGAAAGCTGTTTTCATTCTTTGTATGGTCCCAAGCTATAAAAAACTTATCAACATGTGCCTGTCATATAGGCACGGGCACGAGTAGAACATGTTCTTTATAGGAAACTCTTTTACAGGACAGAGAACCCACCGCGCTTGGTGTGATCAGTGTTGCACAAGCACAACACGAGCAAACCATGCAGAGCCTGGGAAAGCAGCACGGCAAACGCTGGAGGCTGGAAATGGGCATTCAGCCAGAGCTGGGCCTGTCCAAAGCCTTCTGAAAGATGTACCAATGAAAGGGAAGGCAAGGCAAGACAAGGCCAAGTATGCTGACAGGAGCTTCTTAGGTGGTGTTTGCATTAGNTAAGTCAAATAAATGTTTCCCTAACTAAGCAGTTAACAAATAAGAAGGTCTTAATGAGATAGCTATCCCACAGAGACTTTTACCCCGTCTTGGGATTCCAATCTTTTTCAACACTGAAAAGGGAAGGGGAAGGGAAGAGGAGGGAGGGGAGGGGANACTGGCATCTGAATTCATACAGCTTCTGTATCCTTAGCAATAATTTAATTTTGTCCATACACTTGCTGGGAGACAAGCAATGGTAGGAAGAACAGACTCCCAAGAATGCAAGTAAGCACTAAAACTAATAAAACTGCCAGAGGGGCAACTACAGCATTTCCTAGGTTGGAGAGATGTCTAGGTTCACAGTGCTGTTATCTTCAAAGACAAAGTGACTTGATTGTTTGTGTTCCTTCGTCATAGCAACAGCTTCCTTTCCTCACAGCCCAGCAATGGCATCTCCCATCCTCCCTGTCTGTACAACACAGCCCTGCCTCTAGCATTCTGCTGGTGAAGAATTCTGCTTTCCTGATTGATTGCCAGCCAAGGCTGCTCAGATACAAGTGAGGGTGATTCAAGCTTTTGGATAAACAGTCTTAAGTTCCTGCATACCTGAAACTAAGCCAGATTCCTGCAGTAGCATTACTCACTAGCGCTAGCTACCATCTCTAGATCCCAAACAGCGTTTGAACTAAGCTCTCTCAAAAGAATGTCAATGTTGAGACAGACCATTAGTCCAAATAGTTGTGAACAATCTCCAGCTTTGAGTCATTGGTAACCGATAACAAGGCTGCACACTTCTTGTCTGTATTTATAATACAGACTTTTTGTTTAATATATTTTGTCCTACATCATGTAACAATGGCTCACATTTTGAGAAATGAAAAGCATTAAAATGCTGCCTTTTGATGAAGTACCTGGTTGTTCTACTAAATCATCTGTCTAGTTTCAGTTTAGCCTGTGTATAAAAAACTCCTTTAGTTCTAACCACAGAGTCACAAAAATAAAGAGCGTGATTGCTTTTGTTACACTTGGAGAGGATCATAAGCCCTATCAGGTCCCTAGCATACTTACTTTCCTTCCTCCACTGTTCTTTTCCTTTTTTGCCTCAAAGTCTCTATCTAAAGCACACTTTTGCACATCTCTGATAGTCAGGGGGAAAGCTGTTTTCATTCTTTGTATGGTCCCAAGCTATAAAAAACTTATTAACATGTGCCTGTCGTATAGGCACGAGTAGAACATGTTCTTTATAGGAAACTCTTTTACAGGACAGAGAACCCACCACGCTTGGTGTGATCAGTGTTGCACAAGCACAACACGAGCAAACCATGCAGAGCCTGGGAAAGCAGCACGGCAAACGCTGGAGGCTGGAAATGGGCATTCAGCCAGAGCTGGGCCTGTCCAAAGCCTTCTGAAAGATGTACCAATGAAAGGGAAGGCAAGGCAAGACAAGGCCAAGTATGCTGACAGGAGCTTCTTAGGTGGTGTTTGCATTAGACAATTAGGGATTTTAGGTTATGTTTCAAAACAGACCTTTCAGAGCTGGGGAGTTTCAAAGGCCATCAGGGCAGGCTGTCCAAAGTCAGTTAAATGACAATTCAGTGCTGATATCAGAGGTGTAGGATCTTCTGCCATTCTCCTGAAGCATTCATAATCTTACTTTAAAAATTCACCACCTTTGTGGCACTGAACCGCGGTAGTTGACTGACTGGGTTATGAGAACAATGTCTATGAGTCTGCTCCACTCCCATCAGATGACAAAGTTTTTCAAAAACACTTTGTGTTTTTTTTCCACTTCATTTCCATTTGTCTGTGACTTGAAGATTAGTAACTGCAGAATGCATTTATCTGAAGGGGGAGAGTGAGGTTTCCAAAGATACTGTGATGATCCTCCCTACAGACACACAAACCAGACTTAGACATGTGCATCTATCTCATATGGAAAATTTACACGCTTACATCACTGCTGTAGTTTATCAACTCCTGAAGCTAAAGCAAGTCTTTTGGACAGCATGAGATCTAATCATATTTTTTTAAAAAGTAACAAATTTATTCTCAAATGTCACTGTTTATTCAGTACAGGAGAGAATATATTTCAATTGGAAACCTCTTCAAGCATAGCATGAGAGGGGAGTCACTTCCAACACTAATGCTGAAGAAGCACTTTCAACCAAAAGCCCATTTAATGAAAAAATGGAAACTTCACATAGTTTGAGATACTTTCTTTTCTTTTGCTGTTGAATGACCAACACAATCAAGGGAAGTGACTCACTGTCACTGAAACTAAACTGAGGATTCATACGTGTATTAATATTTTATTCATCTATAGGAAGTGTTCACCTATAAATTATTCTGGAAGTATTGCTTCCTGATAAAGAAATTGGCTTTTTTGTGTTCATAATGTCCTAGCAATCCTAACAGATAGCCCCTGTATGCAGAGGAAGGAATTGAGTTGTGTTGCTGAATGTTTAATTTGTTGCTACCGATGTACTGAAGAAAGTTGTCCAGAATTATAGTTCTGTAGGTGACATAAAGGTCAGGAAATCCCAGCAGTTCTGACACCTGGGCTGTGCATAAGTACAAAAAAAAAAAGATGATTTTCAAACCTTGCAGAACATAGAAATGTTAAACATTTCCTCAGATGACTGTGAGGACATAAAAAACAGCAGCAAATCTTCAGCATTCCTTGTAGCAGATATGTCTTAGGTTACATCAAATTAACTCAAACTGTTACTAAAATAATACAGGACATAACATCTAAATTTTATTTCAACTTTATTGTAGCCTTTTAGGACACTCACTTGCCAGATTTGCATCGAAGGCAAAAGAAATGCAAGATGTCATGAGCATATTCAGCAGTGCAGCATGAGCCCAAGGGTGTCTTCCAACCTAGGTGATTCTATGATAGGCATCTGTGCTGTGTGAAAGGCAGGAACTGGTAGCCAAGACAAGCATAAAAGACACAGCCAGCACAAGGATCACAAGCACTCAGGTGCCCAGGGCACTGTCTGCACTAGACAAATCTCATCAGTGTTCTACCAGCCCATCTGAAGGCCACCTTAGGCCCATGCATGGAAGAATTGTTGGGAACATCAGTTGTTGGGGAAGCAGGGCTCACTGCTACTCACCATGAGGGTTTGAAGGGGTAGAAAGTGATTAACACGAGAAAGTAATTCATCTTAGCACAACCATACTCAGACACTGGCTGGCTGCAGCCATCTGCACACAGGAGCTGCTCCTGGTCTGTCAGAGGACGCAGAGGAGCCCACACCAACCAGGAGCGTACACTGAAGGGTTTATTTCCCTTGCTATTTCTCCACAAGGAGAAAGAAATACACTGGACCTTAGAGGGGAAGGAGGTGCTCCAAATATCTCACACTTTCAGCCTCTCAGCCTCTGTGAGCCTTTAAAAGCAAACAAAAACAACAACAAAAAAAAGCGCGGGTACTTTATAAAAACAGCTTGAGCTATAACAGAGGAAGGAATGAATTTGTGATCCCATGGGTAACTCCTGGAAAGACTTCTGTTGGCTCAATCCATCTCCCAGACAACTCAAATTACTGGCCATGAGTTGTTGGATGTCTTTTTATTGTTGTTCCTCTGTCAAATTTATTCTTTAAGTTACAATCCTGTAAATCACATGTATCTGGATACATCTTCAGGATCTCAGTCGCTGTCCCCTCTCTCTGAGGAAATCATAACATCTGATTTGGGGTTTAGTTTCTAAGTGGATTAATTCAAATGAACCCTTGAACACAGAGTCTTGTAGCCCTGACTTCATATCCACCCAAGTACCTCAACAAGCTCCATGGATTTTGGTCTCAATGGTGTCTTTTCCTTAAGCATTGATCTAGCATGTACCCGTAACGACTCTTCCTCTGCTTTCAGGTGGAGATCCCATATACTCTAGATTATTATATGACAGAAAATAAGGCAAGAAATAATGACTCTGACAAGTGAGCAGGAGTACTCTTCTCTTCAAATGTTTCTCTGTCCTTGTTCAGAAGGATGTGGCTGAGCAGATGTCACATGGTGAGCCCCACCAGGTGCTGTGAGGAGACTGGTCTGCTCTCAAGCAAGAGGAATCATCTGTTTTAAACAGCACTTATATTTGCTAATTCTCTTCTGCAGTTTTGTTTATTTGCTTGCTTTTTGGTATGTGTGTGTGTTGGTTTTTTTAATTAAGCTATTTTGAGAAGGCATCTTTTACTTTCTTTGACCACCACGTTAAACAAAGTGCTTCACAGAAGCAAAATGTCTAACAATGTTTTTCAAATGGGTAAACCCAAATTAAGCATTTAATTCATAGTGAGACATTGAAGCAAATCACTGTTTTCTAAAGAGCTCACAGGAGCTTAATCCATACAGGACAAAAGAAAGTCATGGAACAGAGCTTTTTAAGTGCTCCATTTTCAGAATTTGGACTCTGAAGTTTGGGCTTGTGTTTTTCCTTAAACTAAAAGAAACCTGAAACGTCAAGACATGTTACACACTGGCTAATTTGTCCTGCTGTACCATACTACAACACATTTCAGCAGTCTTGTGGTTTTTCTTTGCTACAAGCTATCTATAATCAGATCTAAAACACCAACATTAATCCACAAAGCTCTTTGCAGGTATTTAAAAAATACCACAAATCATTATCCTGCATTACCACGATCCCAGTTTTGCCACCCATAGTAGAAAAAGGGGGACCTTGTAGGGGCAGCAGCCTAATTCAGCAAAGCACCTAAGCACAACTCCAGGAGCTGCATCGGATTTGAGGAGCACGTGCTACCATGTACCCCACCACCCACTCGGTGGCTGCAGGCTGGTGGGCAGAACTGGCAAATGGGACTTACACGGTCACACAGTTGCTCCCATTCACATCCCAGTAAGTGAGCTACTCAGAGCTATACTCAGAAGTCTTCTAAAGTTTGACTCCAGCCCTTTCCAAGGCAGCCATTAGCAGGTATGGAAACAACCTCCTCTCCTGACCAAGTTTCTAGAGGTGGCAGCCCCCAACAGAGGTGAGAGCAGAAAGCAAGAGGCAGCAAGTGTCTGAGTAAGCTTCTTGGCTCTCAAAGTCCACCAGCAATGATGCTAACTGTTGGCATTACTGAAACAGGTCTTGTGCCAAAGATAAGGGTCTTGATTGCTGAACTGTATCAAAATAGTGAAACAGGGCCCTAGGGAGCTAAGTGCTAAAAATCAACATAAGCAACCCATCTGCTCTTTTTTGAGAAGATGGAAAGAATGCTTATTTATTTTAGAGGTGGATCTGAACTCACACCTCACATCACAGGAATGAATCTCAATGACATGGTGCCCAGCCGTACAGCTGTAGCATTTAAGAAATCTGTACACATGAACATCTCTGATTGTTACTTCAGGCTGGGATCTGCCTTTGCAGTCAAGGTACCACCTCCAACTCTTTTCTACCTGGAAATTACTTTGGATTAAAAATATGTGAAAGTTAAAAGTATAATCAGCAGAATAATAACAGAGAAAAGCATAAGCAAAGGGAAAGGAATAGGAATAAAAATAAGAGTTCTCCTCTGATATGAAGGAAGATCTCCAGAAGTACTTTTCTCATTGGAGAAAGGGGAGGGAGATTAGCAGTAAGGAAGGATGATGATAGCAAATATAGTACAGACCAGTGCCACAGCACGTTGCTGTCCTCATCCTCCTCCCTCCCGCCTGACTCAACAAGGGCAACTCCTAATCCTTCCATTTTTAGCACAATGCAAACCTTTCTCTGTTCGCTAATCCATCACCACATCAGCAGCATCAGCTGATGTGTGGCCCCTTTCTCCTACAACTGCAAACCCCAGTAGTCTCTGCCAGCCTGCCTGATCCTTTATACACCTCCTGCCCAGCATCCACAATGCCATGAAAGGTTTTGTGGGAGGGACAAAAATACTACCCCTTTAATGGTGCCTCAGGAGAGTTTAGGCAGCTTGAGTTTTAGTTTGTTTTCTTTAAAAGGCAGTTTAGTTGAATAGAGCTCAGGTTTACAGGACAAAAGGGGAGGAAAAAAGCCCCTACTAACGCTGTCATTAATCTCGCTGTAGTAGTGGAAAGAAATTCCATTTGTGTTCCTAGGGAGGGTCTTTGCTTTATGATCCAGCAAAAGCTGGATGCTACAAGGCCATTTGAACTTATGCCAAATTCAATAGAGACCCACAGCAGTGGAAAACAAAGTCATTCAATTCTATAATTAACTAAACTTCTACTATAAATTTTAGCAATATGCCCTACAATTAAATCCACAATTTTGGCACTTACATTCCGTATGAATTTGAGTCCACCTAAATTTGTTATAATCAGTGGTAACACGCAAAGCAGGAAAAGCTCTACAGTCCAGTAAAAAATAGTCTTTCCTTAGTCTTCATTTGTCTTAAGGTTCTTTTGCACCATTTTGATAACACAGAGGGCTGATTATTGATATAAATTATGCAAAGAAAGACACCTTAATGAAACCCAAGAAAGAACACTTAACACAAGCTGCATGCAACAGTATAATATAGAACGGGCAGATCCCCTGCTAGTTTAAAAGCAAAAAAAACCCAAAACCAAACCACAAAACCAAACAAAACACCAACACCAATCAAAAACAAACAACAGTCTCTACCTGGTGTAAGGAGATTTGTATACAAGGCCTCACATTCAGTTGTTTGATCCTGAGAAATTGTGGGACACCTTGAATTAACTGATACATAATACATGGTGTAAAGCACAGCACATAATTCACTTGCACAGCAGTTTAAAAGCATTTGAATCTTGAAATCTTGTGTGATATCAATAACGTGAGAGGCATCTAACCTTTACAAGGAACTAAATGTACATTTAAAATTAAATTTACTTTTGTTGTTTACTTTGTCCTACATCCAGAATATGGATTATTCCTACCTCACTCATCACATTTTCTGCTGAGAAGATGAGCAGCTCTCCAGGCAGAAAATAACACTACTGTTGATGCTGTTGCAAGGATGTGGGCTGTAGGCACATGCACAAGGTAGCGCAAAGCAATTGGAAGCTTATTCTGTATCTTCTGCAACCATTAGAGATGGTCTCAAACCTGGGACTCAACTTTTGGCTACTGAAGGGGAGGATTACTCACTCAGCCCTGGGGACAGCATACTGCCTATTCCTGCAAGCTGCCTTGCACTGCTGTGTGTACCGAAGTGGTCTTATTATTATTTGAAAAACACCACCCGCTACCCCCTAACAAAACAAACACACAAAAAAACCCCCACCCCAAATAAGAAAGTGCATGAAAGTGTCTGAAAGTTGAATTATATCAGCTCTGGGGTGGGACGCAGTAGTCAGGAACAGAACAGTTTCAGGAGGCAGCTTAATAATGGAACTGACTTCTGCATTAGGTCAGAGTGGCTATAAACCTCACCCACCCGTGAAGCAGTCAGATTTGCTCTCTGGTTCGGCTTTATCCATTAAACCAAAGGAAAAAGGAGTACAGAGGATGTGGACATAAAAAAAAAAAAAAAAAAGAAGTAATAAAAATATCCTGACTCCTGCTTTGGAAGAAACAGGAAAGAAAATTCCATTATCTGAGGAACTTCCTGCAGCATGATTTTTGTAAGACTGTCAGATCTGTCAGATTCAGCTGTCAGCAATGCAGAGCACTAGCCCATTCTCTTGGAGCAAAAATACTCTTACCACAATTTCACGTTCACGGTCCTGTTTGTTATGCTAGCAACTGGAAAAATAAGAAATAACTCCTTAAGAAAGCTCCGTAAAAGGTTGTAATGATAACATAGAGGGAGATGTAGTACAGCAGGTGTTTGAAAATGTGGAATTACACCCACAAGCACGGTATTATCCACTGAGGAATTTGTGTGGTAGAGTTTACCCAATTACCCTCAGGCTATGTAGAAACTGAACAGTAAGACCTTACCCCTTTGACACTTCAGCCTGCAGAGTGAGGGAGTTTCCCCATGGAGGAAGAGGAGGAGGGTGAGCACCCACCATGCCCTTGCCTTGTCACTGCAGGGAGAGGTGTCCAGGGCACCCCCGAACACAGGATCAGTAGCAGGCACAAGGCTGGGAGGCTGAGGATCAGAGTAAAAACCTGGATGTTTGTTAAAAGCCTGTTCAGATAATCTTGCCCAGAGCCTGGTACTCATGGGCAGGAGGGAGGGAGCTCCACGCTGACCCTGTGGGAGGACATCCATTCCCAGAACAGGAAAGGCACCTCAGTACATGTTGCCCAGAGAAGCTGTGGATGCCCCATCCCTGGAGGGGTTCAAGGCCAGGCTGGATGGGGCTTGGAGCAACCTGGTCTGGTGGGAGGTGTCCCTGCCCAGGGCAGGGGGGCTGGAACTCAATGATCTTTAAGGTTTCTTTGGATTCTATGAATCTATGATTCTACTACATTTGCTGTGCAGGGAAAGTAAAGGCAGCCCTGGGTAGAGGCACATGAAATACAAAATGGCTTTTTTTTTTTTCCTCTCCTTTTAAAAAAAAGACTTTCATTGCATTTATATAAAAAGAAAGAAAAAAAAAAATAAATAATCACTTCTATGTTGTTTATATGGCAGATCGACCCAGTAACATGAGAAGTTTTGCCCACTGGTGTAGGGCTGCACCAGCCTGCACTCCGCATCTGAATAACCTCCTGTGCTACTGGCAAATCTACAGCCATGGAAGCATTTCCCCAAAAAACAAAGGCCAAGGACAGCCTGCCTCTTCTAGACAACAGAGGAGATGAAGCATCCATGGGTTTAGGACCTACAATCGATAGGCATTTTCCAAAAGTATTTAACATAGAAGTTTAATTGAAGTAAAAAACAAAAGCACGTGTTAAAGGGGAATTAAATTCAGTGACACAAAAGAACTGAGGCTGGGCTGTGATACAAAAATATAAACAATGTGATTCTTAACAATACACTGTTTCATGTTTCCTTTCCGGAAACATCTTTACTTTCTTTTTAAAATCAGTATTCATAGGAACATATTGTCTTGGTAAATAACATTTGTTACTCTTCTCTTTCCCCGACTCCCTTCCCACCCAGATATATGCTTATACAGCAAAAGTGACTACAACAAATTCGGTGTCCAGACACTCCAGAAAACGTTGCAGTGAACACAGACCACCCACTGATTTCAGCTGCTTTGTTTTTCTAGTTCCGATTTTTTGCAGATTTTCCACTGCCCTTGATAATGAAGAACATAAGCCTCTTCTTTTCTTTAATTTTTAAATACAAAAAGGCAACGTGCAGGAGCAGGTCAAGGAGAATTTGTTAGATGCCAGAAAATCCAAGACAATCATGCCACACATGTTGCCTTTCCCCTCACTCAGGGTGCTGCCGGTCAGAGCATCCTCCTTTCTTTTCCACTCACGCTGTGGCTTAAAGATCCAAACTGGTTTCCCCTCTTAGTTTGCCCTCACAGCTGCGCCTTTCTCACATGGAGGTTACCTCTATTAAAAAGTAAACTAGAGAAGTGAATCCAGCCCAGAAACAGCAGCTTTGTCATGGTTGCGTAGGTTAAAACCTTTATACAACTTCCTCCCCAGGGTCCACAAATTCTCTGAAATTTCCTGATTTTGACACAACAACTTGCATAACACTCTTTGGCTTGGGTGTTACCGTACAGAGCTACGTTCTTGGATGAGCAGGCAAACGGGACCATACTCCTGACAGGAGCAACAGGAAAAGAGATGGCTTAAACTGTATTTCACTGTTAAAGAAATAAATAAAATAATAATAATCTAGCTAGACGGCTTCTGAATCTCCACAGAGTTAACATGCAAGCTTTGCTGTTCGCTTCCAAAGTTTGCCTTTTCCCCCCTGAGGAGCCTTCTGCCACACATCTGCCCAGTCTAGCTATTTTTCCTGGACAGTTTTTTTGTCAGTCTAGGTTAATTATTAGCCCAAATCACAAAAACAAGCCCACCACAAAAACCTTTTATTTTACTTGCGAACTGGGTACATTACTGACAAATGCTGAACAGGCCTAATCTCCCATAAACAGTAGTCATGTGCTACATTTACATAGCTTTTGTCAGCAGTACTTCAGAAAGACACACACAAATAGGGATCACTTTGTCCTTCACTAAACTTAATCAATTTGGAATTGTTAAACCTTGCAAGGTGGTGGTCTGGAAAGCCAAGGCTACAGCCTCAGTGAAGTACAGAAACCAGGAAAATAAAATAAAAATAAATAAAAAAAAAAAGTAAGAAGGTCAGATATAAACACTGTGGTCCAAAGCCACAGAATAAGCCCCTTATAAACAGGAATTTGTCAAGTTTAACTGACTGAAAATGGTCAGAGGCTTCACTTCAGAGGCTCCATCAGCACGTCTTATTTTACCAGTAAATAAACTTCTACCTCAGGGTAAAGTCAGGTCCCAGAACTGAAACCTGACAGCTCAAATGCTAGATATCCAGCCTGTAAATACATTTGTTGANATTATATCTATGTAAATTACAGAAGCAGACATCTTGAATATCGTGTTATGGGAACTACTTGGTACAGCAACTACTTTTAAGAATCAGAACTGGATGAGTAATTTCTACTCTTGTACTAACACAGGATTTGAGGTTTTGGGGAGCTTGGGGGGCANTACTTGCGAACTGGGTACATTACTGACAAATGCTGAACAGGCCTAATCTCCCATAAACAGTAGTCATGTGCTACATTTACATAGCTTTTGTCAGCAGTACTTCAGAAAGACACACACAAATAGGGATCACTTTGTCCTTCACTAAACTTAATCAATTTGGAATTGTTAAACCTTGCAAGGTGGTGGTCTGGAAAGCCAAGGCTACAGCTTCAGTGAAGTACAGAAACCAGGAAAATAAAATAAAAATAAAAAAAAAAAAAAAGTAAGAAGGTCAGATATAAACACTGTGGTCCAAAGCCACAGAATAAGCCCCTTATAAACAGGAATTTGTCAAGTTTGACTGAAAATGGTCAGAGGCTTCACTTCAGAGGCTCCATCAGCACGTCTTATTTTACCAGTAAATAAACTTCTACCTCAGGGTAAAGTCAGGTCCCAGAACTGAAACCTGACAGCTCAAATGCTAGATATCCAGCCTGTAAATACATTTGTTGAGCCTTTTTTGAACTGTATGGAGATCCTCACATGATAATCTGTCTGTAAAAGATACTATGAATTTCTATCTTAAACTAGTTGCTTAATTTTCCTCCTTTAACTTATTACTGTGTTGCCTACTGCAATTCTGAAGCTTCCACTGGAAAAGGGTTGATTTCAGTGAAAAGCAAGCTAAACATCCGAGAAAGGAGNTTATTCTTTCTGATGTGTTGCTCAAAAGTTTAATGTAGACGGCATTTAGCTTAGCTGTTGTCAACAGCAGCAGAATTCCTGGTGGCAGTTTTCAGTGAAACATCAGCAGTCGGGATGCATGTGCACACACTGAAGCTCGCTCCGGTCACACAGGGCCTGTTCTCAGCGACATGGGGGATCTCTAGAGTATCTAATACAGCAGGCGTCAGGAAAACACCTAAAAGACCCTTGAGCGTAGGCAACAAACCATAATTTAACAACACAAGAGAAATTAATAATCCAGACTCCTGGCAAGAAGATATTTTCTCATTGTAATAGCTCGCTTAACACCACAAACTCCAAGGTCTTGCCCACCTTCACAATCCAGCTAATCAGAAAGTTTAAATTAGCTTCCTTACACCTCCTGGGCAAGCCCTGTCTGCACCCCTGCCAAAACACACTATTGTCCTCCTCTGTGATCCCAAACAATCCTTCATCATAGGTATTTCTCCTGCAGATCCTCATGGTGCCACACCAAAAGATCAGAGGCAGAATTAAATGCATAAAAGTGTCAGGCTGTGTCTCCTGGGAATTCGGAGAAAGCTATTAGCCCTGCCTCAGCACTTCTGCTCCCCCTTGATCCAAAACACTAGACCAAAAAGGAAGAAATATTTCCAGGGTCCAACTTGAGGTTCTGCCACTGGGGCCTGGTGGCGTCTCTGCCCGGTCAGCCCCTAATCATGCTCGTTATTCATGTTCATGTCAGGGACACGCTGCAATGCCTGGAGCCTTGTCCCTCCATGGAGACGGCAAACTGAAGCTGCTGTGGGAATTTAGCAGCTGCCCAGAGGACAGATAACAACAGGATGTCATTTATCCTCAGTGGCAGGGTTGGAGGTCTTGCTGAAGCAGTTAGAGGCCAAAATTAGTCACCAGGTGATGGCTGCTTAGCGATTCAGATGAAATTAGTTGTGGTCTCAGCCAAAGGGACATGGAGAAGCATTCACGTGGCACTAAGGCACTAATTAGCACTGCCACTGGATGGCTCCGTGTAGGTCACAGTCAGGTCTGGACCACATGAATTACTCTATCCCACTAATGACACCACTGGTAATGAAGTGAAAGTTTGCTCCCACTGAAAGGTTAAGTCAGAAATTACTGTCTTATCTGATGCAAATGCAACAGGGAATGGGAGGCGTCTGCCCCCTCCATTAGCGTCAGCCAGTGTGTGTGTGTTCAGACAGGGAAAGCAGGAGCCATCCGGAAGCTGGACCCTCTCTCTATTCCCTGGGGTCCATTCCCAATTGTTTTTGAAATTAATCCTTCCTGGAGTGTGTCTTAATCCCGAAAGGCATGAGTTTTACCCTAAAGCAGCACGTGGGACTGCAGTAGCGAGTGACTGCATATCAAAGGTGTGATATTTGATGCCACTGTCACACACACACTGGTGTCCCTCACTTGCTGTGGTGCGGCTGGGTGCAGGAAGGGACCAAGGCTGGTTCTGTTTTTTACCACATTAGAAAGGCTCCAGGGAAAGTTTCTCTTGACAATACGATTTCCTTAAAAACAAATCAAGTTCTTCTTGTGTTGGATGTGTAGGAACACATAGGAAAACACACACACTACTGCTTCCATTCTACATTAAGCATAATCACAGTCTCATTTATAAGCCTTCAAAAATTTAGGCTTATTTAATTTCTAAAGAAACCGAATTACCCACATACTGCAAATTATGTAAAAAATTAAATTTCATGGGTGCTCAAGGGAACCCACAATAGCAATGTGGATGTTCTTGTTTGATGGCCTGGGGAGAATCACAGAATGCTTTGGGTTGGAAGGGTCCTTAAAAATCACTGAGTTCCAACCCTCTTGCCATGGGCAGGGACACCTCCCACCAGAGCAGGTTGCTCAAAGCCCCATCCAGCCTGGCCTTGAACCCCTCCAGGGATGGGGCAGCCACAGCTTCTCTTAGGCAACCTGTTCCAGTGCCTCACTACCCTCACAGGAATTAATTTCTTCCCAATATCTAATCTAAGTCTCCCCTCTTTCAGTTTATAACAGAGAAGAAACTCTTGATGACTTCCCAGTGTTTGGAGAAAGTGCAAATCTGGAGAAGGTAGGCAAGTAACCAGAGAAGATGACATCCAAGTCTAGATTAGGTAAGTGTGGAGTGGCCACTGGTGATACAACTCATGGTGGTGAGCAGGTGGGATAATAACAAATCCTGGCCAGAAGAAGACAGTAAACTACACTCTGCTCAGGAGGCTCCCATCCCTTGACTTGTTTCAGACTTTTTTTTTTTTTTTTTCATTTATTAAACTTTTTGAGATTTTACTTGGCAGAGGGAAAAAGGGTCTGCAACATTTCCCAGTATGGTAGCTTTAAGCCAGCCAGTGAAATATGATATGTGTTCTTAATCTTCAAGACTTCTATCGACATCACAAGCCAGGGAAGTGGAGCCAATGATAGGGGGGGATGAAGTTTGGATTACATGAAGCACGCTCTTTTTGGTTTTTCTTTCTAAGCTATTATTGCTTTTAGTGCAAAAGTAAAGAATCTAAAGAATTTCAAGGGGAAGGGGAATTGCACCTCTTTAATTTAATTTAACAACAACAGTTGTGCTGTGGTCTGGATTTCAAATCAGTCCAAAAGCAAAGACAGACCTAACAAGGAAGCCAGAGGAGCAGAGCTGGACCAGGAAGCACGCAACTCTCATGTAAAAGAGGTACTTGGGCCAAATAAGAGGGGTGAGATCTTGCAAGCATTAAGACAACTTAAGCAAGTCCATTCCTTTTCCGTGACTCCGGAGGAGCAGGGAATACATAAGATGGGGGAGAACAGTTCTGCTGGCTTGCAGAACTGCTCATACAGTATGACGTTACTGCCCATAGTGGCACCAGCTCCTGTGGCGTAGGAGCCTAGATGGTGCAAACCTCCACCCTCCTACATGCTCTGGAGAGCCCCAGAGAGCATGGGCCTCCATACAAGAAGGAAGGGCTCTAGAGGTGACCTCCCTGCCCTGTGCCAGTCCCTGGCTGCTGTCCCCAAGAGGTGTGCAGTCCTGTGACGATTGCCCTGTGCTACAGCTCCAAGGATTATCCTCTGCCTAAACTACGGCTCTGGGGCTTCAGTTACTGCGCTGAGCAGAGGGAACCCAAGTCCATCACCCTTAGGAATTCATCCTGGACAACACACCATAAAATTGAGCAGCCTGCTGTGCACTGTGAGCAAGCAACAGAGCACCAGGAATCCAATCCTGCTCCTACTCACGCCAAATTAGGGTTTTACTGCTGACTGCAGTGGGGGCAGGATGGCATTCTCACAGCCACACACAGAAAACAACAAAAAAAGGCAAACCTCCCAATACTGAACATAACAGCAGGTGCCAGATCACACATTTTCAAACACAAGACACTGAAGTTAAGGGTTTGAAGTGTTAATTGCCAATTTTGGGTTCAGTTCTTTCCAACAGCCCACGTTGACACATCAGCTTCTAGTTAGGTTATAGAGTTTTGAATCCTTTTAAATAACTTGGGACAAGCTGGCTCCTTCACATTGCTTTTTCTCAAAGAAGTTAGATAAGACACTTCTACCATGGGGCAGGCAGGGAGAAGGAACAACTTAACAGCAGGAGCTTCTGCTTTCCATATTTTCACCTTGTTTACCATGAGCCTTAAACAGACAGAAGTTATGTTTCCTGGAAGCTCTTAGAGTGAAAACATGATACTATTGCCTGAGACACACCTTCTGCTCACAGGCCGGGTGCATTCTCCTCATTCACAGAAACAGATGTCCTCGCTGCCTTGCCAGCCTTGAGGGATACCTGCTCAGATCCAGGAAATTGGTAAATGCCACAAAACCCTAAAGCTCAGGTTTATAGGCCTGATTTCAATTTACTGACATGCTACTTAATGCCTCTCTTGGGACAGCTCATCAAATATTTTAAAGAGAGCACAGATTCCTTTCATTACTTTTACAGAGCAAAGCCTATTTACCCTGTACTACAGTGGGAAAGGGCAGACCTGTGCCACTGAATGTTTATACTCTGCTAAATGTCCCATTCTTGCCACATTTGTCACTTATGCAGGCAAGTGAACAACCCCAGACAGCACTACATGCAAACTGTAACCGAGGGCTAAAACAACCACATCTAATCACAGGTAACTGAAGACTTTTCTGACCACTGAAGTAAAACTCTGGGCAGAAGCTTATTATGGTTGTCCTCAATGCTGGCAAGACAGAGAAGTGTAAGAAGCAAACAAAACTCCCTGAAGCCAGTAATACCTACCAAGAAAAGGTTTCTCCTATTACAGAAGTGACCAAACTCACTTTTTCCCCCCACTATTAAGCCCAAAGATGACTATTCACCTCTTTATGCAATCACACGGGGGTCAGATAGGGGTAGCAGAGGCTGAAAAGTGAACACTAATGTTAGCACTGTATATTTTTCTGACCTTTGGTGTATTTACAGAATACAGAAGCCTTGTCTGGAAGACTTTCACATCTCTCCCTTCCGAGGGGGAGGGAGCTGGGGAAGAGGACTATGAACAGTGCTCTGCTGGTACACAAAAACCAGACCCAGCATTCCAGCAATAGTGGATCGCTGAACCCCAGCCCAACACTTCACCTCAAGCTGATGGAACAGCAGACAAGAATTGTAAAATACACACCACTAAGTGACAGTGTATGGGAAAGCAACCTTACTTTTACAAAAAAGGCAACAAAATAGCTCTTAGTCTTCTGCTGAAATTTTGTACATAGCTTTGGAGCCCACACAATTCCACCATTCCATATTCTGGACAGCTTCTGGTAAATACAAAATAGAACAATACGTAAGTGTTTCTGTTGCAGCCACACGATTTTATACTTGCCTTTTCTTTCCCATACAGAAAATGATCCTGTAGAGGAGCCTTTCCTTTTCCTTGGCCGTAGAGGTTCCTCATCATTTAATTTGCTATCAGCCACATCCAGTGTTAACAGAATGAGCAAACATTGCTTTTACAAGCTTGTTTGTTACAAGTATGGTAACTGGATGCTCACCCTGGTGCAGTCTGTTTTGGTGAAAGAGTAGTCTCAGGTCATGGAGAGGCCCCATTAACACAGAAGGGATAGATTTATGCTTGTTTGTAGGTTCTATATTATGCTGGCCACCTAAGAGATAGGTATATATCTTAAGCAAACTATCTTCTCCCTCCCACATGCTGTGATCCAAAGGCACTTCAATGACTGCCTTTTTTCTCTTAGATACTTGAACTGGAAACTTCCAAAAGCAGGGATACTTTTTTAGTGGGTTTTTTTTTTCTCTTTTCTTTTCTTTTTTTTTCTTTTTTTTTTTTTTTTTTTTTGGACCAGTGTTTGCACAGCAGATTTCCCAGCTGCACTCCAACTGAACATGATACCAGCAGATAACATCACTACATTGTGACCGTTGTTGCTCTTAGGCTAAAAACCCATTAAAAACATCAAAATCCCTTTTTTTTTTTCCCACATGCTGCAGTACTCTGGTCAAAACAGTGAATTGAATCTTTTTAGAACCCAGAAGAGTCTCCTGGCCATCAACTCAAAACTACCTTTCCACCAGGGTTTTCCCTACTTTTTCTACTGTGCCCAGCAAGCAGATGATACTGGCTTAAGGACCTCAAAACTAAATATAAACTAATAGAAAAGATCAATGTATTAACCTTCATTGTAGGTATTAGTAGAGCAATGAAAGCAACAAGAGAAAAAGGGCAAGAGTCAAATCCACAGCTGATTTATCTTGTGGAAAAATGTTACTGATCAGTCGTGTCCTTCTATCAATTCCTGTCTGCTGGTACCACACATCCACAGCCTCCAACAGCAGAGGGTCCCAGATACAGACCCCCACACAGCTCCTCGTGACGGCACACCAGGGGCAGCCAGCATGCCCAGCCTCCCGAAGAACAAGGGGAGGCTGTTTTGGGTCATCTCTTTCCCCTGGAACCTTCATCTTTCTGATTTCTGGGAAATCCTGCTGAAGACAAAGCCTCTTTTATTCCTAGATCCTCTCCATTTTGTAAATATTCTCCCCAGCTCTGTACAAATTTTATACACTTTAGAAAATTATTTGCCCATTCGGAATCTGCTCAACAGACAGACACACATAGACAGGAGTTCTTAGACTAGAAAGAGCAGGCTACTGATGACCTGAACAAGTTGCACTGATAAAACTCTGTCAAAGAAACTACTACAGATTTTGGCGCCTCCACCAAGGCACCTTTTCACATGCCATTAAAAATAAAAAAAAGCCTCACTGCAACCTGTGCCGATACCCTTCTGATTTCATCCCTTTTAATAGGTGCTAGGAAGTATCCATTGCAGGGCAAAAAAAAAACTCCACATGTAAATTTTTTGTACTTCATAGCAGACCGATTTTCTGCAAACCCCTGTCTTCTAATATCTCAGATTCTACAAAGGCCATAATTCATACCATGAATATCAGATATTCAAATGAGCAACTTTCCTTTGCTTTGTTTCAGACCACATCAGTACTGGGGGAGAAGAAAAAAAAAAAAAAGCATTAAGGAGAAAAAGAGCAGATACTAGGTTTGGAAAAAGTCTGGATGGGAAACGGAATTCAGAGATTTTTCAGACTTGGATACTCCCAGAAGCCACCTCTGTAACATGGTCTCCCGGCTCTGAATGAACAGGTTAGCAAGCTGCTTGGGGGGAAAAAGCATGTTAAAAAATGTTAAAACCTTACAAATGCTCAGACACTCTTGGTATGCTCAGAAAGGAATTGTCACTCCAGCTTACACTGTTTCTATCATTAAACTTCTTCCACATCTTCTTCCAGTTGGTCACTTGGAATCACGGAATTGTCAGAGTTGGAAAGGACCTCTAGAGATCATCTAATCCAACTCCCCTGCTAAAGCAGGGTTGCCCAGAGCACAGCACTAAGGGCTGCATCCAGGCAGGTCTTGAAGATCTCCAGAGAAGGGGACTCCACACCCTCCTTGGGCAGGCTCTTCAAGGGCTCTGTCATCTTCACCATAAAGAGATTTTTTTCTCCTATTTGAATGGAACAACTACTTCACATGTACTTATTCCACATACTGTCGGCTGCATGGGGCATAAAGAGACTTCAGTATGTAACAGCTCTCCAGAATTCCTCCAGAGTCAGCCTGCAGAAGGAGCTGAAGCATCCCACCAAATATTCCTCAACTAGTTGGTCAGACCTAGCACTTCTGTAATAAGGAAATTGGTTTTTTCTCTCCTCTGAATGAGCCCTACTTCTCAGGGTCACTTAAAAGAGGCCTTCCTTGAACTGGGGACTGGAGTTAACTATGCCAGTAAAACTAGCTCAAAGGAGCAGGCCAGAACATATTTAGGCTGTGCTATGAGCTCAACAAGCTCCTTAACAGTTTACATGGCAAAGGCTGCTCTAGAAAAGATTCCGGATACATAGGTCTGAGCATACAAAATCAACTAGAGTTAACAATATAAACACAAAAATACCACAACTCTCCACAGCTGGATCTTTAGCAAAGACCATGACCAGCAGATTTGTCATCTTGGGATCTAAGTCCTACAGCTCTGTTTTTAGCAGCATCCTGGCTTGCCAGATCTGTGGTTGTATCATTTTCTGAAACGGCTGCTTGTTTTGGGAATAGAAACAGACAAGGGGGCCCGAGACTGAAAGATCAGCCAGATTGACAAAATTCGTTCACATTTCATTCTTACTTAAATTCTAGTAAATCCAGCCCTAAGAACAAGGGAAATCTGGATGAAATCCAGCAGATCCTTTGGCCTGACTAAGCAGCGCTGTATTGGAAGCTGAGACAGTGGGAAAAGGCTTTAAACACTGCTTGCACCCTCTACATCCTCAGGCTGACCCACCACAGCTGTAAGACTTGGACGTACTTGACCAGCAAAAAGGCCTGTTTCAAAGACAGCATCAGAGTGCTCCTGTCATGATGCTCTGCACAATCCATCCATATGCAGCCTTGTGACTGTATACGGATCTCTGGTCCCTCTTGCCTGCCACCCAGGCTCACCATCTTAGTGCAGCTACATACAAAGTAAGCCTCTGAGCACTCTCCCTTCCAAATGTGAATGTCAAAGTCCTCCTCACAGCCTTCCTTTGGGCATATGACCTCCCATTTGCAAAGTTTCCTTCCTTATCTCTAAGCCTTCAGTTCCACTTTCCTCGTCAAACCTGGTTTAAAACCCTTCTTCTGAAGTTAACAGCTCTGTTTGCAATGTTTTTGATTTAGTTTAGACTGCTGGGTTTGGGCATTTTGCACATTTATTGACTGATTAAAAATACTTATGCTCTTGTTTACATTGCTTCATACTTTCAGAAAACACATTCAGGCTGCTAACAAACCTTCAACCTCCCCTAACTGTATCTTTAAGAACTTAAGGATTTTTTCCTACGTAGTAGTGGTTGTTCAAAAATATTTATAAATTAAAAATACATACATGTTTGAACATTTTTGTTCCATGAACGCTTGAATCACTGGGGAAAAAAAAAATAAAAATCACTGGAAAACAAAAGGTTTATGACTTCTTTTTTTTAACTCAAAACCCAAACCAGATATTATAAAAACATGTTGACTGGAGTAAACTTTCCAACTACATTTTTATAGTCGAAGTAAAAGCTTATAGGAAATGCAACACTGAAATAAACACTGAATAAATTACTCCTAAAACGATCAGAACAGCCATCCTTTTATGTTCTTAAACAATAATGTATTGCCAGCAAACCCACATGATCACCAGAAATAACTATAATAGGTCTCCAGCTCAATTTGACTGGGAAAGCAGCACATACCTTTCCAATCAGTAACTCATGAATGTCACCCTGGATTTCCAGTGTGTGCGACCACAGAGTGGCCCTTCTCTCCCTTCCCTATCTCTAAGGCACGCCAGTATTAACCAGTACACTTTCTGATTGCCTAGGCACAGCCAGCCAAAGAGCTCTGCCCCAAAATTTGTCCATATGAAAGTATTTGCATTTAGTCTGGCTGTTGTCCCACATGGGCCATAACAGCATAGATAAGACCCACCACACAGGAAAATAGCTCTAGAAATGGCATCCTCTTCTCCTTCAGCGTCTCACACACATTTGGGTATCATCTTGACACTTCCAGGAATACTGGAGAGTTTCCACTTACCAAAATTTTCTGTATTCCAAGATCCATTAAAGGACTGGAGGTCCCTAACGTAACAGATTATCCCTCCCAACTTTAATCACAGCAATGAAAAGGAAATAAGATTTCAGCTTCTCATACTCTCTCAGAGAACAAGCGTCATGGTTTCTTCAAGGTCATAGTTATTAACCAGTTGTCTGTTGAATCCCACCAGGATTTTTTTTGCTTTCTGAAGGACCGTGAGACAGAAGTACCAATATTTTCTAGTAGTCCCAAAGCAATCTTGAACCTTTGTTGCCTTAAAGTGAGTGCTTCTTTGGTGGTGCATTTCTTTCTCAAAAGAAGTAAGGCGAAATAGTGATACGAATTTCTTTGCAGTCTCCTACTAATCTTTCAGTCAGGTTGACTATGCCAAAATATTGGCCTACAGACGGGCAAAAATTCGATTTGCTGGAAGCTGGCTGCCAGCTCCTGCAGGGGTATGGGGATCACTGGATGCTCAGAGCAAGCACCTCATGATGTGCAAGACCACTCGGTGCAGACAAAGGCAGAATAACTGGCTCAAGTTACCACAGGTATGAACCTAGTGTGCCCTAGGGAAAATATCATAGGGACTGCCATCCCCCTTGAAAAATCCTTGCAGGGCTAGAAGAAGAACGTGCTAGAGGTCCTGAGGAATGCTCCACCTTTAAGTCACAAGAGAAGAAGAAAAATATAAGTGGGATGCATCACTACCATAATGACAACAACCCTTGCTGTGACCTATTGGCACAAGATCAGAGAAGCAAATGATAGAAAAAAAGAGGGATTTCTATTTTCAGTCCAACAGAGTGAGTCTGTTTCCCGATGTCCAAAGCGGGAGGCTTGGTGTTCTGTAAAAAACAGTTCCAACATCACAAGGCACTTTCTCTGGCTTGTAGGTTCAAAGGAAAAATGTGACTGGTCAGGATCAAAAGCTTTTTTTCCAGTCATGGCTGATAAGCATGTGCTTTATGGCACCTGTCCTGTAAATAGGGTCCGCCGCCTTTCAGAGTGCCTTGTAGCTGTGGGACCACCTACAGCAGAGAGAGGTGGGACAGGCCACCTCCCTGTTTACTATGGAAATAAAGGATAATGGGAAGCGTAACTACAGGTACCTAAATATATATACATATATATATATATCTGTATTTTAGCCCATGCTTTGCATTCTTTCAATAGGCAAAGGAAAGCTTGTCAGGCTAGTTGTGTCAATTTTACAAAGCCTTAGGACAGGCTAGCTATTGCAGTAATAGAAATAACAGTTATTTCACTTTTTTACTAATATTTCTTTCTTCCTTTTCCTGAACTTTTCATTTTCTGGTCCTTCTTCTCCCTACTCCTGCCTTACCTCAAATTATGTTTTAGTAAAATATGTAAAGTTATTTACAATTCAGAAAATGCAGATTGTTACATTCCTTTCCTCAGCTATTTGGAGATAAATTAGAGTTTAAATGCCTCTCACACAATGCTTGACCTCCTCATTCCCAGGAAAATAAAATCCTTCCAGTTATAATGAAGGAGAACCCTTGTGCACAAAGCAGATGACTAGTGCTGAGAATACTTGATTGTTTTCCAGCTTCTGCCATGTGCTTCTTGGGTGTTTTCCAGGAATTCATTTTCCTTTGTTGTGCCTCAGTTCCCCATATATGAGATGGAAATAACGTTATCCAGCAGCATGGTGTAGGAACAAGATATTACTGCTATTGCTAAACCGAAGAAAACATTCATGATTTGTTTTTAAGGTTCTAACACCCTAAAAAAAAAAAAACAAAACAAAAAACCCGAGGAATATCTACCTCTTTCATCAGAAAATAAAACTGTAAAGGCATCTCATCCACAGCAACAATTTTACCCACAGGAACAAGAACTGCATTTATAAACTGAAAGGAGTGAGACACGTTAATTTATCACAATGTAAGAAATCTCGGCAGAGATGGTGTGATCACAGCGATCCTTAGAGCTGTGAGCAATCTTTACATACCCAAATGAGATCCTTAAGTAATCGCTGTTCTTTGCTTACATGAACAGGTTCTCTGGGAATCTGTTTCCCCAGGGAACTGCTAGAGAGAGAAAACATCAACAGTAGCTCAGAAAATTATTATTTCCCAGTAACTCAAACTAAAGGCACTAACAAAAAACAAAATAATACTTAAAGTGATGGAAACAATAGGTAAGTCATTTAAACAATCAAGTAATTAGAAATAATAATAAAAAAGCTAGAGAATAGGACAATGCTTTCTGAAGATTTTGAGTCTCCTCAGAGTCAGAAAAAAAGCTAAATGCCATATCCAGTTTCAGAGGCCATATCTAGCACTGTTTACTATCCTCTTGCCCCAGGGCAGCTAAAAGGTTCATGTTAGGAGCAACATTCAATAAATATTTAGCTTTTTTTAGAATGGACTTTCAGTGATCAAGAATTTCCTTTATATGGGATACTTCTTCTGTCACATCAGTTAATACTTCACATGCTCAGAGAACAGCCCTAAGTTTCAAGTTACTTTGAATTCATGGAGAAAAAATATCAGCATATGGGGAGGGAAAAAAAAAAGTAATGTTTCCATGAAAAAGCATAATGTGCAACTTCCTGTAATAGATTGTTCTTTGAAACGCAGCAGAAGGCAGGGGCCCTCTCCAGCATTCACTAAGCTACTAGAAATGTAAAGATGAAGTCTGCAGGAGCAGAAAATTAACCACTGTATTACTAGATACTTCCTACAGAGAACTGGACATAGAGCATATTCTTGCCACCTGAGACAGCCAGGCTGATCCCTCAGCTTTTCCTTTTTTTGCAGTGGGGGTGCAATCCTCACGCTCCAGGCCTTCTAGGGAGCCTGAGGGACTCCACCGGGTCCTGTCATCTTCTGGCAGAGGCATACCTCTGCAAAAATGGACTGTGAGGACGGTTCAGCCGAATTAACTGCTCAGAGCCCAGTCCAGTGCTTGCCGGTTCCCTCCCTTCCTTTAACACGCCTGAGTGCGAGAGGGATGCAAAAGGAAAAGAAGATGTCTCATTTAAAAAAATATAAATAACAATAAAAACAAAAGGCAGGGTGAGGGTTGCAAGGCATCTATCCAGGGCTGTGTTTGCCTGCTGGAGTTTGAGAAAGCCCTGTCGGCTTTCTCAAAGTCCAAGAGCTTTCTGAGCGTGGGAGGATTCTGCCGGGCGGCGGCGGGACAGCGCTGCCCCCCAGCGCCGGGCACCCGCCTGCGCACAGCATCCCCCTCCCTCCATCCCTCTGGCTGGCTGTCCATCCCCCTCGTCCCAACAAAAACCATACCATGTCTTCCCTGGGATCATATCTACATGCTCATAGATCTATCTATACATATATTCTATGAATATATAGAGAGAAATCTATATTCATCGAGCTATATATAGGCTGCAGATGCATCTGCACAAAGTTCTGTTCACAAATCTTTCTGTAGATGTTCATAGAATGCATAAAGATATCTTCTTATATTTCTATGTTTATATATATGTGGGAACATACATACTATGCATATATACTAACATAGAGGCTCAAATGTGCAAATAAATACTTACACTTGCCCCGCAGAAAAGCAACTTTCTGCATACATTGGTACTTTAGCCATACAGACAACGAAGCAATAAACATATGAGGGTAAAGTGCCAGACTTGACAAAGCAACACTGATAATTCAAGCAATTCTCACAGATATGACAAAGGAAACTTCCCGAGCAGTGAAGATTGGTGCTTTACATCTTCACCTCGCTTTCACAGCTGAATTCCTGATCAACGGGGAACATTCTGCTGTGTGACTGTGTGCTCGCTCCCTCGCTCTTCCCCCTATCCCACAGTGCTCTTCTCTAAGATTTTATGCTTATTTTTATTCCCAACTTTCCATAGCATAGGGATTGACCTTTAATTCACAGTGAGAAAGCCATAATTAAAACTTGACATTCCCTTCAGCTAGGGGCTTGTGTTCCCAAGTCACGTTTTCCTCCATAAAATGCTTGGAAGACTTCTGAAACGGTCCTGCAACACTTCCCAATGAATATTTTTGCACCTTTTGCTGGGAGCAGCAAAAGAGCACTACAAGGAGGTGCCTCGTGCCTTCTGGGTCCATAGATACTCTCCAGAGAAATCCTACGGCTGATGACAACTGGATGGCACCCTGCTGGGAACACAGTCACTTTGGAGTATATGGGTGAAGTTTATACTTACTGAGTAATAACAATTTAACACTTTATTCCATATTGACCCTGCCAAAATCTACAGACTGCCACCACGTTAAGACCATAAAGGAAAACGTGTTTTGCCATCCACCCTCCCCCAGGACACCCCCATTCTACAGCGTCCATCCCATAAAGTCCTAGTCTCACACTACGGTGTCCATCCCACAGAGTTCCACAGTGGTGAGGGACTTCCACCATTTTCCAAAGATATGACCTAAAGTTGGGACTTACCTTCCTTATTTTAAATACAATCTTATGCTCTCCCCAGACAGCATTAGCCTGAGGGTTGCTGTGCTTTGGCTGGGCTCCAGTGACACAGAACTGCACCCACTCCACCTCTGCAGGAGGGCAAATCTGCCAAAATTTTCCCTGTGCCTACAGAAGGCTCTCACACCAGATTTAAGGATGACTCAAGTGAGCAACCCTTACCTCTCCCACACCTCCCTGACAGAAAGGAAACTAATCCAGAGTCTTAAACTAAGAAGAAAGAAAAAAAAACACACCAAAAAACAAAAAACCAACCTCAGAAACCATGCAGCAATATAGCATCACAGAACAGACACTTGAAAAAAAATAAAAATAGAGCTGGAAAAAAAGGAGCAGCACAAGAACTTACTCAAGACATAATCTGGAGAAGTTAAACTGCTTCAGAAAGAAGTATTCTCCGTGAACAGGCAGAGCAAATGGTACTTTCTTTCTGGTTTAAGCAGGGCAAAGAACACAACTTTGGACAACTGCCTTGACTTCATATGATAATTTGCATGTTCCTACATCATGAACTGCATTAAAACAAGATATGTACCCTTTATGTCGCATTACACGTGTTAAAAACAAACATATCAGGATTTAGACAGCTGTTGTTGTTTATGTACTTCCTAGCATGCTTATTAATTTTGACTGTGCTCTAGTACCTGGACCAGAACATTTAATGTTTTAAGTTCATCCAGATAAGTATAAAAATGCACTGGCGTATGTGTTGCCCAAATACAGCAAAAGAATTTTCCTAGTCACGCTGAGCATGCTGGCAGACACTCTACTCTCACAAGAAGCATGGATCAACAGAAAGACTGGCTTTATTGCTTGCTTTTTTTAAAAATAAAATAATTTCCTAATATTTTCTTAGCTGCTTAAGCGCATCGGGTACTGTAATACAAAGCAAAAGCACTTAAAACTCTGAATAGTGCATCTTTGTTACAGTAGCAACCCCCCAACAATTTATCTAAAGCAGAATTTGGGATTTTGCTATTAAAGGGCTGCAGCTGAGTCACCCTAGAGACAGTAATGGTCTGCCACAGTTCGGTAAGACAATACCCTAATCCCTTGGACTTTCTTAAGCTAATTTTGGAAATCGCCCTGCCATTCATAGTGCAGGGCTTTGTCTTCACGTATTCATTTTCTGCTGCAGCTAGCAGTACTTAATATTTTGACACCCCATCACCCTAGCAGTTGTTTTATTTAGATTTTGATACCGTCTGTGGAAAATGTGATATTCTAAGGTGAAAAGAAAGAAAGAGAGAAGAACCAAGTATTGAACAATGACAGCCTTTGCCCTCGTGTGAAGGCAGCTCTGCCAGCATGGAACTAGATGGACCAGCAGATGTGAAATCAAGGGAGGCTTTCCGGTGATTGCTGAATCATTTCTTCCTTTGTTATCGCTGCAGGGCTTCCTGTCAGCAAGTCAATAGTGCATTCAGGACACCGCTAAAAGGCCAGATCCTATTCACTGAGGAGCCCCAATTAGCCATGTGATGTCAGGGGACCTTTTCACATCTAACACAGTAACATTGTACCAGAATAAAGGTTATCCACTTACTAAAGTGGAGGAGTGAAAGCAGACTGGAGCACACCCACGTACTACTTTTGGGGGCTATATATTTTTTTTTTATCAAGATTCTGCCTGTTCTTCCCTTTTCCTCCATCAGATAAACCTCATTCACCAGGATTTTCTTGGGTTTTTATTCTAAGAATAGAACATAAGTTGCACGCAGACTCTCTAAGGGAATGAATACACAAGTTCCACAGCAAGTAAAACAAGTATAACAGCCACCCTGTCTTTTGGGTCACTGGATGAGAAGCTCCAGTGACTGAAAACCCATACTGTGTAAACTGCCTGAATTCCTCCCACAGGGAAAAAGATGGGTAGGTCCTCTGGCTTTGGGACAACAGAGGAAATTAGACAGGGAAGTCACCTCTGTCCCTTAGAAGAGCACAGGTCCCTACCCCAGGGCAGCCCAAAGCCTACGGCAGCAGAGGTCTGTCACCTGCACCCCACACTGTCCTGGGGACAGCCTGGTCCCCATCAGAGACAACCACACACCAAAGGAAAAGCACGGATGTGTAACTAAACATCCAACTCTTACTGTTCCAACAATGACTCTTGGTGCCAGCTTACTCTCATTTGTTCTTTCCCATGACAAAAAGAAAGCAGCTCTCAAGATGACAAACCTTTAGTGTAATTATGTCTTAAGAATTAAGAACAAAGACAGTAAAAACACTTTCCACCCTTAAAAGAAGGGTTCCCACCATGCCCAGTAATCCCAGAGAAGTACTGGGAAGTGAGAGATACTTCTGTTAAGGAAAATACACACAGGATTTATTCTCTAGGGAACCCTTTCAACTTTACAACTTCAATGGAGAAGACAACATAACATGACAGGTTAAGGCTCTAACAGGTTTTTACTGCAGATTAGTACTTGCAAGGTGACCTGTTATTTTGTTAATATTCCGATTTCTTCTTTGCACTAGTCTAAAATTCCTTCTGCTCAATCCATGTACTGCCCAGCAATAAACGCTGCCAGGCTGTAGTAACTCCCCAAGAATTACTTACTGTCTACGTTAGAAGACCAGATGATGGCAAATAGAATATGCATTTTATTAATCTCTTCCTGCCTGTTCCAAAGCACATGTTTTATTTCAAATGATGCATGGAGGAATAGAGAACATCCATTCTCAATTAATAGCAACAAAGAAAACCTACCTGTGTTGGAAAAAAACCTTTCAGTGATTTTTATGAACTACTCAGTCTACAAAACCTGGAACTGAACAATCAAATTCACAAAACAAAACATTGATAGAGCTGTGTATGTAAAATATGCAGTGAAAAGGAAGTAAAGCTGCTTTTAAAATGCCTGTATCCAAAGCTCATGATCTGTAAGGAGTTGCAATTCCTGTTATAGTTTTATCTGTATTCCAAAAAGGAGGTAACTGAAACAAAGACTATGCAGCTTTTTTTATTATTATTATTAAGACTACATTTAAAATCTGTTTAAATACAACTATAATTCAGTCATCAGCTTTTGTTTGAATTAAGTGTTTCTCTAAATGTCTCTGGCATTGTAATGAGCTAAATGCCTCTGTAGGAGTATTAATTACTTCCTATATCACACTTCCAGTACTTTCATTGAGACTTAGAAGAAATAGAAAAAAAAAAAAACCAGCCTAAGACTCCCAGCAAGTATAATCTCACAGGTAACAGAGTTCAGGAGTATTCAGTCAGGTTAAAGGTAGTACAGCCTTTGAAGATAAGGCAATACTTTCATGTGAGACACTGTATTTTATGCCAGGGAGGGACAGGATTTTTCAACTTAATTTGTATTCCTCTTAAGACATACGTTACCATAAACTTCAGGGTTTAAAGTTTCATTACTTGCAACTTCAGACAGTTACATCTCAGCTTTTAGAGAGGATGGAACATGACAAGTACACAGCATGCACAGCCAGCTTGAACAAAGCAAACTGATAAAAACTTCTGAGTGTTATTATAAGTCTACTATGCCATACCATGCCATTATGGGCATCTAAATTGATAGTACTAACTAGGGCTTTCTTTAACCTACTATACAAGCCACAGGTGGATTCAACAACACAAAAGTCACACTTAACTAAACAACACAAGTTTTCATCTTTTTATTCCTTGAATACAACTTCTTTCCCTAGACAGTCATAATGTTTCTTTTTCTCATTTTTCTAACATATCTCTGTTTTCATAAGCCATTAAGCCACTTGCTTCATTTATGCAAATCCTTAAGCATTTATCTCAATCAGTGAGAAAACAAGAAGGCTGCCTAGCAGCACAGTAGAGAAGACCAGCACTAACACACTAGCTTCAAGTATTACCATGTTTTTTTTCTGTACCAGACTTATAAACTAACATATTCTTAAATACAGTCACAAACTATTTCCTTCATCTTTAGAGCTACCTGCACCTTTCAGAGAGAGATAGGCAAGCTATATCTTTTACTAACAGGAACCTTCAGCCACAAACCCTTAGAGCTGTGCTTTTAAGCATCAAAGAAAAAAGAACAAATTGACAGACAGATGCTCCTGCCGTAAACAAAATCTTCAAATCACCTGGCATTAAGCAATGATCCTTAGTTGTTGTGTGTTATTGGGGGTTTTTTTAACAGCTTACAGAAATAAGTAACTACCTTCTCTCCAAACACCACATCACACCAGTTTGTAGGTGCAACTGAAATTAAGAGCCTTAATTTTTGCCACCTGTCTCTTTTATTCTCATCAAGCAGAGTAAGTTACCTATTTAAGGCAGCGATTTTTTTCATACTGCCACCTAGAAGACAAATGAAGCAGTAAAGCAAGGTAACTGTGGTACTTAAGCTTTGTTGAGGTGCCTCTGTATTAAATGTATAGTGTAGATTAGAATGTGCATATAAAGCACAGAGTACTTGCTTTAGTTGTGATGAAAGGTTGCTATTTTTATTGCTGTAATATTCTAGTACAGATATGTTAATGGCTTAAAATCATTCAGTTTTCAAGAACTTCTAAAATCTGATGGTTTTATAATGAGCTCTGCCACTACTATAGAATTCATTTTGTTGCTAACTATGCTTCAGTAATTCGTTGTCTAATAGATCTCAAGAAAACAAGTGGAACTGAAATGGAAAACCAACTTAATTCTGTTCTTTACTCTCTCCTAGTGGTTGCTACCTCGTGGCAGGGAAAGCTGAACCTTGTGTAAAAAGAGTCTCTAAGAGCTCTAGCTTATGGCCAAGGTCAGCTACTACTTAATATGTGGTGTTACAAACTGTTTTAGGCCAGAAGATTCTTACTGGTGCCTCAGTAGTACTTTCCCTAAGGCTGGAATAAATAACCAGAGTGGAATTATTTCTGCCAGGTTAAGTATGCTCATGGGTCAACGAGGTGGTTGACTGACATCACTGAAGAGACTAAAGCATCTCAGGTGCTTTCAGAGAAGCAGGTGCTGCTAGCAATCCCTGTGTGTGAGGTGAGAGAAGTGCTTTGTCTGTTCCGAGTGCCAAGGTGGTGAACCAGGAAATGACTTTTCATAGTCCTTTCCTGAGAAACAGCAGGACACAAACTTTTGTCTTAAACAGATGTTGCTGTGTATGTACCTGATGCAGAGTGAGAAAAGAAAGGATTTTTTTCTCATGGGAACTTAGAGTGCAAGCTGCCCTTTTGTTTATTTTGGATAGGGAAACTGTGAGTTACTTATTTTCTTTATTCTACCTTCTTCTAAGGAAGCTATTGTACCGCTGTGATAGATTGGGAGGAGAAAGATATATGTGAAACTGTACTCAAACGGACAGAAAAAATAAGGCCTTTAGTACAAGTTCCAAACCTAAAGCATTTGAATAGTTTTGGGGGAATTTTTCTGTGTTGCTTTTCTTTTTAACGTAGCTGCATTTATGTTTATATGGCTATGCTGCAATTTTTCTGGTGTCTTCCTCTCTAGAAGTAGGGCACTATAGTTCCTCTGTTCGGGGTCAAACAGAGCACCCTCCCTTGGTTTCCCACACTTCATTGTGTCTACATGTTGCTGTATTTGCAGGAGAGGGAAGCGTTCCTGTTCTAGGAGAGATTGCTCTCTCACTGAGTGTTCAGTCTTTTCAGGGAACTGCTAGAAAAGAAAATAGGAAGAAGGATAAATGCGTAGCAGGTATTTGATTACCCTGTAGTATGTTCTTAACATCTTAAGTGTAGCTTTCAATTAAGGCTTTTGTTCAAGCAGCCATGCAAAGCAATATTTACTGTATACTTCAACTTTGAGTCAGGCTTTTTGCTCAGGAAGAAGAAATCTTTATGTTCCTTGTATACAAACAGAAAAAAAAAATCTATCTTCTTCCCCTGAGTTAGAGATCGTATGTACCTTCATGGAAAAAAGATGTTTTATTTTTCTTCTCCTTAAAACTTAGCATTAAGAGTATAGTTTGAAGGTTAATTAGGGCTTTTGTCAATCTGGAAATGTAAGGTTTGGGGAGCCACATTTTGGGAGAGGAACTATATAGCTACTAATGATGCTTAAAACAAATATGTAGAACTCTTTCAATGTTATGCAATTTAGCCATGTTAATTACAAGTGTAAAATGAATACAAGCCCTCTTTATTCCCTTGGCACATTGAAGTTTACATTAAAGTGGTATCTGGAGGGAAACAATGCAGAACTAGTGATCTGGATACTATGATTTTTTGTGTAGGTTTGGTTTGTTTTTAAGTACAGTCTAATTTGTATTAACCTGCTTTCTGAAGTTCTTGTTCTACTGTAGTATTCTCTTCTTTCCACTCTCCTCTGGGTCTGAAACTCTCAAATCTGAAAGTCTGCATCTAGTTCAGGTACTACAGAAAGAACACTATGTAATAAGTCACAGCAGATGAAAACTCAGTCCTAATTCCTTAGTAGGTAAATACTGTGTGAAGGATCACCCTGGCAGCTTGCTGAAATTTTAAGGACCACATCTAACTTTTACTTGTGGTAAAGAGACTGTGTACAATAGCATTTATTGTACCTTCCTTATTAGAGGAACAGTTGTTTCTTGTTTTAGTCATGCCAGCAACAGAAGCATGAAATTTAGCTTTGCCCATGACTAGTTTCTTGTGTTTCAGGTCCAGCCAATCTTTTCTCAAACAGATTTGAAGAGAAGTCCTAGGGAATTTGTCAACATCAGTTACAGTCATGCAGAGTCTGATCCTCTAATTGGATGTCAATTTGTTCCTTTCTGTAAAATTTTGGAGGATTGGTCAGGTCCATGAACTCAGGTTGACAATTTGATGTTTAGATTTAAGAAGAACTCTACTGTATTGACATAGGAGAACCAAATTTTATATTAAATGCTTTTTCTTATTAAAAGCATTCTGGAATAAGACAAACATGTATTGTTAAAGCCATGCTATTGGAGAGGATGTACTGATTTGGGGGAGAGCTGAAAGAGGATCAGGACCAGTGGGCAAACGGGGAGGTACAGTCTTTCAGGTTTTTAATGCAAAGTGCTTTGGGCAATCAATGTGGGGAACTGCTGGCTCCTGAGTGCAGGCAAAATTGGTATGTGTGTGGTGGGGTTTATTTAGGCAGAAAAGGAAGGCATACAAGGAGCAGCTACTCGGAAAGGAAGGAAACCTCATTTTCCCAAAAAGAAAAGGCGTGTGAAGGAAACCAGCTGCCCCCAGGGGGTGTTTTTCCCCCGCCGGAGATTGCGCTTCCCCGGGAAATGCCTCCCTCCGGGGAGCCGGGCGGCTCCTGCTCCCTTCGCTGCCGCCACCAGGTGGCGCCTTCGAGCCGCGGTTTGCTCTCGGGGGCTCTTGGGGCTACCTCCAAGGAGAACCGGGGCTGGCTTCTAGTCTCCCAAGAAAACGAAAAAAAGACTTGCAGCGATCTAAAAGCAGGCTAAGCTCAGAGGTAAAACACAACAATGCCTTCTTCCAGCAGCTTTTCCTCTTTTATAGTTGCCATCGGAGTTTCTCAGCTCTTGGTTTGCAGCTGGATGTCTGCAGCCAGGGGTGGGCTGAATTATCTCCCGGTAGCTCACAGCATCCTAATCAAGCTCCACAGAACTATCTCCTTCGTGAGGCTTTCAGGCAAAAAGTTTTGTCAGTAAAGAAGTGATACACAAAGTTCATAGAATCATAGAAGGGTTAGAGTTGGAAGGGACCTTAAAGATCATCCAGTTCCAACCCCCCTGCCATGGGCAGGGACACCTCTCCCTAGAGCAGGTTGCTCAAAGCCCTATTCAGCCTGGCCTTGGACACTTCCAGGGATGGGGCAGCCACAACTTCTCTGGGCAACCTGTTCCAGTGCCTCACCACCCTCTCAGGACAGAATTTCTTCCTAATATCTAATCTAAATCTCCCCTCTTCCAATTTAAAAACCATTACCCCTCATCCTATCCCTACATTTCCTGACAGAGTCCCTCTCCAACTCTCCTGTAGGCTCCCTTCGGATACTGGAAGGCTGCTCCAAGGTTTTCCCAGAGCCTTCTCTTCTCCAGGCTGAACAGCCCCAGCTCTCAGCCTATCTTCATAGGAGAGGTGCTCCATCCCTCTAATCATCTTCATGGCCCTCCGCTGGACCTGTTCCAACAATTCCATGTCCTTTCTCTGTTGAGGACCACAGAACTGGACGCAGGACTCCAGGTGGGGCCGCACAAGGGTGGAGTAGAGGGGGAGAATCGCCTCCTGCAACCTGCTGGTCATGCTGCTCTTGATGCAGCCCAGGATACGGTTGGCTTTCTGGGCTTGTGCCCTACTGTGCCTCTGAATGGACCATTTAGCAACTTCTGAAGGATTTGGGCCAGCTCCATCACTGTCTAATGAGAGCACCTCTTTGACTAATGTGTTGCATATTGAACTATATTGGGGAGTTTGTTCCTCCAAATGATTGATAGATCACCATGGGAAAAATGCAACTTTGTACCAAATGTATCAGCAACAACAACAAAAGGGTCTTTCCTGTATTTGGGCTTTAAAACTAAAGAATAATTCTTCGACATCAAGAACAGGTCTGATGATACCAAATGTTCTTGAACGTTCATGTTCTTGTAGTAGTTCTATTACCTAGGCAAAATATTTTTTGAGTTAGGACATGGGAAGTATATGGGTGCTAGCTCCTTAAAGCTTGCCCTTGGAGAGGGTGACCACTGTGAAAAGCATCAAGCTTGACAAAGGTTTTAGGTGCTTTTCAAAAACTTTTGAGAGTCAACAGGCCAGATCTTACAGCTACAAAGTCTTAAAAAAGCTGACAAAAGGCTTCTGGATGCCTGATTTCATAACTTCTGACCAGTGTAAGATCTACCTGTTATTACTTAGCTAAAAAAATAATAATGCCATAATTATTTGATTACCCTGACAATGAGTGTTGTAATAAGCGAATATAAAATTTCTCAGTGTTTACATTCCTGTAGCAGTAGTATTTTTCACCTGTGTATCTGCAGTTTTATATAAAATTGAAAGGCTACTACATAGGCCATACACCTCTCATTATCTTACATTAAGGCTATAAGAGCCCTAGGTTTTAAGAGCCTGAGAATTGAAGGTGGAGTGCACTTAGTGTTATTGAGCATGACAAAGTACACCTTGTTAGCAAAAGGTATTTACTTAAAAAGGCTTGGTGGATTACAAGTTGTCCTGTATCAAAGCTAAAGCAAACAGAGTGGTTGGGACTATATTGTGAAGTGGGTATCAGTGTTCCTACAGAGGTAATATGAACTTTTACTCTGTCCCCAGCAGCATACCTCATTCCCCCAGTTCATGTACCAGCAGCCAGTGGGTTGTCCCCAATACTATTTTATGCCATTTATGCAGAAGGGTTGTTTTTATAAAGCTTGTGATTGGGCAAGAACCATCTTGGACTGGGAAATTGTAGAAATTGTACAAAGTGGGTTTTGTTTGCTGTTTTGTTTCCTAAAGTAGATTTTCAAAATGAGTTATCTCTTAAACTATATTGGAGGAATTTTTCCTCCAGATGATCAATAGATTATCACGGGGAAATGCAACTTCGTACTTTGTTCAAAGTATCATTAACTACAACAAAGAAGTTGCTCCTGTATTTTAGGTTTAAAACTAAAGAATAAAAACTTCCTGAACTTCACAGAATCCTTAACACATTTTCTGGTAACAGCCACTTCCCTGGTCTAAGATCAGAGCTTCAGGTGAGCTAGAGAAGGAAATAAACTAAAATATGCTGGTTTAACAAGATTGTTTTGGGGACCGCTCAGATCTGGAAGGCATCTTCTTGCTGTTGTACCTGACAACGTTACCTGGTGTGTCTTTGAATTTACTGCTGAACTCTGCAGGACCTAAATCAGCTACCTCCCAACTCTGCTGTCCTCCTGAGCTGAATTCTGAATCCAGGGATCTGCATCTGTAGAACTGAGTAGTCTGGATGTATGGGAGGTGTTAATTTCCCTCTGGTGACTGCATGAGTTTGGGAAGAGCAGTGCTGGCACACCTGAGTAACTGTGAGTGTGTCAGCTCAACCCAGCTTCGGTAGCTCCAAGGTGGTGTTTTGTAAAGCTGCACAGTACTTGCAGTTTGTTCAGCTTCTCATTATCATTCATAATGAAGAGCTGTAATTAAATTATATATATATATATGTAGTTAATGAAAGTCAAATAAGCATCAAGTTCAGTGTGTTAAAATTAACTATAGTCAAGTGGCAAGCTTTTCCCTCCCTGGATGGCATTTACAAATAATTGGGAGTTATTTTCTTGTGGTAGTTATTGGCCAAGAGATAACAAAGATGTGTAAGGAGTGTGTGTCTGTAGACTCTTGGATTTTTTGGATAGGTTAAGAGGTATTTCTAGACATTAATAGCTTTAGTGGACAAAGGATTGTGCACACACTGGAGGTGTCTGTATTTCTTCCCATCAAGTTCAGTGTGTGCCACACTGTCATCTCCTGATACATCAGGGATTCTGCTTACTCCCCTCTCCCAAAAAAGAAGGACACCTGGTTGACCTGCGAACGCTGCAATTTTTTTTAAATATATGCTGTGCAGTTTCCTTTATTAACTGTTTGTATTGTCTTTGTCAGCTTAGACAGGTAAGTCTTATTTTTGGAGGAGAAAGAAAAGGATTTGCTGACATTCCTTTGGTTTAGCTGTTATCTACCAGTCTTATAGATGGTCTAACTCATGGCAAAACCTAGTAAGCATGTGCTTGTGCCTCGCTTGAAGCAGACTAATAGTGTTGTCTAATAACACCCAAGAAGGATGATCGTTTCCTCATGCAGAACTTGAGGATTACAGTCAAGGGGCCCCATTTTTATTTTTTGGCTTGTTCTATCCCAGCCATATATGCTTTAATTGAATTTAGCAATTTTTATTTGGACATTTGGAAAGAAATCAGAGTGTTCACACAAAGAGTTAACTGCAACACAAGGAACATATGCTATTTTGAAAGTTAATAGTGTAAATAAGAAATATTATCATTCGAGTATGCCTTTTCATTAAGTACACTGGCATGACACTAGAAAAGGATAAAGTGTAGCTATGTAAGTTTATTCTGCAAAAGTTGTAAGTAGCCACTGAGTATTACCTTTTTTTTTTTCCCCCAGGATTTTCCTTGTCACCCCAGGTAAGGTGGTGGCTATTCAAAATTCCTTCAACTCTTATGCTGGTCAACACCGTGTGTGTGTCTGCAAGTAATCATCTCTGTTCTGCTTGTTTCCATTTAACTTTTCCAGTGCAAGGCTTTCAATCAGACCGACCTGTTCTTTTGTAAAGCACATGCATGTTTTGGAGAAGAAAACAGATTTTTTTCTGTATGGTCTGTGCCACTTTTGGTGTCTCTCCTGATGTGCAAATTGCTAATGATCTGAACCTCACTGTCCAAGATTTAACCTGGGAAGTAAGTGAAAGGAAATAATTTACTTTGCAAACTGGAATTACTAATTACTGAAAGTTAATGGAAGAAATAAGAATCTTGTCTTTTTAGACAAAAATGTGTGGTTGATATAACTGTAATGAGGTCATAACTTGCTAGAAAAGAAGTTCTAGAACTGGAAAATCAGGCTTAACAGCTGAACACAATGAGGAAACTGTCAACGTGATAAGGAGGCATATTTCATCTCTGGGGATTTTCTTCCTAGAAGTTTGTTGTCACTTGTTGATCGGGTAATGCAGAGAGGTTTAATTTGTATGAAATAAACCTTGGCTATTCCTTCATTTCTGCTCTTCTATGGATTGTGACTTTAGTAGCTATCAGAATGCAGATGCATGAGGTAATTCTGGACTAACAGCTACAGAAAAAAAAAACTTGTCCAGCTCCATATACAACTATGGCAAAGATGCTTGCCTAGGAGATCTGCCTACTGATTTTATTCTCTTTACTGTGGTATTTCACATTTTTAGTTTGATAAAGTGATTTTAAGCATTGGCTAATATTTTGATTTCATGTCTCTAGATTATTTTTTATTCAGATAATGAATGTGATAGTCTAGGTCTTATTTGTTAAGCTTGAAGCAAATAAAAAAAAAAAACAACTTGAATCTGAATCGCTTATTTTCCTACATTATTTGCTTGAGACAGTAAAGAGAGAAATGATGGAAATGACTCAGTGTATTGTGCTTGCTTTTGTTATACTCTGATTGTCTTAGCAGACTGGGAGAAAGAACTCTGGTTTTGATTTTATCGTTACAAGTTGGAGATTTGCTATGTACAGGCAGAAGAGGGGAAAATAATGTGAAGGAATGATCCAAACTGCTGGTCAAGGTCTGCTGCTCCTTGCTGTCAGCCCATGTGTCAAAAGCAACATTAGCCAGCTGGTAAACACTTTTTTTTTTTTTGGTCTGGATTTTTTTATTTTAATTAAAAATTGTTCTCAGTTCATCGTCATTTTACTTCAGGCTTTTTCACCCTAGGTTTGCTGCTTGTTCTACAAACAGCACCACCTCAAATAAGCAGTCTTTTGCTGTTTATGATGTCTGAATTTTATCAGTGAATACTCCTTGAATTTTCCTTGAAATGTGTAAGTATTTCTGAAGGTTCTACTTTTTAGTACTAGAACTGAAGTCTTCAAGAAGATTTCAGTATTTTTATTTATAAATACTGAAAAAATATTTATAATTTTGTTTGAGTTTCTCTCAAGTGAAAACAGATACACTTGTAGCTGGAACTGAATAGAAAATATTTGTGATGTCTTTTACAGTATTTGCAAGCTGAGATCGTAAGGACGTTCCATCCTTGTAGTTCTGCTATTACATTAAAATGAGATAAGCATGCTATAAGTGCTACTTCAAAATCATTGTCTGACCTTCATTTTCAAAGAACTGTCTTGTTAGGAGCAGAACTAAATGGTGACTCTGCAGCTACGGGGAACAATGATCACACTGCCTTTTAACTGTACGCTATAATCAGAAACAGTGCGGCACAAAGTTCAAACTTCAAGATTAGAATCCTGCACAGGACAAGAAAGCATTAGGAAATGCTTCCTGTCTGAGCTTATTTTAGTGAAGTTGGAAGTGCCACTGTAGGTGTGACTTGTATTGCCAACACAGTTGCATCAGGTTATCCCAACCTCCTACAAGCAAGTCTGAGAAACGTTACTTGAAAGTAATTTCCAAGTCTCTTTCTTCTGCTTTCCTGATAAAAGTAGTTCCCTTTGAAATCAGTGCAGACTCCCAGAGTGTGCGTCTGAGAGCAGGAGCTGGCTTGTAAATTAAAGCTTGAACTGCCTTTGAACATGTTTTTCCAATAAAATAGTCTTAAGGTGGCTTCTACGGTGGTGTGACACAACCAGGCTAGGCCAAGTGAGAAATATTCAGAGCAAGTCAAGCCTGCCCAGGAGGAAATGGGCAGTAAAATGAATGGGGTTTCCAATTATCAGGCTGTCAACATGAGCAACATGCCGTTACAAATGTAACGGTGCAGAATTTGTCTTGCAACCTCCAAAATCTGCAAGTACTTGAATAAAATGAGCTCCTTGTGAGAATGTCTGTAACAAATTCAGGAAATGTTCAATAGAAAATTGATTTCTATACTTTTAGTTGCAAATCAAGAGCTTTTAAAATTGTTTTAAGTGAAGGAGGAGTAGCAACTGAAAAAACTGAAAGAAGAAAATGTGGTATAGTTAGTGAAGAAGGACAGTGGAATGTGCTAAAATTCAGTCAAAAAATGTAAGCAGCTCTGAAAACAACCTGAATAATGAAGCAGCGATTGGTGGAGTGCAGACTGGATGACTTGTAGCTGTGCATTCAAAAGAAGTGTGGAAAGAGTTACTGTGAAGAAAACTTAGTGACATCCTCTCACCTGAAGCTACAAGAGGCTAATAATACATCTGGTTTCCTCTGTTCTCTGTGCCTACTGGAACACCAGCACTCCCTCCTGACACTTGCATGTGGTTTCCTCTGCTGAGAGAGAACAACAGGGAACTGCTCGCTCGGATGGAGAATTTCTTAAGGGCGTTTGCCAGCATGACACCGGTTTGGTCTATCACGTCCATGTCTGGACTTCTCAGAAGTAGGTAAAAGCCAGGCTTACCAATTTTACTTTCTATTCTGGAAAACCCCCTCACTAAATAGCAGATTAAAGATCTATTCAGTCTTGCTTTTTCTTTCAACTGCAGAGCAAGTTGTTCACATCCACACAGGAAAAGTGCCCCGTCATTGCAAATCCCATGTATAATTCATTAACGTGGAAAAGCAAGTGGGATCTTACTGGCAAAAATGAGAAGTTTCTGATATGAGTTTTGGCAGTTGTGTGGAACACTGGAACTGCAGAAAGCTCATGTTGCACAGCGAGTTGACACTCATTCAGCTCCACACCGCAAGGAGAAATCTCCCAGCTTTGGTATGTTGTGAGTAATAGCCCAGGTCACTGAATTAGTCTCATGGGGCAAGGTGGCTTCTGCACTAATACTGTTCTGATATTACTTCATTTGCTTGCTTGCATAATTTAAAACATTTAATTATGATTGGAGATGTATTACTGTATTTGTTCTGTAGCCTATTTCTTATTCTTGGATGATAGCTAGCTTTATGGGATCAAGGATGTACTGTGTTTTTATGCTTTTTTTTCTAATGCTGGAATTA
This sequence comes from Thinocorus orbignyianus, assembly GCA_013400375.1. Taxonomy (NCBI): domain Eukaryota; kingdom Metazoa; phylum Chordata; class Aves; order Ciconiiformes; family Thinocoridae; genus Thinocorus; species Thinocorus orbignyianus. The sequence continues at coordinate 356,335 of VXBW01002676.1, forward strand.
AATAGTGTTATTAAAATGCATTGTTACCTAAACTCTTTAAGTGGTAAATATATCTGTTTAAATGTTTACTATACACCTAGAGCAAAGAGGCTAGATATGGGGAGAGAGGAACCACTCAATTTCAAATTTAGGCCCTGTGCTTTTGAGGTCAAGGCTTTGTGCATATATCTCTAAGTGTAAATCCTACCTCTTCTTCTCTGGTTTCTCCTCTATTCACTCTTCCCCTTCCTTCACTGGAGTAACTTGTGCTTCTGGAATACATATTCTGGAAAAGCAACTGCGTGGGAGCTTTGTGGTCACTTTGAGGCCAATTTTAAAATAGTTTTTGTAAAGCTTTTTCTTGTGCAGTGTGGCATTCCATCCATTTTAATATGGAGAACTAAACTTGCTTCAGTTTCACCTAAAAGGAAAGCACCACATATTAGAGGATTATTTGTAACTACAGAATTTCAGTAAGTTTTCTAAAGGGATACAAAAACAATAGTTTTACCAGTTACTCTTGCAATACAATGAATCTCGCTTAAAGCCTCCACCATCACTTCAAGAGAGCTGTCTCTTTACATCTTATTTTCTCTGAACCCCCACAGGAAAAGAAAGAACAAAAGAGCAGCAAAGGCTTCGTTGCTCCTTGGAAGTATCATACAATTTTCTTAAAACATCTGTAAAAGGGTGCTGGCTCTGGCAGAAGACTGCCAGAAGGGTGCCCTGAGCTATGCACTTCACACAGCAACAGCGTTACTCAACTTGGAAGGCACCTTGGGAGCTCTCTAGTCCAACCTCTGGTTTAAAGCAGGGTCAGCTGTGAGCTTTGAGTGGGCTATGAAGGTCTTTATCCCATGGGACCTTGGAAACGGATGGAGACCGCACAGCTTCTCTGGGCAACCTGCTCCACTGCTTAGCCATCTTCACAATGAAAACGTTTTCCTTCAGTTGTGTCAGAACCTCCTCTGCTTTAGTTTAAGACCACTGCCTCCTGGTTTCCTGCTGCGTACCTCTGTTAAAGGATGATTAAAAAGTGTGAAGGAGTTTTATTTAGCCATTTTGCTTTATAAGTATTTGCTGCTACTGAGTGTCCTCCCTACTCCATGGTCGTTTTCTTCTTTTTTCCCCAATCTGAACAAACCCAGACCTCTCATTCTCTCCTACCAGGGCACTTGGTTCTTGCCTCCTGAACCTTCTTGGTGGCCCGATACAACAGTGACTGATAGAGATGGGCTTTTTCTTCCCAGAGGAAGGAAAGCCTTCCAATTCTGTTTGTAACAAGACTTAATAATCTCCCTTGTGTTGCTGCAAGAATGGAGCTGTGGAATTCCAGTTCTGCTTCAAACAATGGGCTTTCTAATTTCTTAACGAACAAGGTAACTTAGAAATTGAGTAAAGCCTGCTTCAGTTTGGAAGTCTCTGACTCTAGTCCGTAGTGGGCGTGTTGACTGCCCATGAGGGGCCCTTGGGGCACTTCTGAGGGCAGGAGAGCACAGTCTCTCCAGAGTCTGGGCTGGAAAACAACAAAATGCAATTCCAATAAGAGCCTAATTCACACTGTCATAGCTCTGCTGTGTCAGTAGAGTAGAAAGAACTTAGCCGCAGTCTGGAAAAGCAGCAGCTGAAGATGAACCTTAAGGTTTCATCCATCCTCAATGCTTCCCAGCTCCTTGAGGGCTTTCCCCAACGCAGGTGAGTCACGGCCGCAACCTTTTGTGTTTGAGGGAAGGAAAAACCATCCATGCCCTGGAAACCAGTTTTCCCATTGGATATGGCTGTGGCTGCTGGGGTTTCTGGGCCAGGTGAGGTGTTCCCGCTGTGGGGAGGGCCATGGGGTGTGAGGGGCAACATGGCGGCCACGGGAGAGCACACCCTGCCAGGAATTTACTCCAGGGATGTGGCCCGGTGCCAGCCATGGAGACTTCTTGGTGTCAGGTGGCCAAGTTATAACGTAGTTACTGCATACAGCATCAGGTTATCCATGCGGTAAGTGCTCTGGGACGCGTGGTTGGTTTGCGTCAGGATTTTGTTGGGTTTTTTTTCCCTTTCTTCTTGTTAAATAATAGTCTTTGCTAATTGCTCCTGATTCCTTTTTAATTATTATGATTTCATTGTTTTATTTTTTGCCCTCCTTTTTCCCTGTTCTTTCTCTTCAAGTCTTCATTCAGTTCCACTGCAGGGCCTGGCTTGCCCTGAGGCAAAGCTCTGGCGGGGCGAACCCTGAGGAGGCCAACGGCCGCCCCTCTCCTGCCCTCGGGCTCCCGGCCCTCGGTGTGAGGGAGGGCGGCGAAGCCGCCGACCCGGGAGCACCGAAACACGGCTCCGTTTAACATCTTTCTCCTCTGACTCTTCGCTTCACGCCTGCTCATGGCCGGGCGAGGAGGAGGAGGAGGCGGGGTGGTGAGGAGAGGAGGAGGCGGGCCGCCATGGCGGCGGTGCGGGGGTCGGCCGGCAGGAGGCGCTGTGTCCGTCCCGCTCCCCTCTGGGAGCTGCGCTGCGCGGAGCCCCCGTGTGTCCGCCATATTGGCGCCCTCGCTGCAGCCGCTGCGCCTTGTTCCTCCATCTCCTGCCGCCGGCGCGGCCCGCCGGAGCCCGGCCCGGGGGAGGGGACGGGGAAGCGAGGCCAGGAGGCCGCGCCTTGCCG
>VXBW01002676.1:359580-514125 GCA_013400375.1 Thinocorus orbignyianus
CCTCTGGAGTGCGGTGTGGCGGGTGATGCCCCGCCAGCTTCCCGCAGCGGCCGGGGGGTGGCCGCGGAGCGGGGATCTGGGCTCTTCCCCATCCCTTCTGTCGCCCTCTTTCCTCCTCCTCCTCTCTTAAACGTGTGCCCGCACCCCGCCGGCCAGCACTTCTAGCAACTCACAGAGCTGTGCTTGAAATCTGGGGAAGGGAATACAAAGGCCTGGAGGCTCCTCTCCGTGTTTGAGAATAGTAGCTTCGCTGGGGTCAGGATGGAAACGAGACATTCCCTCCGTGCTGCACCGAAGCCCTGGCCTGAGAGTGGGCTACAGCAGGTACAAACCTAGGCTTACAGGCTGAGGTGCTGATACACAGCACCTGGCTTCCCTTTTGTGCCCGTGATTAATGTTTATTTTGTCGTAGGGTAGTTCTTGTGGCAACTCTGCTTTGTTCCTCTTCATTGCGAGAGTTTGCCCTGTAAGAGAAAACTAAAATCCCTATTTATTTCCCTATAGGAAGGCATAAGTCTTAAAAAAATAGGTTTTTACTTATATTAACCACAGAAACTACCAGCTCTTGTTACACTGTATACTTCTACAGACTGCTCTCATACTGGAGCTCTGGGTTGCCCTCTTGCTACCCCCAGTGGGGATGTAGTGCGACTCTAATGATTTTAAGTAATACAATGCTGGTTTGGGTTTTAAAAAGGTTAATTTGATTTGTAACAGAGCAGCGTGCCGACCATATTGTCTCTACAAGCCACAGTAAGATAGGTTTTTATAATAGGCAGGCACTTTCTAATATCTCAGGAGCAGTATAACAGTCATAACTGATACACCGTTCTAGGTGTTGGGCTTCATGCAGTTGAGTAAAGAAATCACATTGTGGCCACAATTATACTAGAAAGTGGGTTTTTTTTTTTTTGCTATTTTGGCATTTGATTGGCTTATATACTATACTGCTAAGTAGGGAAAAGTAAGAATATAGTGACAAGAACAGAAGAATTTAAATAGATTAGAATCTTTTTCACATATGTATCTACTAGTGTGAGCAAAAGCCTTCACTTTCATATTGAAAAGCAGCTTCTGACTGACTTGCTGAGCAATCAGCTATAAGTACCATGAAAACAATTAACTCTGAACACTTAAGGTGAGAACTGTACTGAAGAGAAGAACTTTGGAATATGCCTTAAATTTTCTAAATGTTTGAAAGACAGTAAACTTTAGATTGTTGGAAGAGAAAATGCAGAAGACTGGGCAATGACATTTTAAGCAACTTATCTTCCATGGTATAAATAGACAGCATCCATGAATAGACTTGTTTTTATGACTTCTCTTTCAGTTTTGCTTTAACATGTGTCTCTGTAATTGGATGCTGGGCTACGCTGATATGAAGGTTTTAAAGATGCTGTGACTAAACTCCTGGTCCTGGAAGTAAATGATACAAGTCTTAGTACATTTGGGGAATCCAAACGTCATTGCTAGCCACTCTAGCACCTCCATACCCACTGCAGAACTTGGCTTTAACGTCACTTTCCATCATTGTGTCTGGTCAAACTGACCTATAAACGTTTTGCACTTTAGAACTGTGAAATGATTAATAAATATTTAAAGTAGCTGAAGTGTGTGAGTCTGTAGATTGTAGTTTATGCGGTACCTAAATGCTTTTCATCAACTTACAAAATATTTGTACTTCACTTCTGAAAATCCTTTTCTTTGTTTATGTTATGTTTTAAGGTCACATTATACTCCAGAAATGATGTCAGAGTTCTGTTCTAGAGATTTTGACTTAAAATAGCTGTAAATTAAATTTAGCAGCAGATGGGATAGACTAAATTATACAAAACCACCTACCATACCTTCTCTTACACAGTTTGCATTCAGTTAATAATTTTACAACAGTTTATGTAACTTGCTGGTGAAATCTAGATGACACTTTAGGAAGAACATTCCAAATGCATTTAAACGCTTAAGGTTGAGGTACTTCTGGGGTTGGATTTTTTGTTTGTTTTTAAAGGAAGGAGTTGTGTTTAGATTCTGCAATGAAGCTAAAATAAAGGCATCTGTCCATTTAGGTAGTATAGCTTACTCCAAATGTGTGTGACCTGAGCAATGTATCACATTATAACTGTCTTATGTACAGTCAGAAGTGAAGTGAAAAGAACTATCTCAAATTTACTTGAGCTGTGACTACTGGAAATCATGCTGGCTACTGCAGAAAGCTGTCCAATGTCTAGAAGTTATATGTGGCATTGTCAGTTCTGTACATAATCATATATACAAAATTAGTGCTAACATTTAAAGTACTGGGAAAGATAAATTTAAAACTGGGAAGTAATCACCCTTCTAAATATAACATGCTCAGTATTGTTTTCATTTAAAGATTGATGTTTTACTGCTTGATTAAAACTGCTTGGCAACTCAAAAATAGAATATTATACCACTGACTTAGTATGCCATTGAGGTAACTGGCAGTGTTTTGTACCACACAGTTTATTGTTTGCTACAGCTGACATCATGAAGGCTCACCAGCACACAATCATTTTCCTCCAAGTCTCAGTTCAGGCCCTGAGTTTTTTCTGAAAAGCACAACATCAAAGTCAAGAACGGTCTTGACAGAAGGAAATGAATGAAATATTTCAAATTCTTTGTGCATTTCATAAAATACATTTTGATAAAAAGGAATTGAAATGGACGAGAGGCATGCGTGAGTACCATCACGGTTCTCGCACTCAGATGGTAATATTTTAATTGCACACTTACATAATTAAAGCTCAATATTTGTTATATAGTTAGTTCAGCGTTAAATTCTTGCCATCAGTTTTAAATGTATCCATTCTCACATTGGTTTCAGATTTGGTTTTGGGTGCTATACTCCCCAGAGTTTTCTTGAAATACTTGTCCTCTTTGCAGTGGCGAGCTTCGTATTTCCAAATTATTTTTCACTCTATGAATTGAAGGAGAATGTGTGCAGACAAGTATGAAAAGAGACCGATGGATGCTTTAATTCTGAAACACATTTAATTCTTAAATTTGTACATGAATCTTTAGAATAAATGGAAATAGTTTTGCAGACACGTAAATAGTTATAACACTGGAATTTATTTTAGGGGAAATGGAGATCACAGATTAGTATTAAGTACAACACAAGCTGCATATTTGAAGTAATATTTTGTTTAGCCGTGTTAACTGCATCTTTAAGTATTGAATAACAAGTACTGGAAGGACATATATTTACATTCTAAAGGGCGAATTCAACTTAGATGTTAATTTCTTTTAAAACTGCAATAGTAATTCACTGGTTAGTGAAATTAAACATAGCATTTCTATTCATTTAAAGTTTCTCAGTATCTTCAGTCACAGACAGGCACACATCTCTTCATATATGAACTTTGTTAGCTCTTGCTGTCCATGATGCTGCTGCCCTCAGCCCTTTCTGGTTTGTTTGTGTGTTGTGTTTTGGTTTGGTTTGGGTTTTGTGGTTTTTTTGTTTCTTTTTTTTTTTTTTGTTTGTTTTTTCATGTTTTTTATTTAAAAACAAAACAAAAATATCTCATGCATAGGGTATGCACACTTAGGTCAAATTGTTAAAAATCGCTTGTGCTTTATAGGTTGCTGAGACTGGCACCTGCAGTTTTGCACTACGGCTGTTTAGAAGTTTAACAGTAGTAAAACCTACTTAGGGCAGCTTGATAGTTTAAAAAAATACAAAAAGCATATCTAGTGGTAGAGAGGGTACATTGTTGAATCCAATGAAATTGTTAGGATCCAGTGGTACAAATTGGAGCTGAAATAGTGGAAAAATTACAGCTTTTCTTATTTGTGGGGCGACACAATACATTATCATATTGGAGAGGCAATTGTGAAAAGGGCAACGATGTATTTTTAAAAAGAGGAAAAAGAGTAAGGCAAAGCTTCTCCCTTGAAGCCCAGGCATGAAGAGAGTCATGTGTCTTCTGATTCCTTTCAGAAATGCTCTGTTCGTTTGTACACGTTTTGTATAAAAAGTTTAATTTCTCCCCTCTACAACTGTGTGCTTATCTTTTCACATGCAAGGGAATTGAATGGAGAACTAAGTGCCATCATGGGCTCATGCAGTATGCTCCATCTTAAATTGTTTCAAGGTGAGGATGCACATAAAGTGCTTTAAGATTAAGGTAGTGATTACAGCTGCCTAAAGAGTGATGTGGTTTCCTATGCTTTTTCTCATGTTAATCTAAATGCCTTCTAGGCTATAAGAGTCACAATTAAAACTTCCACAACATTGCTAGGCTGGGGTTCAGCTGTTACTAACAAAGAACGTGGTTGTTCTTGCACAGCTCATCATAAAGTGGAGTCACGGTGAGCTTTTGGTGTGCAAAATGGTTGTGAGAACCATGTAAGGGTAGTACAAAGTGGTACATAAAATAATCATTGCTACTTTTGGGATTACTGGTTCTTCTGAAATTTGTCAGTGGTAAGGACATGTCACTGAACACTTGCTGGTGGTGCTGCTGTCTGTATATCTCTTTGCACTTCGTTGTCTTGTTGGTCATCTTTATCAAGGTGTTTCACTAGAAATTATGTTGTCAGTGGCAGTGAGGAACAGTTCCATTGACTACAATTTCAGACACTTGAGCCTCGGAAAGAACTCATGTTTTAATTACTGAGCATTGGAGTATGGGTGCACAAAAGTATAGAAGTGTAAATCATATACACTGTTTTAAGTTTTTTAAATGGAACATTCGAAGTCCATGGGGCAGCTTTTTCATGAAAAAATGACAGTTGATGCTAAAAACCCCTAAATGATATGCCTCGTGAAGATGCAAAATAGTGATGCTGAGTAGCTGGGGAGAGTGAAAAAAAGGATGCTCTTTGAAGTGGGGAGCTTCGATAAGTGCAACTAGTGATAGTACCAGTTACGGACCAGGAATGGTGAAAAGGCATGGAAGTTGCTCCCTGGAAAGATGTTTTTCTGAGATTGTGCTGCACATTTCGTGTTATCTGAAACCTCTGCAAAATTTTTTTCCTAGCTGCTGAGAAAATCTATGTCTGTTTCCTCTTCTCTGTCACTAATATTTTACCAGTCATAAATTGTGCAACCTTCTTTCCTGTCTTCTGCTGTTTTGAAGGATTCTGTAACTAGGATACATTTAAAGCTTTCTTCTTTTTTTTGTTTATCTGGCGCTGCATTTATGGTCTGATATTTGTAGATTTTGTTGTAGCAAATGAGGATGAAAGCTTTTGATTTACCTTTATTATTTTTCTGAAGAAAAAGTTAAGTCAGTGATATTTGTGCGTGTGAACACACATACATCTCAAAAGTTGGCTGGTTTTCGTTCCCAGCCTCAGAGGTAGATGTGAAAAAGGTCTTCAGTTTTATTTTCCTTTATAATCTTATAGTGCTCCTCAGAGAAAAAACACTGTGTGAATTCCCTTAAGAAACAGCAAAATATGCAAGAACTTGTTAATTTCCCTTTTGCTCTCAGGAACTTTAAGAGCAGTATCAGTGAAATGTAAATATTTCACATTGTTGCATTGCAGCAAGAATTGAACTTTGCTGACTCTCAACTATTTGCTTTTCATTAAAAGGGCATAGGGAAAGAAAGCCCTTTTCTCTTCAAGATACAGTAAATATTAAATTGATGTTCACCTGATTAAATGTCTCTATGTGTGCTGAATAAATATTTTCAGATTTAATATTGCATTTTCAAAGACTGATCTGACCTTAGACTTTCACCAGCCACAGAATCTTGACTTCTAGCCTTGTAAAAACATGACAGTGCAAGGTTGTATTTAAGGCCCAAAATGTTAGGGCTTTTTTATGCATATCTTGCTCAAGGACCTAATTTCTTTCGTGAAATAGTAGTATGGGACAGACATTGATTATTTTCTATACATACACTTAAATCTTTTCTTAAACAGTGGTCTAGATTAGATTCCTTGTGAGCCTGGAAGGGTAGTGTAACTCTCTGAATTCTTGAGTTATAACTGGATAGTTAAGAGTATTGATCCTGCTTGCTACTCATTTAGAGAGCACTGAACCTTTTGTAGTTTAAAACAAATGCACTTCTGAACTTTCATTACTTCAGATCCTTTGATTTTCACTGCTCACTGAGACCATGCCTGGGGCTACAGTCTTTGGCAAAGTACTTGAAATTGTCTTAGCGAGTCTTATTAGCGTTTTCCATCAGCAGCCTTGTGTTCCGATGGCAGTTGTAAAAGCAGAGTCTAGTAATCCAAATGGTTTTCTTACAGAAGAAAACCATTCAGAACAAAAGTTTGATAAAGCGGGTCTTAAAATATGGTGTAGACACTAGATTAGTTTCATGAGGACTTTTTTTTTTTTTCCCGCTTGGGAAAAGGTCTTTTCTTCTCCTCTAAAATTGGTCGTCATTCTAGCTCTGGACAGCCAACAAGAAATTTTTCCCAAGTGGCTGGTTGAGCCTTGGTTAGAGCCCGTGTTCTGGCCTCAGCAGCCACTGGTGTAACTCCATGGTGAGGCCTGGGATGATGGTGCATGGTTGTCTTGTCTATTCACATGCGTATCCAGGGTTCAGCGAGCTTGGCTTTGAACTCAACAAACAATATTAGTCCTTGTTCCTGTATCAGGACTCTTCATGAATTGTATCTGCATTTCTTCCAGTTCTTAGCTTCTTTGGAGCTACTTTTCTGCAGATACGTATATCTGTGGTAGTACTGACAGCAACAGCAGCAAACTCGGAGTAATTTTACTAACCATATTCAACAGCTGCTTCTGTACTGTAGAATATTCTTTAATAGGAAAAGATCTTCAGATACTGCTGTACTAGTTCATCTTCACTTGCCTTTGCCAGGTATACTGACCAAAAAGAGACATTTTTGAAAATAGAATTTAAAAAGGAGTTGTTAAAATTTGGAGAAAGTAAGAGGAAATAAGCGCACCATGACCATGCAGTGGGCACAAGCTGGAACACAAGAGGTTCCATTCAGATATGAGGAAAAACTTCTTTGCAGTGAGGGTGCCAGAGCCCTGGAAGAGGCTGCCCGGGGAGGGTGGTGAGTCCCCTTCTCTGGAGACCTTCAGGATCCGCCTGGATGCAGTCCTGACTGATGTGCTCTGGGCAATCCTGCTTTGGCAGGGGAGTTGGACTACATGATCTCTAGAGGCCCCTTCCAACTCTGACAGTTCCGTGATGTTCTGTCAGATTTATCCCCACCATAAATGCCTAGTTCTTGTAATAGCCTGCTCTTTGTGCCATTCTGCTTTTGGCAAGTGAGCTACAGTTCGTACAAAAATGGCAACTGTAGACGTGCAACAGCCTATCATTTTCTTTCCACTTTTTTCAAGAGTTTGCATACAAAGCTTACCTGGTTTTACTGGGTACAGCTTTTGTTTGTATGAGTGTCTGGGTTTTTTGTTTGTTTTAAGTTCCAAGTGAAGAATACTAGAGTGCTATCTTTACTCCTAGGTTTGTGATTATACAAGCAGGTGGCTGATGGGCATTTTTCTGATGCTTTGACATTTAGAAATACAATCAATGCATGTGTTTAATATAATAAAATACATATGTGGAGGGTAAAGCTTGGCACGTTGGTATTATATTTACTGTTGACAGTTTTTGAGGGTTGGCAGAGGATTCCCATTTACCATGGTGGCACAAAAGATGATGTGTGAAAGTGGAGGGGCAGAGCTGAGCTGGAGGAGGCAGTTGTTCCATAGGATGGTGGTTTGGGCTGCTGGTGGCTGAGCAGTATGTGTGTAGCATAGCAACGGCTGAGAGATTGAAGGCACCTGTTTTGGTAGCCTTGGGCTTGTTTATTGTGAAAGTCTGTCTATAACATTAGTTTTGAAAGATTGGAGTAAATAGTCCTCTATACACTGATGACAGTTGTACAAGGTGTTTTTTGCAAGGCAGCGAACAGCTGTCTTACATGTTTGAATTGGAATTTGTAATTGAAATAGCATGCATTTTTGGGAAGGATATTTCAGAAGATCCATCTTCTTGTGGTGTTTGGCCTAGGGTTCAATGTTTGCAAGTACTCATTATTTGTGGATGAGTGGTAAGCATTTCCTTGGTTTTATTTGTTTTCTGTTTTTAATATTTATTAGTTACTTTCAAAATCTGAAGTAGAATTAATTACATGCATCCTTTGCTTTCCATTCTTACTATTCTGTAGCTTGTTTTTTCTTTAGAAGTACAAAATACTGTAAACTGCTGCTCACTACAAAGCTGTTGCTTTAAAAACGTTGGCCTCATGGCATGACTTTATGGAGCTCTCTTGACGGGCAATTTAGAAATTAGTATGATAGATAAAAATACAGTTCTGATGTTTTGATGTTTATGGGATTGCAGTTTTAAAAATAAAAATAATTATACTTACAAATGTCTCTGGATTTTCCAGAGGTTAAGTCCAAAGAGCTTAAAATGTATTAACCAGATTGTTGGAAGCCTGTGGAAAGATCTGATCAGACTAAAGTTTTTCAAAATACTGAATCTCCTGTACATATTAACAAAGCAAAGCTGCTTCATGTGAAAGGAATAAGTTATTCTCTGAATTTGCTCTAAATTACAGCTTCAGATAACATGTTGATCTTCATAGCTTAGTTACGAGATATGCAGTGGTAGCCACTGCTGCTTAATTTTCAGAAAAGTGAAGTATAACAGTTAACAGGAAAGAAGGAATATTTATATAACATATTGGTTGGAGAAATCCAGCCCACTATAGATGATTTTTTAAAAATTTTAAGTCATGATTTTGTTGTGAATGCAGGGGATTGTATCGTATCTAAGAAGAAAACATTTTGAAATTGGTGTGACAGGACAACTTTTGTTGAGAGCCATAAAAACAGTTGACAGAGAAAATGTGTATCTTTGATTTTTCATAATGTTTACGATCTGTCCCTGTATTTCATATCTCACAGTTGTAGAGCTGTGATTGTATTTAGGCTTCCCTGAGGCATTTAACTCCGTACTGCACCACAGTACCAAACCAGTGCCTTGCGACAAGAACCAAAGGGCACTTCTCCAGAGAGGGCAGCCCACAAGCTCATCTCTGGAAATTTACAGAGTGCCTGAAGCTGATTGATTTTTTCCTGTTGGTGATCTAGAATTAGCAATAAAATGTTAATGATGGCAAATAGCTGTATGTCAGGAATGATGAGAAAAGTGTTATATTCCTTGCTTTCTTATGTTATATGCTTTCAGAGATCATCTGGACTTCTTGATCAATATTTCTGTTGTTGGGAGTTTGGGCATTGGTAAAGCATTCAATCTTTCCCAGCTACTTTATGTGGCCAGTTTAGGTTTTTCTAAGCTTTTTGTTCCCACGCAGTAAACATCCTAAGTTACTATGAAGAGGAAAAGGGGAATTGTATTTTATGGCTTGTAAAGAGCTAGGAGCAAATGAAGTGTGTTCTAGAGACTATTCTGAAGTGAAGATCTTCTTCATAGTTGCATTCAGTTCAGGAGACTAAAGTTGAATCCAGGTGGTCTCTTCAAACTCCACTTTTATGTTCATAGCTTATTTGTAGAAAACAGACTGAACCAACAGAACTAAGAAACTTTCTTTGCAAGTAGTAATGAAGAGAGTTTAGAGGAAATTGTAAATAGACTGTAACGTGCCTTTTGCCTCAAACATATGGAAATGGAATATTGTCATTCCATTTCACATTATTCAGATTCAGTACACTTGAAAGTCATAATTGTGATTCCTCAGAATGAAAGGGGTAGAAGAAGAACTGAGCAAAGGCAGTGATGGTAACACCTCACTTCATGCGCTGGAATGTGATGGTCTGGGGAGACTGCTGGTTTGCCTTTGCATCTTGTTTCACTTAATTGCTTATACACTCAGGATGAATATTCACATGTCCTCTTTAAATGTAAAGATATGTGAAGAGGAGTGTATAATACAGCTGATGTGTAGGGGGGTATGCTTTTCATGTGAGTGTTCTCGGGTTCTCTTCAATGTTTTATAAATCAATTAAATGGAACAGTAAAAGGAAGACACAGTTTGGGATATCAAGCATTTGGCTACTATTTTATGTTTGTTAATTTAAACCACTTCATGCACTTTAAGTGTTTAAAAACAGCTTTATTAAGGTAGTTGTTGAGTTGAATCCCTTTCTTGTTTTGTGGTTTTTTTAAATGTTGGATTTTGGCAACTCGTATCTTCTTCATTGATTACTGGAAAAAGAGAACTTTTTCAGTGTTTCCCTTCAGACTGAAATACCTTATGCAGAATGGAGCATCTGCCATTCTGGTCACCCTACGTGCACATCTTTGTTACGTATTTCAGAATTTCTGGACAGTGCAGAGAGCAATATGGTGCTGATTTGATTTAAATAACAGTTCTCACTGAGTCAGCATCAAGGAAAAATTCGATTCAGGGAGGGATGGGCTGATATAATTTAACTAACTTCTAGAGATTGAATTTCAAGGGACTGTGTAAAATGCAACATAATAGAATATTTTTATTCTGTCTTTTAAAGCAATAACTGACAATACTCTTTTCTTGTTCTTTGCAGTGTGGTGATATAAATATTTGGTAAGCGATTCAGTGACTATTTCTGTATATGAAATTGAATTTTATTTATTTTAATGCTGTTATATTATGAAAGAAATTAACCTAATTTGTTATGGTAATAAGTATTAGACTTGACTTCTAAGTATTTGTTTTGTCTTTTGCACATGGAAATTGCAGACATTTATTGTTATTTATTATTATATATGGTATCTGGTTTGTGTTGTGTACTGGTAGCAAACTGCAAAAATATTTCAGTAGGGATATGTGTAATTGATATCCCTTCTGGTCATAATCTCAAGGATTGGTCTGAGTCCTAGAGTATCAGTATCAAAATGTTTATTTCCTTAGTTGCTGTAACAGTGTAACAGATTATCATTTATATGAAAATCTTCCTTTGGATCACATGAGACCAGAGGTGTTCGTAACATTCAGGCCTTCTAGTGGCAAATTTAGTCTTTTACGAAAAATTATTTCCTCGTTATTCTTCTCTTGCCTTTGTAAGGTGTCTCCAGAGGTATGAAAAGAGGATATATTACTTATGATGCTGTATTTCAATAAAGTTAGTACTTTGATCTAATTTTTATTTAAGGTTTTGGCAGGGAAACAGCTGTCTGGCTTTCTTGCTTGTTGAGTAAGAGTGGATCTTATTGGATCTGTTGAATAAGATGTTGGAATTAAATGCTGGGCTTCCTAGAAGTGTAGTATGCCATTGCCTTCCAGGGAGATGCAGTAGTTTGTTCTGTAAGTGACTAACCATCCACAGAGGATGTAGTTGATGTGCACGCTGTCTGGTCTTTATTTGAGAAACTTTAGAGTGTAGCTTAGCAGCGTGCAGGGTACATTGTATGTTACAGCTCTTTGCACTAGACTTCACTTTTACAGATATTTACAATCGAATGAACTTTTTAAGCATTTTTTGGAATTACAGTTGTAATGATCAAAACATTGTTTGCGTTACTGAACAATCAAAATCTGAAATACACTGATGAATTCCCAGACTTTCAGTAATCCTTCTCTTGAAGATTGCTTTTCTTAACAGAATTATAGAAAATGTGTGGAGCAGAAATTCGATTCTTTATCTATAGCATCAACCTGAACTTTTGCCTTTCCCCCCATTCCCAATGTATAATTTATATAGCTCATTAAATCGTTGAACAAGCCCATATTTTTTTCCCCAAAGTTTGGAAATAGGACTTCGTTTACTTAGAATTATGTTGGGGAAAGAGAGTATTAATAATGCTGTTAAGCCTAACTTTCGTGTACAGAGGAACATTGCCTTTCATGTAGTTTCTTAGCTCTCAGTATCATTGCTTTTTGCTGTACAAATAATTAGATTGTTTTATCAGATAGAGGAAAATGCAAAATTGTGAATATAATTGGCCTTACTTGCCTGCCTGGTCTTTTCTTGGATATGATACTTAAATGTACATTTATGTAGTAAATCTGTGTAACTTTTTGGATTTGGAATCTGGTAATTCTGAAGGAGATGCATGAAGAAATAACACTTTTTCCATCGTCCAACAAATGCATAAAAAATCCCTGTGAGGGCAATTTGTCATTTATTTCCATATAATATTGATTGGTGGAGAGAGTGGTATGGAAGAAATGCTTGTTTTCAGATATGATACTGAATACTTAGTCTTCAAGGTGGTTTTGTTTTTGTTTTTGTTTTTTTAACCACTGTAAAGATAGAAAAGATACCTTAATTGGAGGAGATAAGATGTAAGGAGAAGAATTTTAATTTGTTTGAAATAATACACAAGTGAATATGATAAAGTGAGGAAGAATGGGTGTGACTTTTCTGAAAGAAAACAATGCATCATGTATATATGAGAGTTCTTTTAGAGAATTAGAAAGTACATGGACAGGGAAGAACCAGGAGATGTTACTTGGATTTTCAAAAAGTGATTGAGAAGATCCATCCCCAGAAGTTTGAAAAGAAGCTGAATTGCTATGGAGAGTGCATCCTTACATTGATGGATGGCTGGTAAAAGTGGAAATGGGTGAAAAGCTCATGTGTAGAAATGAATTGTGTTTTTCCATGATGGAATCTTTTATGGGTTTGTGCTGGGAATCCATGCATTTTAATATCTTCATAAATGCTGTAGAAAAGAGGTAGAATAATGAAGAAAAAAAGTTGTTGACTGTGTTAAGCTATTCAGAATGTTGTTACTGAAGGGCTACCCGTGGAGGACAAAAGGACATTGCTGTTAGCACCCTAAGATTTCATCAAGATAAATGCAGTTGTGCAGACTGGGGAGGTTTTATGAAAAGGCAACCCTTGCTTAAAGTGCACAGTGATGGGCACATCACTGCCCAATGGACAATTATGTCACTTGGTAATTAATAAAGTCTTGCAACTGAAATGAAAATACCTGTTCAAAGTTCAACAGTAGTCAAAATAGCAATCAGAATCCTGGAAATTTTAGGAGAGAAATAGACACTCGTTGTACTGCCAACATCTCTTTCTCTTATGCCATGTGCAGCGTAGTTTGCACCTCTCAAGACCATGTTGGCAGAACTGCATGTACAGAGAAAGGCAGAAAGAACAGTTGAAGGAATGGAATAGATTTGTATGAGAAATTACTAAATGTTAACACTTTTCTTGGGCTAGAACAGAGATGACTGGAAGATGGTGAGATAGGAGTCTGTAGTACTGGGGGTACAGAAGAGGTAAAACACTGTTTTTTCCAAGGCAGAAGCTAGGTAAATCCAGTGTCATTAATAAGCTCAGGTTCAAATCAAGAAAAAGAAGTTCCTTTGCACAGATTTTGATTAACTTAGGTGCCTTTGGCAAAAGGTGTTGGGCGAGCTAAAGATGTACATGTATGGAAAAAAAATTAAATTTGAAATCCCTGTGTGGAAAGAATTCAGAAATTTTATGGAAAAGAGCAGTTAGTCCTGGCTCAAGAATCACTGGTTGCTGGTGGCTGAAATAATGTGGAGAAAGTTATCACTAAAAGGACAATTGTGTATTACCTTCCATAAACCTCATGTATTGAATGCCTTTCCTATTACTTTTCTCTGAACTACTGATACGAATCAGTAAATAATACATTTTCTATCATGTGAGAAGTGATGCAGGTTTGACCCTCTGTGTCTCTCTGTTACATCTCTATACGGTTCAGTTTGGATAAGGACTTATAAAATAGGAAAATTTATTTTTACAATTCAGACAGTAACAAAACAGGTTTAGTGATAGTCCTACAAAACCAGGATAGAAATCCACCCTTAAAACTACCTGTTATTTTGATCATCTTGAAGGCTTTTGGTGCTGTCTGTCTAATAATGCTGACCATTTGGCTGGCATCTGAGTTTTACCTTGTAAGATCACTACCCTGGGAATTTGATGTGGTTTAACCCCAGCCTGCAACTGAACACAACACAGCCACTTGCTAGCTCCCTGCTGGTGGGATGGGGGAGAGAATCAGGCAAGTAAAAGCGAGGAAACTTCTGGATTGAGGTAAAGGCAACTTAACATGTAAAGCAAAAGCCACACACACAAGTGAAGCAAAACAAGGCATTTTTTCACTGCTTCCCGTGGCCAGGCAAGCATTCAACCATTCCCAGGAAAGCAGGGCTCCATCATATGTAACAACAGCTACTTGGGGAAGACAAATGCCATCCGGATGGCCCCCTCTTCTTCCTCCTTCCACCAGCTTTATATACTGACCATGACATTGCATGGTATGGAATAGCCCTTTGGTCAGTTGGGGTCAGCTGTCTGACTGTGTCCCCTTGTGCACCCCCTGCCTACTCACTGGTGGGGTAGGGTGAGGAGCAGAAAAGGCCTTGATTCTGTGTAAGAGATAACTAAATAACTAAACATCCCTGTATTATTAACACTGTTTATAGCACAAATCCAAAACATAGCTCCATACTTGGTGCTACAAAGAAAATGAACTCTATCCTAGCCAAAATGAGAACAGAATTGCTTTCATTGAGACAGGTTAGGATTTGGTGATAAGTGTATCTGTGTGGACTCATTCTTCCCTGAAGTGCCATTCAGATTCAAGCCTTCCCTTTAAGGATTTCCTGTGATTTGTATTCGGTGTTTAATCAAACATACATAGTTCTAGCAAAGGTTTATTGATTGTCCCCCACCTAATTATAAAAATGGCGATGTGCATAGNAAAAATGGCGATGTACATAGGGCATGGCTGGATGGAACTATCGTACAGGAAAGCAGTAAAACAACTTCCCCCCACACAAATTCACTGCAAATTGATCTGGTGTTTTCTTTTGCTATAATTGGGTTGGGAAGATTGATGTTCATTTGTATTTTGTAGTTTCCAGTGTCTCAATGTGTTTGCAGCTGAGCATGTTCAGTCATTTAGAATGCTTGAGGTAGGGAGTCTTGTCCACAGCTTTCTAGAATAAACTGGTAAAACGTTAAGTTTTCATTGACATTGCAATCAAATGTATACTGCTATTGAGTATGCCGCGTTGAAAAAATCACTTGCACTTCTTACAGTAATTTGAAAGTATTCTCTTTTGCTATGCTTTTTTTCACAGAGGAAAATAAAATTATTCCTAAAAGCTCATGTGGGAAGCCTGCATGTAATGTTCTTTCTAACTTGATTATTTAACACTTGTTCTTTCAAAAACTGACCCAGTTTGGAAATTTTTTTTTTTACCGGGACACTCAGACTCCTTGTGACTTGTCTGTGATTGTGTTAACACTTCCCCTCCCACCCCACATCAAATTCTGTGGAAGTTTAGTCTTTGTTCCTTCTTAACATTTGTGTTCTTTGGAAGTAATTAATTTTGTTTTCTTTAGCATTGGACATGCAGTTTCTGTTGCTCAGTTAATTCTGTATGTGCTAATGGATTTGTAATGGATTTATATATCATATTGTTTTTAATCAGGGTTTAACCTTTCAATTTATTAAGTCAGTTGGTCCTACTGAAGCAGTGTTCTCCCAAATGTGGTGTTTGCGTTGTGGTGCCTTTGCTCAGGAAAGCCTTTGTGTCAGGATGACTCTTGGGTGAATACACGGCTCTTTTCAGCAGTGCTCTTTTCCAGGGAAATACCAGGAGACTCTCTCTCCCACTTATATATTAGGATAGCTGGGAGATGAATATTGGTTTTGGTTGGATTAACATATTCTTTTTACTTTCTGGTGCAAAATCGATTACTAAATGAATGGGGAAAATAAATTAATCCAACACAGTGTATGGTGGTTTTTGAATTAGATTTTGATGTGTGTGTATATCATCAACTGGCAATAGATGGGCACTGTTTGGAGAGAAATTTTAACTCTCTTAGCATACATTTTAAACAGAGATCTAAACCGTTGTGCTCACTCCAGCAGTGTCGCAGGTTTCAATGGCAGGTTTCTGCACTTAACTGTTGTTTTTTTTTCCACATCAGAAATGATGCAAATACTTTCGCTGTGCAAGTCTTTTCAACTGTGAACTTATGAAAATAACTAGAGAAAACAGGTTTCGTTGGTGGTCAGACATCTGCCAGTAGTCGTGAGACGCTTAGAGAAACACTGATCAGGTTTTGTCTTTTGGCGCAAGTGTTACAATATGAGTTGGTGTTTATCCAGAAAAGCAGGTAAAGGGCCAGTGAATGGAATTAGGAAGATTTTCTTCGTAATTCACAGAATCAGTATGGTAGCTCAGCTGTAAAGTATGGGTTTTGATGTTTGCATAATGGTGTGTCACTCCTTTGCTTTCTTCTTCCAGTTTGTATTGTAAAGGTGACTGAAGTGCNGGGAGAGAATCAGGCAAGTAAAAGCGAGGAAACTTCTGGATTGAGGTAAAGGCAACTTAACATGTAAAGCAAAAGCCACACACACAAGTGAAGCAAAACAAGGCATTTTTTCACTGCTTCCCGTGGCCAGGCAAGCATTCAACCATTCCCAGGAAAGCAGGGCTCCATCATATGTAACAACAGCTACTTGGGGAAGACAAATGCCATCCGGATGGCCCCCTCTTCTTCCTCCTTCCACCAGCTTTATATACTGACCATGACA
Source organism: Thinocorus orbignyianus (assembly GCA_013400375.1). Lineage (NCBI taxonomy): Eukaryota > Metazoa > Chordata > Aves > Ciconiiformes > Thinocoridae > Thinocorus > Thinocorus orbignyianus. The sequence continues at coordinate 376,038 of VXBW01002676.1, forward strand.
TTGCATGGTATGGAATAGCCCTTTGGTCAGTTGGGGTCAGCTGTCTGACTGTGTCCCCTTGTGCACCCCCTGCCTACTCACTGGTGGGGGAGGGTGAGGAGCAGAAAAGGACTTGATTCTGTGTAAGAGATAACTAAATAACTAAACATCCCTGTATTATTAACACTGTTTATAGCACAAATCCAAAACATAGCTCCATACTTGGTGCTACAAAGAAAATGAACTCTATCCTAGCCAAAATGAGAACAGAATTGCTTTCATTGAGACAGGTTAGGATTTGGTGATAAGTGTATCTGTGTGGACTCATTCTTCCCTGAAGTGCCATTCAGATTCAAGCCTTCCCTTTAAGGATTTCCTGTGATTTGTATTCGGTGTTTAATCAAACATACATAGTTCTAGCAAAGGTTTATTGATTGTCCCCCACCTAATTATAAAAATGGCGATGTGCATAGGGCATGGCTGGATGGAACTATCATACAGGAAAGCAGTAAAACAACTTCCCCCCACACAAATTCACTGCAAATTGATCTGGTGTTTTCTTTTGCTATAATTGGGTTGGGAAGATTGATGTTCATTTGTATTTTGTAGTTTCCAGTGTCGCAATGTGTTTGCAGCTGAGCACGTTCAGTCATTTAGAATGCTTGAGGTAGGGAGTCTTGTCCCCAGCTTTCTAGAATAAACTGGTAAAACGTTAAGTTTTCATTGACATTGCAATCAAATGTATACTGCTATTGAGTATGCCGAGTTGAAAAAATCACTTGCACTTCTTACAGTAATTTGAAAGTATTCTCTTTTGCTATGCTTTTTTTCACAGAGGAAAATAAAATTATTCCTAAAAGCTCATGTGGGAAGCCTGCATGTAATGTTCTTTCTAACTTGATTATTTAACACTTGTTCTTTCAAAAACTGACCCAGTTTGGAAATTTTTTTTTTTACCGGGACACTCAGACTCCTTGTGACTTGTCTGTGATTGTGTTAACACTTCCCCTCCCACCCCACATCAAATTCTGTGGAAGTTTAGTCTTTGTTCCTTCTTAACATTTGTGTTCTTTGGAAGTAATTAATTTTGTTTTCTTTAGCATTGGACATGCAGTTTCTGTTGCTCAGTTAATTCTGTATGTGCTAATGGATTTGTAATGGATTTATATATCATATTGTTTTTAATCAGGGTTTAGCCTTTCAATTTATTCAAGTCAGTTGGTCCTACTGAAGCAGTGTTCTCCCAAATGTGGTGTTTGCGTTGTGGTGCCTTTGCTCAGGAAAGCCTTTGTGTCAGGATGACTCTTGGGTGAATACACGGCTCTTTTCAGCAGTGCTCTTTTCCGGGGAAATACCAGGAGACTCTCTCTCCCACTTATATATTAGGATAGCTGGGAGATGAATATTGGTTTTGGTTGGATTAACATATTCTTTTTACTTTCTGGTGCAAAATCGATTACTAAATGAATGGGGAAAATAAATTAATCCAACACAGTGTATGGTGGTTTTTGAATTAGATTTTGATGTGTGTGTATATCATCAACTGGCAATAGATGGGCACTGTTTGGAGAGAAATTTTAACTCTCTTAGCATACATTTTAAACAGAGATCTAAACCGTTGTGCTCACTCCAGCAGTGTCGCAGGTTTCAATGGCAGGTTTCTGCACTTAACTGTTGTTTTTTTTTCCACATCAGAAATGATGCAAATACTTTCGCTGTGCAAGTCTTTTCAACTGTGAACTTATGAAAATAACTAGAGAAAACAGGTTTCGTTGGTGGTCAGACATCTGCCAGTAGTCGTGAGACGCTTAGAGAAACACTGATCAGGTTTTGTCTTTTGGCGCAAGTGTTACAATATGAGTTGGTGTTTATCCAGAAAAGCAGGTAAAGGGCCAGTGAATGGAATTAGGAAGATTTTCTTCGTAATTCACAGAATCAGTATGGTAGCTCAGCTGTAAAGTATGGGTTTTGATGTTTGCATAATGGTGTGTCACTCCTTTGCTTTCTTCTTCCAGTTTGTATTGTAAAGGTGACTGAAGTGCTTCAAAACCTCTGAAACTTCTGGTTTTTTCCTGCCACTTGAAGATTACGTTGTTTCACTTTTGAGCCTCTTGATTGAACTGTGTTTCTGTTGTGGAAAAAAAAGCAGCTGCCTGATGGGATGCGGCTGGAGCTTTGTTTGACTAACTTTTTTTTTTGAACTGAGATCTGCATATACTAGCATGCAGATAGGTAACTGTATTTTATACGGTTATTTAAAAGAGTGGGTGTGTTTCATTATGGTATCTGGGCACAGACTTAGGAAGTTGGTGGTAGCAGTTCAAGAGTGAGTCAGGTCCCTCCAAGGCACACCAGAGCTGCCCTCACAGGCTGAGGGAAACCAGGTCCTGCAGTCTGGAGCTATATCCACCAGCCTGGCTCTCAGTCACCCCCTGCTCATCTCATTTGGTGCTCTCCTCCAGTTCCATCCTCCCCAGTTGATCTCCACTACTCAGATTGTGTTGACATCTGCCATCCCCTTAGTTGTGTTTGCAGGCTGAAGAGTCCTAGTCACCTTTGTTCTTCACTTAAAAGCTTCTCCATAGCTTTCAGTACTCCTAATGATTTCCTGCCAGCCTTGGAATTTAGAGGTGAGGGCAGAAATTCCAGAAGTATTGAGAGATTGAGGGTGCCATGTAGGTTAGTAAATTGCCTAAATAATGTTGTGGTCCTAAAAGTCTGTTTGCTGCATTTACTATGGAGATTTTTCTGGTTAACTTTTGAGTTGATGCCTTCAAAGAAGTGTCTGGTGTATCAGCAGATCCTTTTCCTGAATGGCAATGGTTAGCTTCAAAGCCCAGTGTCCACGACTTCATATGTACTCATGGTTAATTTGTCTACCTTTTTATTACTCATTAGTGTCACCGATGTTCCTCTGAACGTTCTCAGACGTTGTTCTATTTAGAATATACTTGATGGTACAGGCACAATCCCCAGCACAAGTGGTCTCTATTGGGACTTCCCTCTACTGTAAACAAAATGAGTATTTATTCAAATTGTTCCCTGGCTGCTTTTAAGGAGCAATTGGTCAGGTTATCTGTCGTGCAAGGGCCTGTTTAGGAGAGCTTAGTTTCTTTGAAGCCTTTTGTGAGAGATCTTTGGTAAATGTCTTTTGGGAGTCCAGGTGGACTATCAGTGATTTCTCAGTGTGCTCATTGAGTCTTTCAGAGAAGGACAATAGACTGAAATGAGACTTTTCCTTACAACAGCTGCATGGAATCATTTGTGTGCCCACTAATTCTTTTCTTTCAAGTCATTTATACAGATTTTTTTTGTACAAACATTGAAACTAATTGATCCGCTGTTTTCTAATTCTCCCTTTGAACTCTTGTCAGAAATTCATGTTGCTTTTCCTGTCTCTTGGACCTGCAAGATTGAGACTGTTTTAAGTGAAAATTCACAGATCACAGCTACTAGGTCTTTTCATTCTAGAGTTCGTTTTAGCACTTCATTATTTTTCACATTGTGAACTTGTTCTTTACCTTCTTTAAAGGCACTCGAAGATTCTGGTATGCAAGTCTGCACATTTCTTTCTGTGGTGTGTAGACCTAAAAGGAGAAGGCGAAGCTTCTTTTTCTGTAGGGCTTTTTCTCTTATGAGCCTTTCTTTAAGTGCTGATTGTCCTGGAGGATTAATAGATTTCTCTTCCATCTCTCTTCTGGAAAGAGCTGATTTTTATGCTTTTTCCTGTTTGCTAGAGCTTGTGGTTACTCCCCTCTGTCTCTTTGGCTACCACATCTGATTTTCTGAAATATATCATTTTACTTTAGATGGTTTCCCTCACCTAACTATTTAGACATGTTGCCATTTTTTTCCTGGTTTATCTAAAGGCTTCTTTTATGTGAGAGCAAGCAGTTATTGTCAGGCAATGAGCATGAATGCCTTACAGAAGCATTATCAGGAAATAGCAAGCTGTTTTGGCTAAGTATTTATATAAAAGGGTATATAGGGAAAAATGCCCCAGAATATAAGCAGAAATTTTAAATTAAAAAAAAATATGTATTTAAGTCTTTATTTTCATATTTTGTAATCCTGAATAAATTAGTTATTTTGCTTTAACTAGATTTGAAGATTGTATGATTTCTTTAAAAACCCACTGTCTTAAAAATTATCTGTGCTAGATGAAAACCCAAAGTTTTCATTACTAGAGAGGCACCCAAGTCTTGTTTCTCTAGCCAGCCTAGCAGTAGGGCAGGTGGGTCTGTTGCATGGACTATTTGATGATAAGGAGTTGGCTGGATGGCAGCATCCAAAGAGCTGCAGTTAATGGCTCAATGTCCAGATGGAGATCAGTAAAAAGTGGGACCCTCAGGGATCCATACTGGGACCAGTACTATTTAGTATTTTTATTAATGAATTAGTGAGATTGAGTGTGCCCTCAGCGAGTTAGCAGGTGGCACCAAGCTGAGTGGTGCAACTGGTGACACTGGCAGGAAGGCATACTACCCAGAGGAACCCTGGCCAGCTTGAAAAGAAGTTCAGCAAGGCCTGACCCTCTTGCAGCTGGGTCAGGGCAGTCACCAGCATTGGTAACAGCCTGAGTCATAAATGAATTGAGAGCAGTCTGAAGGAGAAAGACTTGGGATATTGGTCAATGAAAAATCAGACATGAGCGAGCAATATGCACTTGGCCCAGAAAACCGACTGTATCCTGGGGTGCATAAAAAGTGTGGCCAGCAGGTTGAGGGAGGTGATCCTCACCTTCTATTCCGCTCTGGTGAGACTTCACCTGGAGAAATGTGTCCAGCTCTGGGGTCCCCAGCTCAAGAAGGACACAGACCTTTTGGAGTAAGTCCAGGGGAGGGGAATGAAGATGATCACAGGGCTGGAGTGCCTCTCCAGTGAAGACAGGCTGAGAGCATTGGGGTTGTTCAGCCTGGAGAAGAGAAGGCATCAGGGAGACCTTATTGTACTTCAAGGGAGACCTTTCAGTACTTAAAGGGAGATTATAAGAGAAGTGGTATCACAGGGGTAAGGGTAGGGAGTAGTCTGAAAGCAGATGGTGGGAAGAAATTCTGTACTCTGAGGGTGGTGAGACACTGGAACGGGTTGCCCAGGGAAGTTGTGGGTGCCACATCTGTGGAAAAGTTCAAGGTCAGGTTGGATGGGGCTTGGAGCAACCTGATCTGATGGGAGGTGTCCCTGCCAATGCCAGAGCGAGCTGGAACTAGGTGGTCTTTAAAGGTCCCTTCTAACCTGAATAGTTTTATGATTCTAAGTGTAGAGGGTTTCCTGGTTGATTATTAAAAAATATGATGTGTGAATTTGCTGAAGACAGAGCTAAGAGCATGAGTGTTGTGCTTAGGTATTCAGGAAGATGTTTGTGCATGTTAGGATAACTGTATTCAGAAATTGGGGATTTGTCCCTCTTATTTGGATTAAACTATGCTGGGGATGTCTGTATTTTATGTAATTAAATTTTGTTTAAAAGTCTGAGTTAAGAAATTTTAGGAAACATCACGTTTCTTAATTTTGTAGGCAGAAAAAAATACTATTTTTTTTCAGAACCAGGTGTGTTTTGTTAAAAGTTGCAAAATTGCAAATAGGTATTTCACACTGGGGCCCTCCCTTTGTCCCTTGTACAAATGCTGCTACTTCAGACTTCTGCCATGTCCTCATAGACCTATATCACCAGTTTTCTGGGTAAATGAACTTTTCAAAACAAAATATATTTATAGAAAAATAAGTTTTGAGCAACCTGCTCTAGTGAGAGATGTCCCTGCACATGCCAGGGGTGTTGGAACTTGATGGTCTTTTAAGGTCCCTTCCAACTCTAACCATTCTATGATATCTATGTGAGTCAGTGGTTCTAGTTCCTTATAGGTGTGTGTGTCATAGGTAGAGGAGCTACTAGTCCTATCTCTTCTTGAATTTAGGCTGATTTCATATATGCTTACATATCTGTGAATTACTTTTACTAGTATTTTGGGCTGTTTACTGTTACCTTTCGCTTTGTTAAATGTAAAGGATTCTGTGTTACGTTTTCTGAGCTAGCAGTTTGCCAAAAGTTGAATGGATCTTAGGAGGTTAAAAATATTGTTAGTAGCAGTATGGATATTAATCTAGTTCAATATATTGCATTGCTCAGGGTGTGTAGTAGGAGAGGAGAGGGATCTTCAGGCTTTATATCTGTTTCAATGACCGCTTTATGAAAAAACTCCAATTCTTTCTGGCTTTAGGAAGGAAATAAAAATGGTCTGTGGATGATCATGCTCGTTATCAGGGCTCTATTTTTGAGCTAATATGCTTCTAAAAATGTGTGCTGTAAACAAAAATACAATGTCAGTTAAGTCAAGAATATCCTGAAAACTGGCTCGGCATTTTGTATCTAGTCTTTTTATGTGTGAAAGCTGCAAATACTAGACAGTCCCTTGTCAGTTAACACCTGGGCCTGAAGGAGAAAAGAGCAGCCTTTTGTTCAAAGCCAGATATTGTGATTAATCAGAGGTTTTCACAGCAAGGAGATAGCCTTGGAGGATGGAGTCTTGACCAGGTGTGAAGGAAGGAGTTGTTTCCAATTACCACCTATCAGTCATAGCTATGAAGTTAGTTCCTGTATAGTTCTCACTATGTAGCGAATTTCTGATGAATATCTGTCAGGTTGGATCACTTCTGCTAAGAGAAGTATGCACTTAATAAAAAGAATAGTTATTACTGCATGCTGGGAGAAAAATGTTGCAAATCTCTGCTACCTGTGAACTGTGGCTGTTTTGGTGATTGGAAAGCAGAATCTCACAGATTCTTTGTGGTTGGAAGGGACCTTTGAGATCATCAAGTCCAACCCTACACAATACAAAAACAAAACACACCCCCAAAAAACCCTCCACAAAACAAATCGCGCAATCCAACAATGCCCTGAAGTGCCATGTCTACTCATTTCTTAAATACCTCCAGGGTTGGTGACTCCACCACCTCCCTGGGCAGGCTGTTCCAGTGCCTGACCACCATCTCAGTAAAGTAATTCTTCCTAATATCTAATCTAAACCTCCCCTGCCCCAACTTCAGACCATCTCTTCTGGTCCTGGCATTATTCACGTGGGAGAAGAGGCCAACACTCACCTCTCTACAACCTCCTTTAAGGTAGCTGTAGGAGGTCAGTGAGGTCTCCCCTCAGCTTCCTCTTCTCCAAACTAAATGTGCCCAGTTCCCTCAGCCTCTCCTCATATGATTTGTTCTCTAGACTCCTTACCAGCTTGGTGGCTCTCCTCTGGACACATTCCAGCCATTCAGTGTCCTTGTAGTGAGGGGCCCAGAACTGATCACAGTACTAGAGGTGAGGCCTCACCAGTGCCGAGTACAGAGGCACCATCACTTACTTCCCTGCTCCTGCTGGCCATGCTATTCCTGATACAGGCCAGGATGCTGTTGGCTGCCTGGGCACACTGCTGGCTCATGTTAAGCCGGCTGTCCACCAATACCCCCAAGTCCTTTTCTTCTAAGCAGCTTTCCAGCCACTCTTCCCTGAGCCTGTAACGTTGCCTGAGGTTGTTATGACCAAAATGCAGGTCCTGGGACTTGGCCCTATTAAACTTCATCCCATTGGCCTTGACTCATTGATCCAACCTGTCCAGGACCCTCTGCAGAGCTTTCCTACCCTCAAGCAGATCAACATTCCCATCTAGTTTGGTGTCATCTGCGAACTTACTGAGGGTGCATTCAAACAATGAAGTTACAAAGCTGTGTTTAGAACTGAGAACCCAGCTGGATTTCTGCTTAAGCATCTGTAATGCTTCTGATACATTATTTCTCTGAGTTAACTCAGTGAATAAAGAAAGTCTGTACTTTTTCCAAATCTGCTGTGTTCAATGACAAAGTATCTAAATGCTCCTTCTCATTAAGATGGATTTTTTGTTTTTAATAGAAAATAAAAAGATTTGATTCAGCAGGTATATGATGATGAGTATAGTAAGAAATTGGTTAAGTTTTTGTTATGCTTTCATAAAGGTAGTCAAGCACATGAATTTTTTTGCCCTAGAAAGAAAAACTTGATGAAAGCTACCGTATTTGCACATTGTATGTATTTCCTTTCTAACTTCAGCTGCAGGTGTCTGCTGTATTTAGTGCTAGTAAAACTAGGTATATAGTTACCTTTTAAGTGTAAAATACAGGTTACCCTGTATTTTATTGGGGCTTTTCATTTTTTCTTGGTTGGGGATGCCTCTTCTGATGTTATATGTACTTCAGCTCTGGTGAAAATTGAAAGTGGTGTTTTCTTGGGGAAAAATAATGTGTTTTTATACTGCTTACAACTGCAGAATATATTTCTGGTAACTGTGGGGTTTTTGTTTTTGTGGTTTTTTGGCAGTTGTACTCGCTGAATGATTATAAGCCACCCATTTCTAAGGCTAAAATGACACAGATCACTAAGGCAGCAATCAAGGCTATAAAGGTAAGAAATTGGTGAACTCCTTTTGATTTTCTTTCCATTTATCATCTCTGTCAAAATAACTGAATAGCTTGAAGAACTTGCTTCACAACTTCCCACCTCCCTTGTGTGTACAATTTCCGAGTTATGATCAAATGTGGGAGCAATGGGATTTTTAGGAGTGCAGCAGAAGGCTTCATTTGTTGTGTGACTTTGGTTTGCTGGTTGTCATATGTGACTCTTCAGTGAGATCTGAAAGGCAGGGATTTTTTCCTCAGTTTAAAAAGGACGTTGCCTGAGAACAGATGAATAAATATAAAGCTACTATTCCCTTTTCCACCCTTGCCCCCCTCAAAAAAAATGTAAGATATGTGTGCCTTTGGATCATATAATTAAGTTGTATGTAATTTTTATAAATTCCCAGTGTACCCTTTCATGGGTATTGTTCATAGATTTTATTTTTTTATATTGCTTGGACACATATCGTTCTTAAGTTTTAGCATTAGTATGCTAAAGACTTTTCTTGCCACAGAGTAAAATTTATTTCCAAACAGCAATTCAGCAGCAGAAAAAAGCACTGAAAAATAATGAAGGAAATAAGGATGCCATTAATATTAAGCAGTAAAACAAGTGGAAACTCAATAAAAGCTGGAGAGGTGAAAAAGAGGTATAGGATAAAAGCAAAAAAGCCATGAACTTGCCTACATTCCTCTGCTGAGAATGCAGATAAGTTTTCAGATAATGAAATCCGTATTTGTGTTTTGTGTAATTTGGAGAGAGCAATTTGATGACAGAAAAGTGAAATTTACCAACTTTTGTAAATAGGGTAAGTCTGTGTAAATGAAAGTCTGTCTGTTGCAGTATAATGAAAATGTTAAAAACTCGTACTGAACATAAACAAGTAGTAAATTGTTCTATAAATTAAACAATTAAATGATACCAAAATGTTTTATCATGCATTTAACTCTGAAATCCTGCTTCCACTCATCATTTCAATAACAACACCTAATTTTGTATAGCAGCTGTTGAGATGATAAAGAACCATTGTGGTGATATGTGAGGTAAAAAACCCAACAGGCCAGTTTTAAGGAAGAGTATTCAGTAGGTGTTATAAGGCCTTCCTGTACTCATGTTTTTAGGTTATTAAAGCAAACAATAAATATGTGAAATACAGAGAAGTCCTATGCTTAGAAATGTTAAGCTAACATCTTCAGTCATGTACAGTGAAATAACTATCTGGTTTTGAAGGAGCAAATATATTACTCTCTTAGTTCTCGCTAAATAAGCACGTTATTTAAAAAAAATTGAGTGTAAAAATCCTTCAGAAGTTAAGAAAAAGTGAAATTAGCTTTTTTATATGCTGTTGAGGAAGGCAGCATACTCAGCTGTAGGTACTGGATTGTGGGTTGATCAACCAGTTTCTAATTCTGTTTTTTCTATCAGTATTACATGACTTGAACAAGTATACGCATCTTCAGGTTTCCTCCTCAATTGAAATATTGTTTTATTTTCCAGTTCTACAAGCACGTTGTACAGAGTGTTGAGAAATTCATTCAAAAGGTAAGTCAGTCACGGGTATTTTGTGTGAGCACTGAGAAAAATTCCCTCATTTGGGATTGCAGAGTATTGAATACCATTGGGTTTTAGGTGCACACACAGTTTAATACTTTTACCACACTAGTTTATTTCAGCTTTTAGTCACATTCAGTTTCTGCTGGTAATCAGCATCTTATCGTAACCCATGACACAGAAAGAGAGATACTTTGTCCTTATTTCTTAGTTATGATATACTGAATGTGGATATTATTTTAGGGCTACCTCTATATGTATTCATTTAATGTTAAAAGGGGCTGTCCCTGTAGCCCATGTGAACAGCTGACAGCAGAAGAATTGACAGTGTTTTGGTGAGTGTTGGTTGCTTTTGCTTGTCTGCTGAGGGAAGATGACCTTTCAGCCTTGTCTCTTGTGTGGCAGGAGATGTAGCATTGCAGTTGATGGTTCCGGCTAGTAATGTAAAAAAACCCAACAAACTTAGGTGGCTAGACTGGAATTACTTGTTGGGAAGATGCAGTATTAATTTGAAGATTCTGAATAACAAAGAATTTTACTGCATTATGGTTTTTTTGCATCAGTCAATTATTCTTGGGTAAAACTGCATTTTATCTTCCAGATTCCAGTTAGTGGGTCTTTCCTCCCTCTCTGCATTGTACTTGATTGTTCAGTTGATCATTTTGGTACTGAATTTTCTTCCCTTTTGTAAATAGGAGTAAATTATGATCAAATTCCCTTTATTTTGACAAACAAGTTAGAGAAATTAGTCTGTGAATGATGCAGTGTTAGATGGATTTTTTCTTCTGTCTGTTTTACAAAGCAGTGTAGATTGCTCTGTGTCAGTAACCTCTTCTCCTCATTACCATTCCTTGGTGCTCAGTGCATACTGCAGTACCTTTTGACAGTGGGTGGACAGTCTAAACATGGCTCAGCTTCAGCCTGGTGTTTTTAATTGTCTCAGAACAGTTCATGAATGAATTATTTAAGTACTGCAACATCAGTCCTGTGTGGAAAATGTGTCATACAAATGTTTCGTGGCAGTAGTAAAGACTAATAGTATACTTTACCAGCAGTACTAGTGCTGTGTCAAGTAGTTGTCTTTTCAGGCATCACGTCTGACTTCTTAACACCTCTAAGTAAAGGGACCACTATCCTTTTATCCCTCTTTAATAGTACAGGTGGATATAGGAGGTTGAGAGCAGTTGTACATCTTACCCATCTCAGATCAGCAGCACTTTGCATTTTCCTGTCCTGATATTAATCTGGAATTGCCCGAGTTCCGAATACTGCTTTTTAGTTGCAGTGGCTGTGGTTGGGGCAATTTTGTATTCAGAGGCGTGAGAGATGATTCATGCTCTGAATGAGAAAGTGGTGGTTTGTCAGGAATTGAACTGGTTGTTTGTGACCCTTCCACAAGCCACTGAGAGTATGGGTTATCTTCACACATTTGGGTTCAGTGTCCAGTATAACTTGATAAGGGAGTTCTACACCGTTCATTGCTGGTTACAGAAGGCAGATGCGTATTGTTATTGTTAACCTTGTTAATGATCACTCTGGATTAGATGTTTCCCTTTTGTGGGCTCAATGTGCTTTTCAGTAATTCATGAACAGTTTAGTTAAACACACAAATTATTGATAACTATCAAATAGTAAGTTCTTATTTTAGTAGGATGAGAGGTAAGCAGATGAAAGTTAGCCATTTGATATTTATGGAACTTAAGTTGTATGTCTGAAAGATAATTGGATTATTTTTGTGGAAGCAATCAGTTCAAGTTAAAGCTCAAGGCTACTGAATCTTCCATTAAAATCTGCCGTAGACTTGTCCAGAGTGATGTCAGTGCCATCTCAATTAGCTTGGTGTTGATTCTTTACTACTCCAATATTTCCTTTCCTCAAAATTAATCTTACGAGGTTACGGAAATGTCAGGTAAAATAATTGCCCATGACAAAGGATGTCACACACATTTGTAAAAATGAAGAATGTCATACTGAGCTGTGTCTAGAACCTAAATAAATGCTTCATCAAAGATGCAAGTGTTATCAAGTAAGCACATTTCAAAACAGGAAGTTTTTACCTAGGCTGTAAGAAAATTGATAGTCTGAAGACTTTGTTTGGCAATGTACTGGAGATTATGAATTTAGTGTGTTGCAGAGAAGGAATGAGTGTGTTTTCCCATGTTTTACATAGTACCTTTTTGTGATAAGTGTGTGAAACCAACACACATGAAGTGAATCCATGTCACAGGATATTCTGGCAATGACATTATATTTTTGTTCCACTTCTCATTTTGTCTTAAAACTGGTTGCAATACTCTGGTGCAATTACTTTGCAATTAAAAGACCAAAATTTTAGCTTTAGTTGTTAAGTATGTAAAATTATTACACCTACTAATTAGTATTGTAGTTAACAGACATGCTTTATAAATACCATGCTATGTGTAAATTATGCAAGTTTTCCAAAGCTCAGAAATAAATATGACTGGTATATTCTCAACCAAACAGATGTCCACATAAATATGTTTTTGTTCTGGCAGGGTGAGGATATACCACATGCTAATTACAATGATGTGAAATAAATTAAACAAATGTTGACTTTAATGATGACTTTGATCATATAGAAGGACAAAAATATTTTGAATTATATTCACATCTAATCTCAATGTACTTCTAAGAATTTGGTCGTGCTTTATGCTGTTCTTTTGAAATAGAAGTGTGCGTATAAAAAGGATATGTGGTTCATGTGCTAATTTTTAATAGTGAGATTCTAAAAAGTTAGGTTTTTTTAGTGGTAGGAAATTGATTTTAAACATTTACATATTTGCAGAACACATGGATGTGATAATTTGAACCTTAAAGGTTAGCTTTTTTGAGAGTTTCATTTTTCAGGACAGTTAAATAGAGAACATTTTAGTCATACTTTGACCTATTCGAAGCATTAGAGATGACTGTTCGTATGTTCTCTGCCATTTATGGTTTTTGTTATTTTTCATGTATGCATATTTTAAATTCTCGTTCTTTGTAGTGCAAACCAGAATACAAGGTACCTGGTCTGTATGTCATTGACTCCATTGTGAGACAGTCCCGGCATCAGTTTGGACAAGAAAAGGATGTGTTTGCTCCAAGATTCAGCAATAACATCATCAGCACTTTCCAGAACTTGTACCGTTGTCCTGGAGATGACAAGGTAAACAACTTACAGATTTTTCTAGTTAAAACTACCTTTAGAGTGTTATAAAGATTTGATCTCACCTTCTGCTTGTTAGAGTGGACCTACTTATAGACTTACACATTTTTATGTATTTCCTTAACTTTGCTTATATAAGTGTAGGCGTGGGGGAAGACACATCCAATTAGACTTCTGGAAAGGATTTCAGGAAGGCTGGATGGATTTGAATTAATGTATTTTGATGGGAAAATAATAAGCGGGCACGTGGTAGGGCAGGGAGTTGTAGTCAGTCTTCTATTGTCGTCTTCGCCTCTTCAGTGAGAAAATGAGCAAGCAGGTTTTGTATGGTGTCCAGGAATGAATATCTTTATTGGCTGCAGTATCTTCAGTGCAGGCTATTGTGTTTTGGACTGAAGAAGCAATAGAAAAAGAAAAAAGTATCTCAAAAGTTATCTTTCTTTTGATACTGAATCAGCCAACTGCTTACTCAAATAGTTTGACGCAATAGCTCAGCTGTTCCTTTGGACTGTTCTTATAGTTCTTCTTGTTTGTAAACCTAAAGGTGCTACAGTCAGACAGATTGGCCTTGCTAGTTAAGAATTCCATAATTGTTAATAACAAGAAAGAGAAGTATGACACAGGTCTTTTGTTATCCTTTCTTCATTTTAGAGTAAAATTGTTAGAGTGCTAAATTTATGGCAGAAGAATAACGTGTTCAAGAGTGAAATTATTCAGCCTCTCTTGGATATGGCAGCAGGAATTCCTCCTCCAGTTGTGACCCCTGTCTTGCCCAGCACTACAGCTGCTATGAGCAACAATACACCAGGTAAACAAAACCAGATTGAACTTGTGTCAGCTTTGGCATGTTGGCTGTTAATGTGATGAAAAATCTCACTGGTTTCCTCCACACGAGTCGAATGAACGATAGAAAATAATATATTATAGCCAGCATCTAGATTGAGGAAACAGCAGAAACAAGAGGCAGTTTGTTGTGTTTACTTTCCAGTTTTGTATTATAAATATATTCAGATTGAGTAACAGTGTATTAAGACCTAGTTTTGCAGTTGAAAATCAAGATAGAGTTAAAATCCCAACACAGCACTCTACTACAGTCTTTGTTAATTAGTGGTGCCACATTTGGGAGAAATGAAAGAGAATACATCAGTATCTTTTTGCAATCTGTACGATTGAGCTTGCTGGATAATGCCAGACAGCGTTCCTTTACTTTTGCTGGCCAACAGACAATCATTTCCAGGGGAAAAAGCACATGTTAACAATATAAGCTGCAGCCAATGTCCTATCTCAAATCTGAGATATGTGGGCCAGAAATCATGCTGGAGAATCGTGTGGGTGGAAAACTGCTCATGGATTATGTCCCAATTTACCAAACTCCAGTGTTGTTATCCATGCAGACTTGATGTCAGGATCTTCACTACTCAGTAGGTAGATGGTAGGAAAATGGCTTTTCAGCTTTTTTTGCTTTGTAGCTATTTGTTCATTCGAGGTTGGGATGCATGCGAAATTTTACATGTAGAAAATGGTTTTTTGGCATATGTGGGCCTGTTTTGTCACCCACATTTTGCTGATTCCATTCTGGAAAGCAGCAAGGTGGACAGATCCATCTTATGTGAAAGTTCTAGCTCCTAGGTTCAACTTACTGCATCTTCTAGCTCAGTATTTTTTATTTTTTGTTTGTCATTAGTTTGATTACTTTAACTTGTTGAAATCATAGCGTTAATGCTTTTTAAAATTCTGATGCAAATTGTCTTCTGAAATAGTAATAAAGTTATTTACGTTTAGTGTTCGTTGGAATATTGGCAGGAGTATTTGCAGGGTAGAGGATTCTTCTGGATTGTGGCTTGAAGCTAATTATCAGATTGCTGATTTAATGTCAATATTCCTCATTAGAAAAAAATGATAAAATGAGCAATCCTAATGAATCCAGCTGCTGCAGGTTTAATTTTTTAGTAGAATTCTTAAGGCTCCTCCTGGGCATAAAGTTCAAGTCCAGTAAGTTCCAGGCTAACACACAGTTCTGAGTAGACAGCTAACAATTGTCATTTCATATATATTGTTTCCATTAAATTGTTTGGATTACTGTGTGAAACTTACTTATTTTGCATTCGTCAGTGTTTTTTGTTAGTGATCTCCATAGGCTAATAGTGGAAAGAGCAGTGAACTACACAAAGTAATCCTGCTGCTTGAGCGATGTTGGTGTGAGTCTCTCTTACTTCTGTGTGCTTGATCTGCTTGTGTTAGAAAAATTATTTCACTTTATGTTAATGCAGTGCTTTCTCAGTATTTAATAAGAGCAGCAGGGTTTGTGTTGTGTTGTGTTGGTTTTTTCTTTCTTTTTTTTTTCCCCTTCTCTAACACTATTTCTAATTCTATATGTTAAAAATATTATGGTATATTGGATTTTCTCTTTTTTAGGAACACCTGTGACTCCAGTTACCCCAGCCAATGTGGTACAGAGTTTACCTGACCCTTGGGTATCTCAGATTGCTAATACAGATACCCTTGCTGCTGTTGCACAGATTTTACAGAGTCCTCAAGGCCAACAGGTAAATATTTTGTAGGTGGTTACACTATACTCTGATACTTTCTGTCTTTAGAGTGTACTTAAGGAATACTACTTTAGTGAGTATCTCTTAGTTTTGTGTCAAGTATCCATGTTAATTCTCCTGTGAGGTTGTTCATCCCAAGTAAGTTCCAGGTAAACTAAAACTTCCTCTGTCTTTTGTAACCAACCCTGTTTGTTCCTTAAAAGTACCACAAAATATGACTTTAGGTTAAAGATTGTCTGTAATGTATACTTTTCTATGTGATACTGCAGATGATTATATCAAAAAGCAGCATTAACTTTTCATGTATATAGGTATAAAATAGAATGGCAGTTTAAGTGTACTTCTCTCCTGGATGCCCCAAGGAGCTCAACATTGTACAGAATTATATAATGGGAATGTACTCATTCTGGGAGATCTTTCTATCAGCTAAATATAGCTTTTGTTTTCAGCATTCAAAAGTAAGGTCATAGAAGTGACTGTGTTCCTCAGTTTCTAAACTCAACTGCAAAAAAGTGGCTTGATATGCAGTATGCATTGAACTGCTTGTTACTTTAACCCACGTAACATAAGTTGGCTTTCTGTAAAAGTATAGATCATATTTTTTCAATTTATACTAGAACTCTGTCACCAGTGTAACTTTGGCATGATGATTTCTATTTGGACTGAGGAAAAGGGTGTTTTACCTGCTGGGGTACTAAACAGATGCTTCTGCATACGAATGAGAAGGAGTCACCAGTGAGCTATTAGAAAGCACTGATGCTGAAAATAACAACAACCTTACTTAGCTTGTTTTACAAAAACATTGTTTTATAGTGTTCAGCTAAGCAGTCTCATCTGTAATTGTTCATAAGTCAAGCAGAAGGAGTATTTTCATCTGATTACACTGAAAGAAATTGATGGGTCGTTTAAAAGAGTAAAATGAGTTTGTGGGATACTTTGTGAAATGTGGAGGAAAGATAGTAGAATAGTTCATAAACAAGGGAGGGGTGTGAAGTGTGAATGGGAAATACATGGAGAGTCAGTAAGGTAATTTTAAATATTATTACCAAGAGAGTATTCTGAAAAAAAAAATTTTAAAACTATGAAGATGAGAAGGGAATCAGAGTTTTAAAGACAGCAGATCCCAAAGAAATAACATTAGGATGTTTAGCTCAACATGATAAAATCAGAAAGAGCATGGCTTTTGGGAGGAGGAAAAGATGGTCTTAAGCAGAAGTGTGGAGACAGACTGGGTACACAATAAATATATACATGCAGATCTCTAGGACTGGTATATGAACTGCAGCATTTGTTTCCATCTTGTCCCTCTCTTTTTTTTTCCTGTTCTCCAAGCTACTCAGCCTCCCTCCCTACTTCCCACTCCAAAGTTCTTGATTTCATCTTAGGATTGTGTTTTATGGGTGAGGATGCACATGGGTAAATGAAGAAGCTACACGTAGGAGAGGGAAAAAATAAGAAAGATGTGACCGACAAGGATGTGAAAACAACTAGAACGGTGACCGTCCAGGATTTTCCCACTCTAGGGGTTCGATCTCTGCTTCTTCAGTTTGATTCCTTCCTACTCAGAGCAATGTACAAGGTGGACCACCCATATTTGCTCATCTTTTGTGGATCAGCCAAGAAGGGACAGAGGAGCTCTTCAACTTTTATTGCAGTGATCAGTGAAAGCTCTTGGTGAGGTAGAACAGCAACTGAAGCATTTTCAGAGGCTCTGCTGTATAATGAGTCTGTATAACTGCTTTTAAAGAATAGGAAGGGTTGTTTCATGTCAGAAAGTAACTCTAACACAATCTTGAAAAGGGGTCATACATTAAGGAAATAAAATAAACGTAATCAGCTTATGTAGTTTCTGGTGAGCCCTGGTAAGAAGGAGGGGATTGAACCCCATGAGAGTTCAGTGGTGAACCCCATGCGGAGTTACAATGTGAAAGTAAAAGTAATCAGGGATTTATATCTGCATAGTTTGAACTACCTGGATTTACTCAACCTTTTTTCCAGAAATATCCAAAGGTAAGGCTCCAGAGGTTTACCTCATGGAAGGTCAAAGGACTGCTCCCTCTAATTCTGTGGTACATTAGGAGGCTGACTTTCCATAGGGGTAGTATTTTTTCTTTTTGTATTAAGGTAAATCTGTAGAATTTTATGGGAGCATCTCTGTTCAACAGATGAATGTATCTGCACATGAAAAAGTCTTTTATTTCCTCATTGGGACTGCTCCTTCTAAAGAATTATATATAAATAGGAAGTTGGAGTAAGGAAATCAAGATACAGCAGGCAATTGGACTGTACATTTGTTCTAAAAAAACCATGGAAGATA
This sequence comes from Thinocorus orbignyianus, assembly GCA_013400375.1. Taxonomy (NCBI): domain Eukaryota; kingdom Metazoa; phylum Chordata; class Aves; order Ciconiiformes; family Thinocoridae; genus Thinocorus; species Thinocorus orbignyianus. Next base: position 394,022 of record VXBW01002676.1, read on the forward strand.
CTCTGTTTTTCTTAATTTTCCTTCTCTATATTTGAAGGAAGAAACTCTTAGGGTATCTTGATATACTCTGATGAAATGTCTTAGGTCCATTTGCCACACTTTGGAAAGTTCCTTCTCTGACAGTATTTAGTACTCATTCCACTATAATCTTAGACGTCTTCTGAATTGCAAGTGGAGTTGTTTAAAAAAGTGAACTAATAAACCACTCCCCCCAAAAAAACTATTTTCAAATATTTGAGACACCCAACAGTATTTTTAAATAATATTTTTTAACATCTGTCTTTTGGCATTAACCCATACTTTGTTTTTACTGTAACATACTTTGTTGTTACTGTACGTCTGTTGCCCCAGAGCTGCTGCTTCTGGTACAACATTGCATCCAGGCAATTTTAATCCAAAGATAGTGCTATGTAGGGCCCAGAGTCTGTGCCATTGCACAAAATAAAAGTATATTGCCACTTCCTGGATAATTTGCTTTTTATGTTTTGTTAACATAGCAAGGAAGTTGCATTCTCTCAGCTCAAACCTGAGTTTGAGCATGAGATCTTCCTTGAGACTAATCCAGAGACACTTGTGCAAGCTCTCATATAGGCATGTTGCATGAGCTTAAAGTGGAGCTTGCAACAGTGCAATTGTTTTCTCTACACATATGTCATTAGAGCATACAGATCTTCCTAACACAGGTGAGTCCTTAGGAAAGCTGGTGTAGGCTAACAGATTTTTTTCAGGTCAGAAGGAATCAAACTGGAGAAACAGAAGAGAGGGAACCCTAGAAAGCAGGAAATCCTGAGTGGTGACTGGTCATCATGCAGCCTGTCAGACCAAGTTAGGAGGAAGAACCATCTGCATATCTTATCAGCTACAGAAAACAAATTAGCCAGTAAGTGGGAACAAAATTTGCCCTAAATGAAAACAAATTTAAGATGAACTAATAGCCATAGGTTAGATGATACTGCATTCCCGAGGATTTTTTTCCTAATTTGAAGGGAAAAAGACTACCTTGGTTTTTGGTTTTTGCTTTTAATATTTTTTCTCATTTAATGTATTTGTTGCCTTTTCTCTTTTAGCTTCAGCAGCTGATACAGACACTGCAGATACAGCAGCAGAAACCTCAGCCTTCACTTCTTCAAGCCCTGGATGCTGGTCTCGTCGTTCAGTTACAGGCCCTCACAGCACAACTTACAGCTGCAGCTGCTGCTGCTAACACACTTAACCCACTGGAACAGAGTGTCTCTTTTAATAAGGTAGAAGTAGAATAATAGAAGTTTGAAGAAGTATTTATTGTTAAAATACATGTGAGTGAGTCTTTTGGATTTTACAGTTCGACTTTAGAGATTTTAAAAATATGTGAATATGCTGTTAAGTGCTTTGTCTTGAAAATAAACAAAAATATGTGGAGAGATAAATTAAAATAGTAGCTTTGTATGAGTTTAAGGCTAAAGGGCATTTTCTAGAATATCTGTGTTGGAAGGGACCCCATAAGGGTCATCAAGAGTGAAAATTTATTTGATTTAGCAAAGTTAAGCCATTGTTGTATGTCTTTCTTCAACCTTTGTAACACAGTGGTGAGAGTGGAGCATGTCTTGTATATCCCCTTCCTGTGAAGGGATGATCTGAGGTAGGAAATGATTTTTTACAAGGTAACGAAAAGGAAACGTGCAGAAATTTGTAAACTCTCTTTTCCCAGAAGAGTAAAATGTGATTGGACTTGTAATTTTCTTACATCATAGATGCCAAGAAAACTTCTCATCTTACCCACAAAGTGATAGTAAGTGAAGAAATAAGTTTATGACTGACATTAAAACTAGTCATGTGACACTTAAAAAAAGACATCAACATGTTAAAAACAAACCAACTCTGAAAGTAAAGAAACTTTCTCTGTATTGCAACATGTGTGGCTGTCTTAAAAAAATCCCAAAACAAGCAATGCAGAAATTTAAGATGACTAATACAGTTGAATGCCAGATAGCAATAACCATGCTGGCAATTACAGTAGTAGTGTAATATCAGTAGAACAAAAAAGCAAGAGCTTCTACTCAAAGATTAATAAATAAATAAATAAATCTTGTTCCATTATCTTTGGAAGAAACAGCTTGTGAATAGATAATCTCTGTAGGATTATCCTGGAATGAATAAATAATAAGAAAGTCAGAGAGCAAAAAAAACCCTTTTTTTTTTTTTTCCCCTCTAACCCAGATAATCTTTTTCAGACAATTAGCTGCTCAGAACTTGACAAGTGCTGAGTTTAAAGTTTTAGGACAGTTTATCTTATATTTATAGAAATTGTTCAGCTACATTAAGATCTCTGCAACAATGAAGAGTCATCATTACTACTGAAAGTAATGCAGCTGTAAAAATAAGTCAGGAAAAAATGGCCTGTACTCCTGCTGTATCACAGCTGTAACCATCAGCTCGGGTAGGGTGTAGTCACAGCGAATGAATGCATCAGTTAGTAGGTACTGCCTTAATATTTAGATACAAGAAGTATAAGAATATGGCATTGTATAGTAGTTTATTCCACAGACTTCAATTACAGCAATTATATGGATTGGTGTACTGATAGGTGTGACTGTCTTAAATGTTGGACAACTTAACTGCAGCAGATTGAAGGAATTTGCATTCTGATGAGATGTTTATATGCCTTGAGTGAGTTCAGCCTGATGCTCTTTATTTAGATTATGCCAGTAGTAGTATGCAGGAGTCTTGCTGACATGAAATTTGTCAGCAGAGTGAATGTACATGATTGTGATTTCTGGAACTTTGAAGGTAAGTATTGTGGAAGAAATTGTTGTGGAATAAGTTAGATCTATGTGGTGAAAGTTTCTCTGGATTTTAGCATCCCACCTTGCATAAGCACGATGGTCTGTTTCTGCTGTGTTTTCTAAGAGATATATTCAGTCCCGCTTTTGTGTATGTTAGATTATTTCACTGGCAAAATAGTTCTTAAAATTCTTTATTGATCAGTGTCTTAGTTTATGCGTTGTTCTTCTTGCTGGACTCCAGTAACTGAGAGTAAATAAGGCAACCTGAGAGAAAAAATGGGCTACTGAATCACCATGATTTGTTACTGGAGACATTTTTGCCTTGGTAGTTCACAATGGCTGCCCTACGTTCTTACCCTCTTGGTTTCTTTTCAACTGAAACAAGGGTTTGAGAAGAAGTTATGGCTGTTTGTAGTACAGGATTGATTTTGCTTTTCATCAAACTTCCAAGGTGTAAAGATGCATGGGCATGAGTTTGGTAGCACTGGTCTAGCAATAAGTAGTTACCGAAAAACGACAATCTCAGTGACAAATAACATTTGTTGTATTTTTTCATACTTGTTCTTTAGTTTTGTCTTCAAGAAGGTAAAATACTGCTGAAATGCCGCTGGACTGTTTAAAAATTAATAAACAAACCAAACTTTTTTTAGTTTAGCAGATGTACAGCATAGACATCTTTACAGATAAAAAAGGAATTTTATGTGAGTTTTTCTTTTTCCCTGCCAAATACCCTTTTTTTTAATTTTTTTATATCCCTTTGGAGGCCTGTTCCTCTTACATGATGACTGCTTGCTTTGAATTTTTGCAGACTACATGAGAAGTTGTTTTCAAAGAGCAGTGTATTTGAAATAATTCAGGTTGTCTAAATGATGTGTGTGTGAAAAATACAGTAATTTTTTGCAAAGTAATATAGCTGTATTTCTTCTATTGATATGGGCAGAACAGCTTACTCATTTCCAAAAGATTGAATAGTTGGCCTCCTCATAGTAATTTCTTCTAATTAAAGGTACCCTTACGTAAAATTAATCTTCATTTAAGCCTTTCTCCAAACTAGCTGTTACTTACACAAAAATCACAGCATCAATGATTTGGGGTACCTGTAGAAGCCTTATGGTTGCCCTTGACATCCCTGGCCAGATTTAATTCTGTCTGGGCTTTAGCTCAGCTAAACTGATTCCTGGCTGTTTGAATTTCTCAGTATTCCTCCCAGGCTACATGTTCCTGCTTTCACCTTCTGTAGGTTTCCATTTTCTGTTTGAGTTTGTCCAAGGGCTCCCTGTTCCTCCATGCAGACCTCCTGGCATTTCTGCCTGATGTCCTGTTTGTTGGGATGCATCACTTCTGAGCTTGCAAGAGGTGATCCTTGGAGCCCTCTTCCCTCCGGGCCTTTGTCTCATGGTACTCCCTCAAGCAGATCCCTCAAGAGGCCAAAGTCTGCTCTCCTGAATCCCAAGATAGTGAGCTTGCTGTGCTCTGTCCTCACTGCCCTAAGCATTTTGAGCTCCACCATCGTTTGGTTACTGCAGCCAAGGCTGAGCTTCAGCCTTCCAGCCCTTGTTGGTGAGAACAGGGTCCAGAACAGCACCTCTCCTCATTGGCTCCTCTGTCACTTGGAGGAAGAAGTTGTTATGCTGTGTTGTACCTCCAACAGATATCGGGGTGGTTGAGGAACGTGTGGTTGTACTTGTAACAGCAGCCAGAGCTCAAGAAAGCCATGGACAAAATTTGTTATTTGCTGCATTCAGGAACTGGGTAGCAGTAACAGTGTGATATTTGATTTTCTAGTCAGGTTATTTGCCAAACTTCTTTTTTTTTTCTGGTGTGGGTTTTGGTTTTTTTTTTGTTTTTTGTTTTTTGTTTTTTTAAAGTTGAGTAAACATATATGAAGGGCCATAAAAGGAGTACTCAGTAATGCTTATTTTGCTTTCTCCTAGAAGCTGATGGACAGGTTTGACTTCGGGGAAGAATCTGAACAAAATGAAGAGCCTAAAAAGGAAACTCCCAGTTCCCAACTGTAAGATCAAGCTATGTTTCTTATGGAAAATGCTAAAATTTGCCTGACTTTGGTTGAATATTAAGACTAATTAGTAAGGAAAATGTTGTTTGTTTCAGAGCACAAGTATACTAAAACAGTAGAAAGAGAAAAGACATTTTATTATATTAATGAAACATATACTTTTTAAAAATACTTCGTGTAAGTCTGTGTGCCAGAAGTTCTGATGACTTCATCTTAAAATGAGCATATTCTTTGCTTGGTTAGTTATATTCATAGCATTAATGTGATAATGATGGTAACGGAAGGTGGAACCAGCTACGTTGTCATCATTATTTTACATTTTCAGTTAAGCATGAAACTTGATTGTGAAGACCTGCTTGCCAACTGATTAAACCAAGAGAAAAAATATTGTGGGTTTTTAAATTTAAATGATTTCATTTTAGGCCTTTAGTACCGGAATCTGTGAACAACTCACTTTTTCACCAACTTGCTGAACAGCTACAGCAACAAAATTTAGAACATCTCAGACAACAGCTTCTGGAGCAACAGCAGCCTCAAAAGGTAAGAACTCCATCTTGTGGCAGTTGGAAAAAATTTCCACTGATAAACAGATTCATACTCTGCCTCAGAACAAAATTATTGTCTTGTTACTGACACTTCTCTTATAATGAAAGACTGCCACTAGCTGATCATCTGATGGAAACTTGCAGAGTAAGGGGAATAAGTGGAAGAAAGTGCTGAAAGCAGAACAAAAGTACCAACTGTGTGGGATGTACAATTTGCTCATTTTGCTTCTGTTAGGAAAGTGTACCCTTTACCTGAATTACAGACTGACTGGGCTTTGGTTGTTCAGCTCTTTAGGGGGGGGGGAAGCTTTTTTTCCTGCAGTCAAAAAGAAGGTGAACCCTGAAAGTGAGTGCTCCTGGCTGTGAAGGTAGAGCAGTGTGCAAGCTGCTGCTGCAGGACCACCAAGAGGACAGAGCTGAGATTGCAGATAGCTTTGATTTCCTCTGCCAAGCTTGAGGTCTTGGCTAATAAGTCCTTTATTCTGTTGAAGAACCTGAGCTAAAGAATAGTCATGTATCTCCTGATGAATGATTTTTCAGGAACTGATGCCAGAGACAACCCAAGATTCCTTCTTAACTATGGGAATTGGGTCCCGTCTTCTCTCCATTTTAGTAAATTGGCATATTTCTTCTGAGGTTGTTTATTCTGTTTTGATGTAAAGTGGACTTTCTGTGGAGTATTTGGATCTTAGTTTCACAGTGAAATAGAAATCTTGCGTTAAAAGAAAATCTAAGGGACCACAAACTTAGCAAACATACTGGGGGTTTTAGTTTAACCTGTGTGAAGCTGTAGTCTCAGTGTTCAGTCAAGAACATCATTTGAGTTTTGAATTTGAGTGACTTTGAGTTTTAAGTTGTTTAGAAAAATAGTAATTTAGTTCTTACTAGATATTATTTCCTTATTTTACTGCTTTATTTTACGATGCTTTATTTCTCATTTGATTGCAATAACTGAAAAAGTTTGTACAACATAGATACAGACTAATTAGCTTTTGATGTTGGTGGCTGTCTAGCAATTTCTGGCTTCTAACAGTGAAAGGTGTTGTAAAGGAATATAACTTTGAAGAGTGAATCTGTTTTAGGAGCTTTTGATGTGATATATCTAAAAGTAACTGTCTAATTTGAAAATAAGAATGCTGAATGCCTACCTTACTGTACAATAAGCAAAATTAGAGTTTAAATTAGTTTCATATATGAAATTAAATTACAGTAAATTTATGGATAGAATATTCATATGACTCACTCCTTATTATTTGATCTTCCAAGACCAGAAGTTGTTTCCCTTCAGGTCTGCTCAGCTTCATGTCTAGCCAGTACAGAGAGGAAGTTTTATCTTCACCTTGGTAGCAGCTAAAAGATACAGATTTCTCTGGAACTACTCTGTGATGACTGCAGTGTGTTATGAGGAAGATTTTCTTCTATTTCATGTTTAAGCACCAGTGAGAAGATTAAGGGAAAGGGAAGGAAAGATAAAGCACAAAACAAATTTACTTTGTTGTGATGTAACCGCAGCTATGACCACAAAGCTGTTTGCTTAGGTCTCCCCCTCCTTTTCCCTTCCCTCCCAAGCTCAGAGAGAGGAGGGAGAAAAGGAGGGGAAAGGGAAAAAAAACCTCATGTAACATTCTACTGGCCAGCTTGTCCTGTCTGTGCTCCTTCTCAGCTTTTATTGGAAGCTGAAAAAAGTCTGTCACTAACGTAAACATCACCTGAACAGCTGAAACAATATGCGTTATTGATATTCCTTTCATACCAAATCTGAAACACAGCAGCCACTAGAAAGAAAATTAACTCTATCCCAGGTGAAACCAGAACAGCAGCTGATCAGAAGCAAGGAGAGAGAGAGAGGAGGAGCAGCTGATAGAAGATAGAGACAGAAGGAACAACAAGAAATGTAGGGATTTATACCAAGAAACAAACTGTTGAAGAATCATGAAATAAAAGGAAAATGAGTCAGAACATATAAAGTTAGAAGTATCAACTGAATTATAGTAGAAATGCTTATTTTTCTGCAAACTGTCGTTATAAGTTGTTAAAAATATGAAAATAAAACAAACCCCCCCTCCATACTACATGGCATTCTGCTAGCTTTCTGCCATTCTCCTGGCAGATAGAATACCTAGCATTTGTTTAATTAAAGTAAAAGAAAATGTAATGAGAATAACTGAAATGTTTATCTGCAATATTGGATTATAGGTTTAAAATAGATTTAAAATTACTTTTCAGAATTGTTCTGATAGCATTTCTGGGTATCTATATTTCTTGATATATTTTTTTTTCATATCTTACAGGTATTTATTCCAAATCTCTACTTTCAGCCCAATGTACAAACAGTTATAGTTTTTTCTCTAGCAAATCAACAATGCATTTAATATTTTATATTTTGGTGTTGTTTTTCAGAGCTGCTTGTTTGGTCTCTTGTAATTTACCTACCAACAAAAGCACCCTGTCTTACCATGTAGTAGTTACTGGTCTTAAATCATGCACTGTAAGAATGTTTGGAGTTAATTATATTTTTTTTTAACTAGTTCACTTGGTATTAGCAAATATTTTAATTATATTAATAACAAAAATTGATTTATTCATGCATGTGCCTGGGTGACCAGTGGTATCTTTCAGTGTCATTTTACGTATGACTGTTGTTTGTCCTGTGAGTTTTTGCTTTGAAACCAGCCAAATTAAGTAACAAATAGTGTACTTTGGGGTTTTGATTCAGCAAATAGATAGTAATTTCTTTTTTGTAGTCAGGAATATTAATTATTTCAAACTTTAATATTTAAGGATGTTACAAAAAAAGGAACAGAATGGAGGGACGTACAGTTCAGCTTTTGCATTCATGCGCGGTAGGAAAATAAGAGAAGCAATAGATTTTCATTAGATATTAATAGATATTATTGAGATATTAGATATCAATAGATATTATTTATGCGAAAATTTTTTTCACGTAGTATTACATTTTGACACAGTGAGCATTTTGAATGATGAGGCTTTTAATGGTATATTATTATTTGGTTTTTAGGCAAGCCCTGAGGAGAATCAAGAAGGAAATTTTGGTTCAGAGCACTCTGCATCACCATCACAAGGGAGTAGTCAACAGCAGTTTTTAGAAGCGGAAACAAATGTAGATGATTCAATGGATATTCAACAGCAGGTAAAACTTTTAAATTTGATTGCAGAAGTTGAAAACTTTAATTTATAAGATTATTTCAAAATTAATAAAATTGATGTATGCTTTCATATAGTCGTGTATTGTGAATATATTAAATGTTATTGGACATCTGTTATGTCTGACCTCAGGATATGGATATAGATGAAGGACAGGATGTTCCTGAAGAAGAGATTTTTGAGCAAGAAGAAAAGAAGTCAGCTGTTCGTTCAAGATCAAGAACTCGTTCAAGATCCCGTTCAAGGTTTCATAATTAACTTGTATTAATTAAATCAAGGTTTTCTGAAACAAAGTTGCAATTTGTGATTACCATTCTCGATTCTGTATTTTCCAAAATTGTCATACGCAGTTTTTGGCATTGAAAGAAAGTGTTAATTTAATAACTGTGACTTAGGTGCACGCTTTCTGTATGACAGTTAATTTTGCATATCTGTAGTTTACTTTAAATTTTTAAGACTGTCCAGGTAGCAAAAATTACTAACAGGAACCAGCTGGACAGGTTTTCTGTGCCAGAAAAAGAGATACTGTTATGAAACGTTTTGAATGTATTTTGTTTTGGTTTAAACTCAAGGTGTATGTTTTTTTTCTCACCCTAGTGGCATTAGGTTTATTTCCTGAAGCAGTCTGAGTGAATATAATAGAAGTGCCTTATCATGCTTAAAGTTTGTAGCTTTTGGGTTTTTTAACTCAGCATACTGAAATTAAGTATTTTGTAGGTCACCAAGAAAACGAAGGTCTAGATCACGGTCCGGTTCTCGTAAGCGTAAGCACAGAAAGCGGTCACGCTCAAGATCAAGAGAAAGAAAGAGAAAGTCGTCTCGGTCATATTCCAGTGAAAGAAGGGCCAGGGAAAGGGAAAAAGAACGTCAGAAGAAGGGACTGCCTCCTATACGGTCGAAAACACTAAGTGGTAAGTGGCAGCTGCTTACTTATTTTAATAATGTAGTATTAGAGGGAAAAAAGGCTTTGTTTTTCATGGAAAGAATAAGATTTAGCTTGAGTACTGTTACAAAATACAGTAACCGTAATCTTTTTTATAAGTTTCATTTCTGATGTTTCTAACAACCTGGACAGATACATCATTTTATCTTGGAGGAAAGCAAGTAGCATACTGTTCTACTGATGTTTTTACTTCTGAACAGAGACTAGCAAGGGCTGCCCCTGAGTTACAATCTGCTTTCTCTTTAATACTGTCGTCTGTGGGGGCTTTTGAAGACGATCAGTGCTCGATCTGAAAGTTGCTACACTGATGAGACATTTAAGTATGTGGTACACACTTCAGACACTTTGCTGAATGTCTTAGATGCGGGTTTTGTTAAACCTTTAGAGTGCTTTTTAAACAGCTTTTCACAGGAACGTAGAGCTAAAGCAGGTAGAAATGTGAAACAAGCCATTTTCTGGTTTTCTTCAGCCTTAGATCCTGTAGGACCCTGTGTGGATTACTCAGGGTAGCAAGATATTTGAGGAGAACTACCAAGTCTCTTGCTGATTTAGATCACCCTGTGTTAAGTGTAAATAACTGGTATGAGTTTAAGGCTTGCGTGCATAGATCAGGCAATATTCGGGAGACCAAAGAATTGGAACCATGCACATATGGGAGCAGTAGGTTTTAGCTCACGTGTCAGTGAATGTTTGTATTTGGCAAAGGGGACAGACATAGGCATTTGGGGAACAAATTGTAGGGATCGGGGCTTGTGGCAGAATAGACAAGAGTGAAGTATCAAAGACATCTTCAGCTCAGTGGTGGGCCTCAGCCAAGTTTGTCTTTCTGGGATGTTCCCCGAGGTAAAGTGAAAATACAGTGTCTGTTTCTTTCAGGTGAAAATGCAGTGGATAATACTGCAGTTAAGTTCCTTCTGTAATACACGTCTACCCAGTTAGTCTTACTTTGTTAAAACTGACTTTAAATCCTAGAGGCATGTTTTTATGGAACACGAGCTAATAATCTACAGAATTTTAGTTTTCCATTTCTTTTAAAACAACTATTTTGTTTAAAAGAAAACGAAACAAGAAGAATGAACATTTGTTCTGAATATCTGTTTGGTGTCTTTTAACTTTTTAACATTTTTGTTAATATACTTAATCTCTGTATAGTAAGTATTAGGTTTACTATTTGTGCTTTTTGATCACCAACTTCTGTGTAACTGTAAAGCCTTTTCTATCCATGCTATAGAGTATTTTATAAGCTAACATTCTAGTATTTTAATTGATGTGAATGTGTCTCTTGACAGTTTGCAGTACTACTCTTTGGGTAGGTCAAGTAGACAAGAAGGCTACACAGCAAGATTTAACTAACTTGTTTGAAGAATTCGGACAAATAGAGTCAATTAATGTAAGTAAGCACGTTATCGTGGATTTTCAGGGATTACAAACTAGAAATTTAAACATGCCTGTGCTTCTGAATTCCTTTTAGCAGCTGAAGCTTGTATTTAGGAGGCTGGGTTTTATCACCATTTAAAAACTGTGGCGGTGATATTTGGTTGTTTTCCCTGTGCTGTCTTTTCAGGCACTAAATACAATACAGTAAATACAGTAAAATGGCTTTTCCCAAGCACTAACAATTTACACAAGTTTTTAACCAGGGGCTTAACGAATAAAAAGTTATGTCATTTCTCTTTTTGTCATGAGGCACGGGGCAGGTGCCATTTGTCCATAGCAATGGACACAAACTGATGTGTTTCTGTTTCTGTTTTCTTCTTGGTTACCTTCCGTACAGAGGGTTCCTGAAGTGGAATCAATGTGGATAAAACATTTAGGAGAAAATAAATAGTACTGTAAACGTGCTTTTATTCTAAAATGTGACAATTAAAAAGATCTTTTTATTTAGGAGATACATTTCTTGTGATTTATAGTAATTTAGATTTAGATGTTTAGAGTTGTACTTAAGTGTTGCCTCTAATTCAGCTTCAAGACGAAGTATTTTTCTCCTAAAATATCTACATCAGAGAAATTTAGATTTTTGTCTCTTGCCTTAGCATTTTTAAAGATTCTCATGCAATTTTGTTAATTTCAGGTAATATTTTAGTGTTTTTTCCTATGATGTTAGTATGTTCAAATACATCATTAATAAAGACTAGTTTTTGTGGCATCTTTTAAAAAGCTTCACAAGTCCAAAAATCCCTGAAGCTTGATATCTAAGACTCATTTTGATTTGCAGGGGCTAGCAATTAAGAAACTTCCAAGGAAAGTAACGTAACAACCATAATATCCTAGTGCCTGTTACATTTCAGAGGCAAACCATATTGTAACTAGTTGATCCTGGGCATTCCACAAAGTTTTAAGTACCTAGGATAACGCTGTTGTATATTTTAAATGTATTTTTATAAGAACTGCATTAAAATCTGTCATCTTAAATATTTTTGTTTGTTATGTTACTGTGTGCTCCTAAACAGCATGAAAGCACGCTTACATTTTTCACTAAGACTAAAATAAGCAGTTGTCATACATGATTTGCAGACTTTCGAACATTACATGCCACATCATACTTTTTTTTCCTAAATAAAACATTAAAACTAGTGGAACTCCCACCTCAGGAACGAGGGCTCTACCAGTTAAAAATATGAGATACTTTTAATCGCTGATTTAGCCTCTGTGAAAGGTTGTTGCTCGGCTCACAGTGAATTTGGAGCTTAAGGAGAGGTAGGAACCTCTTCCTTTCTGAAGTTGCTGCCCAGTTCTTGCCTGCTCCATGTTGTTCAAATCTTTCATGTCATTTTTAGCCTCCTTTCTTAAGCTTGTGCTGCTGCTTGAAAATGTTAAAACTGAAGTACCCTGCCACTATCACTCTTTTTGCTGATGCTCAAAATTGTTAATATTACTGATTTAAGGTAACGATTGTTGACAGTGTAAGCTTTTCCTTTTTTTAGTATTAGTATTCACTTAGTGTAGTACTGTTTTTCCTACCTTGTAAGACCATTCCTTTCTTCCATAGATGATTCCCCCAAGAGGTTGTGCTTATGTCTGTATGGTTCATAGACAAGATGCATATCGTGCTCTTCAGAAACTTAGTTCTGGGTCCTATAAAATTGGATCTAAAATTATTAAGGTGAGTTGATTTTTAGTCCAAGGTTACTGTCCATTTTAAATAAAGCACAGTTTTAATGTGATGATTTGTCATTTAGCAGCTGTTCGTTCAAATGTGCAGTATGGAGGAGGAGGCAATAAGGTGTAAATCGTTTTCTTTCCTCTGGTATAAAATGCAGCTTTGAAGGGCAATATGGAAGGCAGTGAAAGGAAATTATGACTTGATACTCTAGGATATTCTTGGAGAAAATTTTATGTACATGCTAGTGATAAAAGACTATAAACAGCCTAAGTCCTGCTTTTGACTATGCAGATCACAGTATTAAATTTGATAGTATTCTTGCAGAGTTAAGTGTATGATTAAACACTATGTTTTTTCTACTTTCTTGATGCTTTAAGATGAGTGCTTGAAATACTGTGGTTTTAATTTCCCGGTATGTATTTAAGAATTAATGTAGAATAAATTTAAGCTTTTTGATGCAACTAATCTTCCACATAGCTGTTGCAAAGGTCAAGTAAACTTGCTACAGCTTCACTTAAAATTAAAAACCTGTTAAAAGTTCAATAAATAGACACTGAAGATTGAGCTGCAATGACAGAAACATCAACAGAATTATCTGAAATATTCTGTTCATGGGTTATATGATTTAACCAGATTATGTGGTTGGGTATTATTTTCAGATTGCCTGGGCTTTGAATAAAGGTGTGAAAACAGAGTACAAGCAATTCTGGGATGTGGATCTGGGAGTCTCATATATTCCTTGGGAGAAAGTAAAATTGGATGATTTGGAGGGCTTTGCTGAAGGTGGCATGATTGACCAGGAAACAGTAAATACAGGTTTGGATATCAACAGTGTTTCTAATAGTTAAAAAATGTATTTATTTTGGTAATTGCAACTCTTCAGAAAGTTTGTTGTTTAGGTAATACATACTCTTTTTTAATCTACATAAATTTTACCAGCTAGTTGTTTACAATATAATTGGCACTAATCATGAAATCTAGATGGTCTTTGTAGATGAGCAGCTAGTTGATTGTCGTTATAATAAGGAATTAGTGGCAAGGGAGAATTTAAGCAAGTTAATAAAGGTGAACATTTTTTTAAATGGTTACAAATCTGCTGTCCACTCATTTCCAAGTATGTAAAATATTAATGTAGAAATTATGATCAGCTTGTGTTTGTCACAAGTCTTATATCCAGGTATAAGATATAGAAGATGGAGTTGGATACTTTACGTTCTTTAAAATACATGATAATAAATAATTGTGCTTGCTTCTTGTCGTAAGTTTGGGGGTTATTTGTAATGAATCTGTCTAGGTACGAGATTAAAAGTTACTGTTGAAGAAGAAAGAGGACTTTTTAGTATTTAAACAAAAACATCATGTTCGTTATCCTCTTATATTAAAAATATACCTTTTTCTAAAGAATGGGAAACTGCCAGAAGCTCAGAAGCTGCTAAAGAAAATGTGCAAACTACGCAGAGCGCTACAGTTGATAAGAGCACAGTTATTACAACGCAGACGGAAGCTTACACACAACCAGTCACGATGCTGCAGGTTTGTATTAGCCTCAGTTTGCAAAAATCCCACAGAACTGGGGGGCAAACTTTTTATTCAGTGCAGATAAATTCTAATGCTGAGTTAAGGTACTTAAATCAAAAATAAAAAGCACTGCATCTGTATGTGTTTCTCTCTGAAGGACATTAGAATAGAATCAGTTGCTGTGGTTGAGCAAAATCTTTAGTATCAGGCACAACATATCTCAAACTTTTCTACAGTTATCTACTTAAAGATAGTGGAACTGTGAAAAAAAACAACTGACTTTTAAGGAGAAATTAAAATATTAAAATGAGCTTACAGAAAATATTTTGCTTACAGAGCAAAGTATCTTCCTATAAGCAAAGCAATGCAGTAATCTTTTTTTCACTGATGTTAATTTTTTCTCTAACTTTGTGCTCTTCCTCATGTCAGCTTTGAATAAAAGTTTATTTTCTCAGTAATTTTGGGCAGGACTTTAGTGGGACAGTCTCCTCTTTAAAAGATCTGAATATTCAGATAGAGGGTTGTTGCACTCTATCTGCAGTGATTCCTAAGATTCTCTGATTCTCTGCTGTATTTTTTGTTAACATCCTATCAGTAACAAGGTATTGTGGAAGACTTGAAAATTACAGTGTAATTTTTCTTGAGTATACTACACAGGTTTATCAAGTATAGATAGAAATGCTTTTTGCCAAACTCTTTGAATCCTTTTGATGATGACCATATGAAATTGTAAAATAAGAAGCAGATGCTTAATACAAAATTATTTCTATTCGTATTAATACTGTTTATATTTCCTAACCTGTACAGACATTTCCAACACTTAAGCTGACCTAAAATTACTATGAGTTAAAATATTTGCCTTTATTTGCATTGAGTTTTGAGCTTTTTGCTTTTCATAAAAATTGTCTTCAGTCTTCTTATTTCAGCTGTCTCCTAAAATGCACTCTGTTCTGTATGTATTTAAATATACATATATATATTGCTTTTATGCTACTGCATGTTACTTGTAATTATGCTGTACTGTATCAAAACACATAAACAGAATCTCAAATGGAAGTTTGAGAAATATTAAGTCATTTTCAGGATTTCATCAAGGTTATTAGTCTTACAATTACATACACTAAAGGCAACTTTCCAGTACTGTTGTAAAATATATACATTTTTCTAATAAGAATAGAATCAGTGCTTTCTAAGTACTCTTGAATCCCCACGCTATCCACAGTTTTCTTCCTTTTCTCTCTCTCCCTTTCTGCATTCACCTCTCTCCCATAGGTAAATTTTTATTCTTGAATAAATACAGTGTTTAACTAGATATATTTCTGTTCTTTTTAGACTAAAGAAAACATAGCATAGGATTCTTCCAGTTTCTTTGTTTACCTGTAGTGTAGGTACCATTTCAGAATGCAGTCTGATTCTTCAGGGTGCTGAGAATATATACAAAGCCTTTGGTACATTTAGCACTTCACATAAACTGCAGTCGAATGAGTCCATCCCTCTTTAAACATCATTGAGTACTGTTAAGTGTTGAAGTTGCTTGTTTTTTCTTTCCATGAAAAAAGATTCCAGTAGCTCCAGCTGTGCCTGCTGTTAGCTTGGTTCCACCTGCGTTTCCTGTCACAATGTCTGTCCCTCCTCCTGGTTACAGCGCGATTCCTCCTCCACCCTTCTTGCGAGCGAGTTTCAACCCTTCACAGCCACCTCCAGGTAAGTTGTTAAAAATGAAGTTGGGTGTGTAACGAGTATACTCAGTTTGTCTGCTTCTATGTATATCATGCTTTGTATCGTTTTCCATCAGCTACTGGTTACTGTTTCAGCCAGTCGACCTTTGAATCTTTAGTTTTCATCTAGTATGAAATTTCTTATTGCTGACTTTAATGTTATTTTTACCAGTGTATTCTGTCAAGAATAGGAATTATGGCAGAATTTTTTTTTAAGCTTTGGTAAATACAAGCGTTTAAAAATCCTTAAGATTAATATCATTTAGTTCAAAAATTTTGAGACTCTTAATTTTCTTCTTTGGATATTGCTGGCAGAAACCACTTTTAGAGATGTGCATGTAGATTGTCTACAGTAAAGATGGGGTTGATTTTGAAAACGGTGATCACATATTCCTCTTCCAATACATTTGTTGTTCGCTAGTCTTCGAGATGAATAACATAAGCAGGCCTTTATTGCAAAACTTCAATTTCTTCCGTTGTAATAATTTGTCGTTTTTTCCCAAACAGGTTACATGCCTCCCCCAGTTCCACCTGTGGTCCCACCACCTGTCGTCCCGCCACCTGTTGTCCCACCCGTTGTTCCAACACGTAAGTCTGGTTCTTCTCATAGTTGTTTGTGTGCTATGAGGAGCATAGTTGTTTGATGTGCTCCTTGTTATTTAATCAAAAGCAAGTTAATCCTGTGTAATGGAAAATAGCAACACAGAAGTTACTGTGCTCTGGACTTGAATAGGTATTGAGAAAAAGATTTAGAGAGCTTTTCAAGTTGACTGAAAAATTATCCTTAAAATGGAGCTAAATAATTTGCTACAGGTTTTTTTAAAGTATCATTTGTATGTATAGTTCAATATTTGAACTTGTCTGTAACAGATGTATCTATTACTTGAGCTATTTGGTGTTAGTCATTGAATAATTTATACCAATTAATTTTTGTTTAGACTTTTAACTGTGTTCATTTAAGGTTTAAAAATACCTGTTAAAGAGTACAGATTGCCTAGGCTGCCTGCAGTTCGTGATCTCTACGCAAAAAATTAAATATTGAAGTGCTGATTGAGGATAAGAATTTATTATCAAGAAGTGTAACACTTAGGGTAATTAATTTAACTTATTTTGATTTATCAGCCTGACCTATGCCAAATTAATCTTGAATGCTTGAATATATGATTGCTGTGAAACACTTAATGTTATTTCTCTACAGCTTTAGTACAGCCTCCGTTACCAATTGCACAAGAGACAATGAAGGATGTTCCTTTTACTGGCCTTGTTCTACCAGTGGGCACAGTTACTACCAATCTCGCTACTCCAACGTTATCTGCTGGAAGCGTTTTTAATCCTCTGCCAATCAACAAACCAGACTCAGATGAAAAGGGGTCGCATCTTACGGACCTTCAGATTTCTTCCAGTGAAAACAATAGATCTGGTAAGAAATGTCTTTGTCTGATATGATCACACGCAGAAGACATCATACTTCTGAGATGTTTTGTGTAAATTGTTGTCCATTGCATTAATAACTGCAGAGTAGGAAGTTCTAGGCTGGGTATCGTTTTCAATTTAAGTTGGAGTAGTGGTGGGAACCATCTTTGTCATCATCTGATCGTTGATACCTAGCAGCTTGTGCTCAGGGATGTTTTCTTTTTAGACTTGAGAAGTAAAGCTGAAACTTGGAGAGAGCCCTTTAGAAAATTTCTTAAAAGTACATTCTTACCACACAAGTGACAATGGAAAGAAGCAGGAGAGGGTAGGATACTGTAGTATAACATTTGGAGTGAAAATAGAGATTTTAATACTTCCCTTGCATAAACTGAGTGATGGTTGTGGGATTTGTCAGTTTTAAACTGCTGTACATTCTTTACTGTGTGGAGATCGTTAATTTCTGTTGCATAATATCTGTTTATAATCAGTGTGATTATGTATGTTCATTATAGAAGCTGAGACAGACCTTGTTAGCAGTATCATCAATGAATGCATTAACTGAATATGGATGAAATTTTGTTTTGCTTTGAATACCAAGTGTTACACTGGCATTTTCTGTTAATTGCTCTTCTTGTTGCTGCATTTTAGTGCAGAGTGATGTCTCGAGTAGCTCTGGACTTGTCGGAGGAGTGCAGCCACCCAGCGTCTCAAGCAGTTCTGGGCTTCCTGGAGAAGGGCCACCACCCAGTGTCTCAAGTAGCTCTGGACTTGCAGGGGGAGTACAGCCACCCAGTGTTTCAAGCAGCTCTGGACTTGTAGGAGGAGTGCAACCATCAACTGTTTCAAGCAGTTCTGGCCTCGCAGGAGGAGTACAGTTACCTACTGTCTCCAGTAGCTCCTCTCTTGCTGGCGGAGTTCAGCCAACCAGCATCTCCAGTAGCCCTGGACTTATGGCTGGAGTGCAACCACCAAATGTCTCAAGTAGCTCAGGGCTTCTAGCTGGAGTGCATCCACCTAGTGTCTCAAGCAGCCCTGGCCTTCTGACAGGAATGCAGCCAGCCAATGTTTCAAGCAGCTCAGGAGTTCTGGCAGGAATACAGCCACCGAGTGTCTCAAGCAACTCTGGGCTTCTCATAATGCCACCACCCAATGTTTCAAGTAGTTCTGGACTTATGGGAGTGCCACCACCAAATATTTCAAATAGTTCTGGACTTCTAGCAATGCAGCATCCAGCTGGGGTTCAAAACATGCCTCATTTAAATATTAGTAATCAAAGGATGCCAGGAATGCCTCTCATAGATATCCGTCCAGGCCTAATGCCCCATTCGCCTGGACCAAGGTTTCCGTTAATGCAGCCAGGGTTGCCACCACAACGTAGTATTCCTCCGCCAGCAATCCTTGATCCATCTCTTCACCCACCACCTCGAGGTCCGTTTCCTCCAGCAGATATTTTTAGTCAACCAGAAAGACCTTTTGGAACACCAGGAAGACAAAATATTGATAGCATTGCTAATCCAGAGAAAAGGCTACCGCTTGGAAGTGATAATATTCAGCAGGAAGGAGACAGAGATTATCGCTTTCCTCCAGTGGAAAACCGAGATAATCTTAACAGACCATCTCCAGTGGATGTCAGAGATCCTGTTGGACGACCACCAGTTGATCCAAGAGAGGCTATAGGAAGGCCTCCAGTAGATGGAAGAGAACACTTTGCAAGACCACACGTAGACATGAGAGAAAATTTTGGTAGACCAGGTCTAGATAACCTTGGTCGAAGAGAGCATTTTGGTTTCAACTCAGACAAGCACTGGGGACAAAGAGGAGATTATGATGAAAGAGAGCACCATGCCTTCCCTATTTATGGTGGCCCTAAAGGTTTCCATGAAGACAGAGAGAGGTTTCGGCATGTAAACTATAGGTTTGAAAGTAGAAGTGGTCCCAATTGGAATAGAGGATTTGAACAAGATGCTCACAGAGATTTTGATGACCGCAGAAGACCCTGGGAAAGACAGAGGGATAGGGATGACAGAGATTTTAATTTTTGCAGAGAAATTAATGGGAACAGGTTTGGAAGAGACAGAATGTCAAACAACTGGATCCCCCCTCCACATCCACGGGTTTTTGAATATTTTGATGGGGCCACTTCCCAACGCAAAGCCGATAATATGCCCCAGGTGAACGGTGAAAATACAGAGACAGAAGGTCAGCCACCAACTGCACAGGTGCAGGACGATCCAGAACTTTATGAAAAACTGACATCTTCCGTCGAGATAAACAAAGAGAAGAGTGACACAGAAGCTGATATAGAAAGTGAACCAGTGGTAGAAAGCACAGAAACTGAGGGGACATAATCATCACTCAGTAGGTAAAAGATACCTTTTGTAAAGTTGTCATCTCTCTGTAATAGATAAATGGCTGACTGGACCGTAGCAGTTCACTTTTGTCTGCCAGAATTAAGTTAATCTGATGTTCATGTTCATCTTTCACTTAAATAACTGTACAACTGACTTGTATAGAACACTGTTCTTAATTTGAACATGGTAGGTAAACTTTTTTTTTTTTAATTTTATTTTATTTCTCTGGTAAAGCATAAACTTGCCCCCACTTGCTTTTAATTTCACACAGATAAAATAACAGCTTGTCAAACAAAGACTTCCTATGGAAGAAAATGGAATTTTTTAGATACTACCCTTAGGTTGGCTATCGAAATTGTTATACTTGAAAACAGGTGCTGGTGTATCTTGTCCGTGTTTTTAGGCTGCTGCAGAATTTTAAAGTATAGACAAAGCTGTGATATTTTATGTTCCTACAATTTGGCAGAAAAAAAAAAAAAGGAATGGCCCATGTTATTTAAGGAGCATAACACAGAGATTAAAAGTGATTTTGTAAAATCCGCACTATAGTCTCTGTTTTCTCTAAAGTAAGTGTTTGTGATTTGTTCCTCGTACTGCAGTGGGTTTAAAAAAAAAAATAATGAAAAAGTACATTTTAATGTTGGGTGCATTTTGTTTTTAGATGCCAATAAAGCATATTTGTTTGATAACAGTGTTCTAGGTATTGTATTTTTTTAAAAAACCTGCAAGCTCTAAAAACTTGGAATCAGATATGGTATGTGCTTAGCTAGTTGTTGCAAAAGGTTTCTATTACTTTTGTAAGACCAATGCAACAATTACATGTGCAAGAAGCGTATGTTTATGACATCAAAAATCATGCAGTCCTATTAGTTTATGTCAATAACGTGTATGTAAATATTTGTGTAAACTGTTTGTAGATACCTCTGTTTCTGTGCGTGCCTGTGGATGTGCACGCACTCACAGAATAATGTAGACAGTTCAATAAAACTGAAGTGAAAATTAGGTTGTAAAAATTTGCCTTTCACCTTCTTTAGGCAGTAAGAGAACAAAAGGTGTTTCACTGCAATACTGGCCAGCCTGTATTTACCTTCTCATGGTCACTGTCACAATGTTCTTACTACTTCTAGAAGGTGGAACATGATATACTGTAAGAATATACAGTAGGATTTCAGCTTACTTTTTAAAATGCAGATACGCCTGAAGCCAAAACTTAAGCAAATATTTGCATTGTCTTATTTTGTAATATATTTGGTATCCTGGATAGATAGTGGTAGTGTTCAAGTACTTTGTGGCTATTTGTTTATGGTAACTCAAAGTCCAGAAATGTTGCACGAAAAGTAAAAAGCTGTTGTTGGTCTAAAAACCCTATGTGTTTTTAACAGAAATAAGGGGGGCTTCATGGTTTGATGGCTTAATATTGAAGTAGAACCTCTCGTTAAATTGTTGAGATGAATTGGCTGCTGAGGTAAATAAGTAGCTCTGTTCTCTTCTGTTTCACCTACTCTGCTGCTTGTGTATCCTTTAAATCGCTGGTGAAAGATGTGGCTGTAGGGTAGTGTCAGATTTTCAGTTTGTTCCACTCAAGTGCATTTCACTGACTTCTTTCAACATAACTTCTGTTAAAATTCTGTGTCTGAAAGCATCCTTCACTCAGTTTTAAGAAAGTTGATTTTCTCTTGCAAAATAGGATCCAAGGGTAGATTCTGTTACACAGGTGTCCTTTTAGTAGCAGAAACATTTCTAGCTCAGACTAGAATTTCGATATTTAACATTAATATGTTAACATGCAAGTTTTAATTGCCCTGTGCTTCCCCCAGAGGGATGAAAGTAAGAGAGAGTCACCCGAGTGTAAAGCACACGGATGCCTTTGAACATAGGAGCAAGTGACGCATGTGGGTGTTGCCCCCTCCCTCGGGGAGGTGGCATGTATTCTCATGCCATGGCATGGTTCTGTTTTTCAATTACTGCGACCTTTATTCTGGATAGCAAACGAGCTGTCAGCTTAATGAAGGTAGACCTTTGAAAGAGTGGACTTGAATGAATGATTCTTTATCTACTCTGCAGGTAGTAATCGTTAGGATGTAGCAAATTATGCATTAAATAACTGTTGCTTTGTAATAGACCTTGCTGATGTGTTACTGCCAGAACGTGTCTCAGAAGTTGAGATGAACAATGTTTTAAGGTAAAAAAAAAGTACCTTCACAGGCAGACTCTAGCTCAGAGAACTTGACTGATGCTGCTGCACCACTACTAGTAGTAGTCTGGGCAGGCAGATACGGTTGTGTGAAAGTCCAAACATAAGCTATAAGGATAGTTTATGAACTTAAGGGATGTTTTTTACTTAATTTTAATATATGCAGCTTGGAAAGGTTACAGTCACAGACCACATAACTACTCAGAATCCAACACATATTGGCAGTAGCTTTACTTTTTCAACATTTTATTAAATGCCTCTTTAAAACTGAAGTTAATCTGGTTTTGCTTTTTCTAAACTGGGACTGACAGTACTCTAAATTGCTCATAGAGTGGTGGTTTAGGTAAATTACCTGGTGAGAGATGTGAAAGAATTTGGTATTAGTATAAAACAATGTATTATTTAATGATTTTTCATCTTTGTTAATATCTTTCAAGCATTAATAAATTGGCTACTGTACATATGTGTTATACCATCAGTTTCTAACAATTATTTTTTTGTAGAATAAAAATTTGTTATACAGTCTTCAGTTGCATCACGTTTACAGGTAGAACGGTGCCATTTTTTATTTTATTAATGTTGTGTGCAGACAAATATTACCAAAATGGCCATATTCACAACCTTCGAAGGGACTTAATATTACCAGAGGGATATGGTTTCTTTATGTTGCCAGTAGGAATTTTTCAATCTGCCAGAATTTGAGTGAAGACTTTCCTTTTTAGATTAAGCCATCGTAAGCCAACACGTGCCCTGCAAGGAGCCGACCCGAGATCCAGTTCTTTGGCATGGTTCACAGTAGTGAAGTGTCATTTTCGCTGATGCGAAGGAAAGAGTGAGAGCAGGACAGAAAGCTTGCTGTAGAGATGGGAGGTATCAATTCTAGCAACTGCAGAAGCTGATTTACTGTTTACATAAGTAACATACATAGTGAAAAATCCTTCAGGTAGCTTTGGAGGCAACACAGTATATTTAGGCACGCACATTCACTTGAAAATTTCATGCATTAGTAAGTTGTTTGATGTATTTATTACCTTTTTAAATGGCCTGCGGTTCTGATCTCTCGCTGTACTGTATTTGAGCAGAATGCTGCATCTCTAAAGATTGCAAAGATGAAACATGGCCTTCGTTTGCTGTAAGGGTATGATTTCTTTGGTGAAGCCTTTTACATTGAAACATCAGTACACTTTCATTTTTGTATGTAGTGCTTCACATTGTTACTATAAACTTAAGGGAATACATTCTGTTTGGTTCTTTTTTAGGAGAGCAGTTCATAGAATCACAGAATGGTTAGAGTTGGAAGGGAACTTCAAGATCATCGAGTTCCAACCCCCCTGCCATGGGCAGGGACACCTCCCACCAGACCAGGTTGCTCAAAGCCCCATCCAGCCTGGCCTTGAACACTTCCAGGGATGGGGCAGCCACAGCTTCTCTGGGCAACCTGTTCCAGTGCCTCACCACCCTCACAGGAAAGAATTTCCTAGTATCTAATCTCAATCTCCCCTCTTCCAATTTAAAACCATTACCCCTTGTCATATCACTCCACTTCCTGTCAAAGAGTCCCTCTCCAGCTCTCCTGGAGCTCCCTTCAGATACTGGGAGACTGCTAGAAGGTGTCCATGTAGCCTTCTCTTCTCCAGGCTGAACAACCCCAGCTCCCTCAGCCTGTCATCATAGGAGAGGTGCTCCAGCCCTCTAATCATCTTTGTGGCCCTCCTCTGGATCCTTTACAACAGGTCCATGTCCTTTCTCTCTTGAGGACTCCAGAGCTGGACACAGGACTCCAGGGGGGTTTCACGAGCGCAGAGTAGAGGGGCAGAATCACCTCTGATGGCCTGCTGGGTCTTATCCTGAATGAAGCAAGATGGGAATTCTCTCGAAATACAGTGTCAGCAGTTTTGAACATGCACAAGGATACGTTCTGGCAATCAGCACCTAAGAGAGTACTCATTTTCTTGTTTCGTGTTCCTCTAACTCAAATCTTTGGGTCATTCGATTGGAAGCTGGTAAAAATGGATCCTAAATTTCATTCTTTGTGTTTTCAATTACTGAAAACTAACTAGCTAAAAGTAACATCATAACAAAGGGGATTTTTTTTTTTTCTCTCTTATTAATTGGCGCTGAACAGATAGAATTTTAAAACCTGTTCAAAGTATCAGGAGTCTTCAAGAGTAACTAGGACAATTTTTTGTTGTTAATTCAAGTAATGAAACGATCTTTCCCTGTTGACAGCTATTGCTGCTTCTTTGAATTTTGTATTAGTCACATTTTTCCTTTCAAGTGCTGAGCTGTGCTGTGAAGCATGTGCTGTGAAGCCATCTGCTTGTGTAGATGAGAGATTGATTTAAAAGGCACAAAGGCAGAATACTCTTCTTGAATCTGAAACTGTTTATTTGAACAAGAATGGCAAAAGCATCTTGCTGCCATGTTGCTTTTCTGTATTCATTCGTCTCACCAGAAACTTTGGAGTGGCAAAGAAAATTTCATATTGCAAGACTTTTTAAACTGTAACTAGTCTTAAATTTCTTCTTGAAGGATCGTCTTAGTGATGGATGTTCATTCCACCTAGTCTGTACAGGTTCTTTGGGTTCTGAATAATGATTTCGAATTTTTTTAACATAGGTACGTATTTCATAGCCAAGAAAGTCAAGTAGAGCTACTGAAAAGAAAATCTGTGACGTCTCTTTAAGAGTAATAACTTCCAGCAAAGGTGTATAGGATCTGAAAAGTGATTTTTGTCAGTGATGGGGTGGCTTGAAAGTTGGGTAAGGTTTATGTTGAAGTTGGTAAGCTGTAAAAAATGGTATTGCCGTAATTTTTGTATTCCTTTCTATCTTGCACAAACTTGATGAAAAAGAGTAGTCTCATTGAGTATCCTACTCTTAGCATCTTTTAGATGCTCAGCTACCAAAGATTAGAGGAGGGGAAGGATTAGTGGTCTGTGCACTCTTAAAACAAGAGGTTCTAAAGATATGGTTGTGCAGGTGAAGGTATTTTCTTAAGAAGTTTAAAATGCACATTTCAGCACTTGCATAGTAACAGTGTTATTGGTGGTATCACCGGGTAACTAATCTTACTCTGTCATTTTTCTTTTAAAGTTAACTCACTAATGCTAATTTTAAATTTGCTCTTCTCCCTATCAGCTGAAATCATACTAGTGCCCTCAGATAGGGGGCTGTTTTGTGCTTTACAAAAGAAATAACAAATCTGGTCAGAATATTTTAACTGATAGATCAGTTGAACATTATTTTTTCCTTTCTGATTTAATGCTTTAATGCTGCAGTTTTCTTCTTGAATGATTTTCTGTATGATTATCTGTGTTACAACGGATATCTGTTCGCGTTAGCATGTATCAAGCTTTCTGTTAAAGGATATCAGAATTTTTCTGTGTTTCAGAGTAGACTTGTCATGTTTCTAAAAATAGGGTAAACCTCTCAGCCCTGTTGGTTTGTGTACTGGAACATCATCATTGTGAGCAAGCCAGTGCAAAAAAGCCTTAATAGGTGAAGAGTATTAAATGGATGTAAAATTGTTAACTCACTCATAGATTGGTAGGATTCACATAGGCCATAGATAAGAGAACTTTGGATCTCAGTGTCACTTCCACACTTGAGGAGAGATCACATTATAATGACATCTGGGAAAACACAAAATGTAGCTTTTTCTTGATAGCAGCAGGAATTAAGTAGAAATAATCTTAGTATTTAAAGTCCTTTCTTAGTATTTAAAGTCCTAAATTCATCTACCTTCATCTAGTCGAAAGGAAGCTTTATTATTGTCTCTTTAGTTGATTAAGGGAAAAAAAGACTTTAGATTCATGCTGTTTCTGAGGTAATCAGATCTCATTCAGCCGTGCAGTGAAATGCAGTTTAAATGTGCCTTAAGCTTTTCCTTCTGAAAGGAGACAAAAGTGCAGATAAAATCCATACATTTTTGTCTGCAGAGTTTGAAATGTAGTTTCCGGTTCAGTGATTTTCTTCAAGAAAATATTTGTCATTTTCTTCATGTAAATACCTAAATACCAAATGGACACTCAACTTCTAAAATGGTTACTGAAAGTTATGCCCATTTTCATTTATTTTAACTTATTTGCGGTATATTATTTTGTAGAGTGGTGACAACAGAATTCCTCTTATATCAGAGTAGAAGAATTAGAAATACTTTTGAATTATGTAATTCAGTTGCATAATTTGAGTTATTTAGATCTAGGACAACTGGATTGTGTGAACTACCGATCCGAATCATCGCTGTTGAGGAGTGTCTGCTTAGTACAGAGATATTTACTGATCACTTTTAAGTATCTTGGTAGTTAAAAGGGTGCATTTCACAGTAATGTCGTGCTTTGGAAAGTCTGAGTTCACTTTCTGCCATCTGTAGAAAATACAGTTTTCTTGATGAAGATTGTTACGTGACCTTTCATTTTATTTCTAGAGACTTTAGAATAATGCTGCTTCAGTCCTAGTACTCAGAGCGGTGTGTGACATAAAGCCTCGCTTGTTCAGCAGGGGGACATTGCTCTTGACTTCGTTGGATCTGGAATTTCAGATGCTTTGTCTTGTGTGTCTTAGTTTCTTCTTCAGCAGCCTTTAGAAAAGCAGGTGACAGAAGATTATCTGCTTCTAATTTAATTGATTTTTCTACTGTTTTTAAGCCGGAAGCCTTCGAAGTAAGGGGATCATTTTTTTTTTTTCTTTCAAATCCTGTTCCCGCATTTAAGTATTTATGAGAAGGCAGCCCTAAGAAAGATTGCTTTGAGGTCCTGAGAGTAGGGGGGAATAGATTATACAGAATGTTGGGGGGAAAAAAATGGCAAGTGTTAAACTTGTCTAGACCCCTACTAGGAAATTCATAGAGTGAAAGAAAGCAAGCAAATTAAAACTAGTTAAATGCGTTGGTCCTATCTTCTGGCTCTTCCAAAATGATCATACTTTCTAAGTAGATCTTCTCACTGTAGCAGGTAGAGCACCCCTGTAATACGTGGTAGCCTTGGTTAGAATTCATTACATCCTCTAGTCCCCGTCTGCTTGCTGCTTTTTTTGAAAGATTGTGTTTTATTCAAGTAGCATTTTTTTCTTCTTCAAGTGATTTAAAGAAAAATGAATGCACTAGGTCAATAAAGTTTTCTTAATTCATTTTAGAATGCGCTGCCTAACTCTCCTCAATAAATTTCCTTCTCCAAAGAAAAGTTCTTACATTTCTGTATTAACTAGAATAGAAATAAGAATGGATGACATGTAAAAAAAAAAAAAAAAAAAAAAAAAAAATTTTTATCCAAAATTACGTATTTTGTCATAATAGTATGGTTCCAGCATGTTCAAGAACGTATCTAAAATGGCATTTTTTGCACCACCCAGCAGGTTACACTGTCTCTGATCTGCCACTTGAAAAGTTCTGCATAAGTGAGAGTGTCCTCAGGAGATCTGTCCTACACACCACTTGCACACTGTAGTGAATTCCAGGGTCTTTGATTTACCTTCTTCGTCCTTGCCTTGTGACCAGACGTTTTGGTCTTTCTTATTCACAGTGAAAAAAATTAACCAATAAATTGTATGAGAATGATGAGGAGTTTCACTTTTCCCAACTTTGAGAATTGGTTTATTCTAAATGACTCTCATCTTAATACAGAAAAGCTGGCAAACGTTAAGTCCAAAAGGAAAAAACACGCAAAAGCAATTTTCTTAAGCTTTTTCTAGTGTTTTACGGGTAAGAAAATAACGACCCAAGAAAAGTCTGCTAGAGAACTGGAAAAGGTTTTTTAATTCATGGTTTGTTTTACTATCTCATTGACTTTTTTTGAAAGCCATCTGTTTGAAAATTGTATTTTCTTAGAGGTCCTCCCCAAGAAATTTCACTGTTGTGAAAATGTTGGGGGGCCTACAGGAGGGATGACGAGGGACTTTTTATCAGGGGGTGTAGTGATAGGACAAGGGGTAACAGTTTTAAACTGAAAGAGGGGAGATTTAGATCAGATATTGGGAAGAAATTCTTTCCTGTGAGGGTGATGAGGCACTGGAACAGGTTGCCCAGAGAAGCTGTGGATGCTCTGAACACCTGGAGGTGTTCAAGCTCAGATTGGATGGGGCTTTGAGGAACCTGCTCTAGTGGGAGGTGTCCCTGCCCATGGCAGGGGGGTTGGAACTCAGTGATCTTTAAGGTCTCTTCCAACTCTGACCATCCTATGATTCCTTTATTTCATAAATGTTTTTCAAAACAAGGACCTGTTAACTCTATTATAATACAGCTTTGAAATTATAATTTCTTACAGTAATTGTGTAGCATGGACTTGAGCTACGAACCACAAGATACACTCTGTATACATTAGGATTTATTTTTGTGGAACTATTGATGTATGCAGATAGATCCATTTTATAGAAGCTTCAGGAAAGCTTAGCCATAGTACTTAGTCAACACCATAGGAAAGGAAACACAAAGTACAGCATGAATTCTTGCTGTCCATGTCACACTCATGGTGTTCCTGCAGCTGAGGCATCTTTGGTTTGTCTTCCACTCTTCTCTTGCTGTGTCAGAGGACAAAGTTAGACCTGGGTGTATTCACACACAGATTTTTGTGGACATCATTTCTGAAGATCAGGCAAATATTTAAGAATCTAAATATTAAGTTAGCCTTTTAAATTTAGCTTACTATGAGACATTTGGTTGTTTACACCAGACTTTTACACCATTTGGGGGTTAGGGTCTTACTTTCAAAGTGAAATGAAACAACATGTTGTTGTGTACGTAGGAAAGGGTCAATCTTGTTGGTGATCAGTTTTGTTATGTGAGAGATGAAGTTCCCAGCCTTATAATATAGAAATTTTTGGTGGTCTGCTGGACTATAACAAACAAAGCTTTAATTACTCTGGCATTTAGTTACTGTACCACAAAACCATCTACCATTTTCCTCAGGCTGTGTGGTACTGCAGGGAGTGCAAAGGGCTGTGCCTTACAGATGGACACCCAGAGGGAATGCTGATCTTGAGCCATGGAGACACAAGGCTCCCACTCACCTGGGGATCAAAGTTTTCTTTTCTGCCTGAGCTACAATAACAGTATTACTACCACAGGCAGCAGAATAGTCTTTTTATAATGACCGCTGTCACATGGTTAGTATTTATAAATAGGAGAAGTATCTGAAGTACTTGAATATGTTTTTCAAGTTAATCATTGTTGGCAAGTGAGAGTTGTGAACCAACTGCTCTGCTTGAGGAACCCTGCAACAAGAAAGCAAGATGAGAGATGATTAGCTCTGTAGATGCTTCTTTGGATTGTTTGTTCTGAAGCAGAATTGTATCTGAAGATGTTATAGGCATGCAGTTCCTACTTCTAGGTCTCACTTTCTGTGAAAAGGCCAATTGCTAAATTCTGAAACTTTTCAGGGTTCTGACCTTTTGAAATGCTAGCAGTTTGTTTTCCCCATTCCTCACTCCCTTCTGCATGTGCCTTTTTCTGCCTCTTCTTTAAAAACAAAACACTATTTTGTTATTTAATTCTTTCCTGCATAAAGTAGAGCTACTTGAATACAACAGTGGTGAGAGAAGTTGCATATTCCCTGCTCACACAAGCAGTGGTGTGAGGATCCTATACTCTACAGCAGTGCCATTACATTTGTTGTTTTCCAGTGGTGGTTAAATCTCTCTTGGATCACAACATTCCTATAAACAAACACTTATGTTGTAGCTGGACAGGCTGCAGTGTAAGAAACTTGAATTCTTTTCTTTTTACTCTTTTACCTTTTATTCTTTGTATCCTACTTCCCTCTACATTCATTCTATGTACAGTTTATTAACTTTCTTCTCATTTCTGCATTTGTTTCCATCCGAGTGTATCACAGCATAATGCAGTGAGAGGAGGATGCAAATATGGGCAGCCAAGGAACAGCAGAATAGCACAGGAACTGGGAAATCTGTTCTAGCAGGACTGAGTTGTGTGTGGGAACAGGAGACACCATGGAAGCTCAGCCCCCTTACCCGTGGTTAACGATGTAATATTTTATTCTGTGCTCTGAAGTGATGAACACTTCTGTAATCAAATCCAGAGGCAGCAGCACGCTGTCGCTTGAAGGAGTATCAGGGGATTTTTCTTTCCAAGAGGTCCTGGTTTTGTGAAAATTGCAATTGAACAGCATAGGAGCTCTTCTCACAAATATCTAAACCGTTGCATATTCTAAAATGTTTTCTAAGAATTTGCTGATGTTGTTAGAGATCCAACAAACTTCAGATTGGAGATTCCTTTCTTTAGTGTTTTGGCACTGATTAAATAGATTTTAGGAGGTCAGCAGTGACCAAGGGGAGATAACTGTGGGTTTGAAGAAACCGAGTTAAAGGATTTGTGAGGGATATTAAGTGAAATTACTTGGCTTTATGTGTTCTTTCACTCAGTCATAAAGTAGAATTGGTGCCTAACTAGCTGGCTGCTGTTGAGGGTTAACACTTTTAACACTTTGGCATTTTGTTTCGTGTTAGGTTTTGGTAATTTCAAACAAGCAAGAGTTTGGGTTATGTCAGCTTTACAGCCGTAGACGTTCATGTGTAACCCTGTGAATAGTCAAGAGCAGTCTTGTAAAATAAGGAGAAATGATCATTGCAAGCCATGATGTTTGTAAAAGCTGTGTTAAGGGGAAAAAATTGATTCTGAAAACAAGAAATGCTGAATCCAATATATACAAAAGTACGTTGTCTTTCTTAGCTGGATAGAAACCATAATGAAGAACAGCTGAAATAACTGGTAGGAAAATACATAGCTTAATTAAAGGAAAAAAGTAATAACTGACTTCAGTTTCTTTGCTAAGGTCTTAAAACGTTGGTCTGTTTGACTTGTTCTCTTGAAAAAGAACAGAATACTGAAATCTAACCAAATGCTTATTTTCAATCCTTTCTGTGAAACACGAGTAGACTTAAACAACTATTAAGAAGCTACAGTAGAAACGTAGGACCAGTAATTTGCAACCTCTAAGAATATCTTTGAACAAGGGACCCTACCCTATAATTAATTTTCTTTTTGTAATTTTTAAACAAAAGGGTTTTGCAAATATCTATTTCTTTTGATTTTCAAAAGTAATTTTGGTAATCTGTTTTTACCATCGCTTGCAGTTAAGATGGCTTTTCTTCCCCGGATTTTGCTTCTATCTTACTACACGTATTTCCTGAATCGTGGTTGCTTGTGCTCTGAAACCAGCAGAGGGTGCCCAGAACATACTTAGTTGTGGTTCTTCCTTCACACTCTGCTGTGGTGGTTATGTATGGAAATGAGATAACTGCCCTCTTAAGCCCTGTTCAGGTGAGGTACCGTATGACTTGAATACGATTCTCAAAATAATTCACTTTTGTGCTTCAGTGCACTGTTTTCCATCCAATTCGTGAGTGTACATGCTAACTAGGGGTAATTTTCTCCCTCTGTTTTATGCCAAGCTCTGGGTAATGTACAAGTTGCGACACACCTGGCTTTTAAATAGCTGCTATCATTAACAGGGATTACACAGCCATCATTTTCACAGGCAAAAGCCTACTTTAAAAAATATTGGTGAATCTTAGTTGTTTATCACTGTGATATTTTATTAAAAAGGCCTCTGAAATTGATTGGTTAGATATTGATTAGATATTTCTCTGCTTTTTTGACTGACCATAACCAAAAGATTCCTGGGGATGGCTGCCCCCCCTCCCTCCCCACTCCTGCCAGCTACCATTGCCTGCTAACTCCCACCTTCTGTCTTATCTGGCCCATTACAAAATACTTCAAGGATTTAGATAACTTAAAAGTTTGTTTCCTTTTTGGAGAAGTCCTGGGCTCTTCTTGTCAGGGTGCTCCTGCTCTGCTTCCTCCTGAAGCACATTTTATTCATCAGAGAAGCATGGTCAGGAGATGTCAGTTAAGAAATGAAACTGAGGGGATTTGCTTTTTATTATCCTTAGAATAGATATTTTTTTTTTCACATCTAGAAAATGCTCTATTACCCTTCAGTAACTTTCATTATGTTGAGTACTCTTTTCTTTTTTTCCAGATGTGCAATGTATCATGTCTAAAAGCGGACCAGCCAAGGAAACCTCTGGGAAAAAACGGGTGAAGGGCTTTTACCTAAAGCCATCTGCTCTAGTGATGGGGACTAGGATTTCAGGTGCTTTGTAGATTTGTCACAGCTTTTTGTAGGATGATTTTGATCCTGTCATCTTTTGTATATTATTCTCCTGTATTTACGTAGACCCTCAATGAGATCAGTTTTCTTCGTAGAGTAACATTTCTGGGCTTGCTTGTATTTAGATGAATATGTCTGATCCTTCTCCAGAGATGATTGTAGGAGTGTTCTAGCACAGTAAAATATTGATAAAACTTGCTTCCAGACTAGGAATGTAGTAAATACGCTCAGACAGCTTTGATATTTCTGGATAATGTGACTCTGGTGGGTGATGCATGTCAGCAGGTAGGCATTTCCATCGGTTTTAGAGCACTGGTGTTGCTTTACTATTGACCCTGCAGGAAGCGGGTGTGCTGACAGGTAACCCAGTCCCAGTCTGCAGGAGATGGGCAGCTCTCGGGAACAGCCCCCCGCTTCAAACCCTGTCTCTCCAAGGTTCTTTCCTTCCCCTGCAGCCTCTCCTGCCTCCTCTTGTTCCTCCAGAATTGCTGCAGCACTTGGCTGTGCAGCCCCATTTATTTCCCAGGTTTGATGACCATCCACATCCCCTACTAATTGGAATGATTCAGAAATGGGAAAATAGCTGTAATCTTCCAGTTTCAGTTGTAAACCAGGTTCTATCATCAGTCCTCTGAGAAATGTTATGAATGCTTTAGTTTTTTTTATTTTTTTGCATAGTGTTTGGTTATTTATATGACAAAGTCTGAGGAATAAGACAGTGCTTTGGCTTTAATCGCTTCCAAATTTGCTTAGAAAGGGATAGGATTTATTTTACTACACACCTGAAAGGTCTCTTCATGAAGTCATTGCATTTATGTACAATAAAGGTATTGTGATAGTGATACAACATAAAACATGACAAGTGTTTATATCTCTATATCTAATAGTAGCATATCCAATACTTTTGTGTGTCGAGAACAAGTAAAAATTTTGAAATTTTGTGGTTTCAGTAGTTTTTTGTGAAGTACATCACAGGTACTGTTTTCTAAGACATGAAATGAGTCTTTGTGAGTTTAACGTGTGGGACCACCCAGCTGTCATGCCCAAGTGGCCGTAATTTAATTTCTGTAAGAATTATCTTAAGGAAAGGGGTTGAAAACACTCTGTAGTTTATTTTAGCAATGTAAACATTAATATACATGTATCATCAGTGTGACACAGTTGCATAAGACCACTTTGAAGTATTTTTTGGTCCCACAGTGAAGCGCTTTTATCCTGCGTTTAATTTTACCCTTATGTCTGGCTATCAGAGTTTCTAATGCTTGGTTGTTAGAATAAGTGCCTAATTCTGGGAATTAGCCTGCCATAAATCACTGAAATACACTCATTAGCTCAATTTCCTGTTGTTTCTGCTTTGTAATTTCTCCTATTTGCAACTTTTTTTCAAAAATATCTTGGTTTTCCAGCTTCTTGTTGGAATCATGATCATTGTATCAAATACAACTGATTTTTGCTTCTTTCTACCAGCCAAGCTTATTTCCAGTGAGTTACACTGTAATTAAATGTCTGTCTTTGGATCTTGAGGCTTTAAAAAAAAACTTTTCATCATTCCAGTTGAGTCTTATTTTTGTAGCTCTTTGTTGAAAACAGAAACCCAAAACTCCAGTTGTCCTGGAAGTTTTTTCTTGTGAATTTATAGACATCATCCCATGCTCTTCCTCTCACGCCCCAGCTGATGACCCATGTAGAGGTAGGAAAATGTCAGACCATCCCCGGAGAACATAGATTTAGGTAACTGGTGGAGTCTCAAGTTTTGAAGCTTCTGCAGCTTGCTGAGATCCCCACAAAACGTTTCAGAGTTAATTGTTCACTTTAATGTCAAAGAGCAGATTTCAGCCTACTTGTGGTGGGGTTTACTTCCTTGAGGTACTTCTTTCCTTACCATAAACCATGGTCTGTTGGTGTCTGGGATGCACAGACTGGAAAGCTGTGATTGAGGCAGCTCATCGTGGCTACAGTGCTAGCAGCTTTTTCTTTTCCACATAAACACCGTTTTTGCCTGAAAGAATTCTCAGAAGCCAGTAAGGCAGCAAAGGTCTGTCATGTCTTTGACTCTGGGGGCTGTTTTTACAGGATAACATGGGTTCTGCAGGGAAATGCAACGTCTAGTTGCTGGTACATTAGATCTGAAGCGTAACGTTATTTGTATTGACTTATCTCTAGACTCATTTTTAAGTGCTTACAGTGTTTGGGAGGAGGGGTGATGAAAGGAGGCTTGCATCTAAAGGAGTGAGTGCTTTGAGGTCTGCTTTGCGTTGCTAAAATCTTAATCTCATTCGTAATAAAATCAGTTTGAGTACAGTTTGAGTCAGTTGAGATTTGGCTTCGTGAGAGTTTTGTATCTACATTGGTTTCCTTAGTCCAGTGTTGCCTTTAACGTGTTGCTGGATTTTGTATTTC
Organism: Thinocorus orbignyianus; assembly: GCA_013400375.1. Lineage (NCBI taxonomy): Eukaryota > Metazoa > Chordata > Aves > Ciconiiformes > Thinocoridae > Thinocorus > Thinocorus orbignyianus. Next base: position 428,277 of record VXBW01002676.1, read on the forward strand.
AGTTTTTTCACAGTGCTTTGTACTCGTTGCATCAAGAGCAACCCATGGGTTTACTCTTACAATATTTAAATGTGAAAGGAAATGCCAGAAAACTAAAGATTTTAATGTGATAAACTTCATTGTGAGTGACTAATTCCTTATTCATCTCTTCCTTAAGATTGTTCGTGGTTCTTCTCTGAGGTTCTAATCCTTTCTGGTTTTTTCCATCATCCTACAATGAATATCCTGTCACTGTTCAAGAACAATGTGATTGTAGTATTCTCCGCAGCTACAGAGTATGGATTCAGTTATGTTCTTTACTGTGAATGAAAGGAGGGAAGTAAAGGAGGATCTAGTTTTACACCTCTTTCAGCTTTTAGAGTATAAATACTCTTCAGTTTTTATGTGGGCATGAAGTCTTTCCAAATACAGATTCAATAAGGTGTTTTGAAAACTGTTTCTTTAAAAAGCCAAACTAGTAGATTTTTTTTTCGTTGAGCCTATTAACAGAAATACTAATTTGTTCCCAAGAGTAGGAAAGAGGCATTTTTGCAGTTTTATTTATATCAGTATAGGAAGAAACTTCTGTAAGTCCTTTCCCTCTCGTTATAGTTGGTTGTGTGAAGGAGATGCAAGGACTTCCCTGGCAGCAGTACCCGGATTTGATCCAGTAGATGTTCCGCTGTTTGATTGCTGCTTGAATTACCTGTGTCAGGGCAGAGTAGCTGGTCCAGGACACGCATCTGGGCAGGTCTCCCTATGAGTGGAGCCAAGAGAGAACCAGTTCGTAACCATGTGCTGTCACTTGAATGTCTTGGTATCTTCTACCCCTTTTACCATCTGGCCACCGTGTTACTGAGGGCATGTCAGTACGGTGGAATCTCACGTGATCCCTCCATCCTGTCGAGAGCTCAGCTTCTTCTCTCTTCTTGTAGCAGAGAGAAGGAAAAGTCTCCCAGCTTCCAGATTTTGTAGGTCAGGTCATCCAACTCCTCTTGAGACAGAAGAGAAGGAGCATTTGAATGTCTAGTGAATGTTAACTGGAAAGGTGGTGAGTGGGATGGCTTCAAAGAGAGCTTGGGTGGAGAAGCAGCGAGATGTGTAACAGGAGAGCTTAAAAGCCACTTCCCAGTAGGAGTCAGGGATGCAAGGAGATGGGTGGGCTTTTGTACCCTCACTTTGTTCATATGGCAGGCGAAGGTGTCCTCGTGGATGTACCAAAGAAAACTGGTGCCTCTGTAAAGCAAAAGACAAACTTCACTGCATAGGTGACTACAAAACAAATGGAAATTTGATTAGATCTTCAAATACTCTTTACAAATAATGACTGGACATAGATTCAAAGGGTGAGAATTGAAGACAATTAAAAATTATCACCTCAAAAATGAGATACATAGTATTTATAATTCTCTTAGACATAAGAAATCAAATCCGAATACATATTAAACTTTATCGTTGCTCAACAAGCTTATGTTGAGATACTATATCCTCTCAGGAAAAAAAATATAAGGGTTGTATTTAATTCTAAGTAAGTATGTTTAGGTGGTTGGTTGAGTAAGAGTAAACCTAGCTACAGGAAACGAAACTCACAAAAAATACAAAGGGAAAAGAGTAGTAATTAAATTATCGAAATACTCTTATTTTTCGCTGCTTTAAATAACTTAAAACCACAATTTGAAATAATTTCAACTTGAAACAGTCTTCCTAAAGGTAATTTTACTTTTCTGCATTTTGCACTACCTCTTCAAATGCCAGACCCAAGGTTTCCTGGCTCCCGTGTCAGGCCACAGCAGCGGAGGGACACCTGCAGATGGGTGGCTGCTTTCCTGCTCCATGTGCTGTGGGCACGGCTGCTCAGTAGCTCTGCCACCCGTGTTTGATAAGGGGGCTGTCCTGGGAAAGCACAAGTTGCCATAGTGGTGGAGTGGAAAGGAATGAGGAAGTCGTCCTTCCACCTCTTTTCTGGCCAAGCAAGCATGGGTGCAGAAGGTTCTCATTCCCATCTCAGCAAAGTGCAAGCTTTCCCCGGGGTTTTCCAGGGGTGGGTGTACTTCTCAGTGAATAGTATCAGTTTCCAAAGGTCAGCTTTCTCAAGGACACTTCAAATATTGAAGAAAACACTTCTTTTTCACATGTTCATGTCACTTGGCTGTGAGCTGCCCACCCTACTGTTACTCATCCACCAGTAGGCCTGTAAGACAGGCCCAGCAAGGTGATGTCTCCCAGAGGACTTTCTTTGAAACACAAAATCTCAGACTCCTCCTGCTGAGAAGCAGCTCTCCTGGCAGCTTGACAAACCTTGAAAAATCTGCTGCTTCTCATTTTATTTTACAGCCCTCCTGTCTTTCTTTTAAGATGCTTATAAAACTCTGAGAGGCCCGGGAGAAATCACAGTATCATTTGGAAGGAGTCAACAAAATTACTTATTGTTATGTCCAATTCTCAATCTCCAACATGGCAAACTTTTTACCGCCTAGAAAAGCAATGAGATTTTCAGAGCAGGAACTACATATGTCTTCCATAAAACATTCATATTTTACACTGTTATGCTGCAAATTTGAGCTTGCGTGTGAAAGTATAAAAGGAACTGACAAAGTTCTGCGTTACTGGGTTTTTTTCTGGTTATCAGGGCATCACAGTTCCCCATCGTTGCTCCAGGCATGTTCTCTATCCCTAAGAAAAATTTGTTATTCTAAAACATATCTTAAATATTCAATGCCAATACAGCTAGAGACACTAACTGAGGTTAGTGCAGAGATCACTATGGAGAGGAAGGCTTGGTTATGACAGGAACTGTTCCCAGACTACTGAGATGTCTTCCTCGCCTGTTTCCCAAATTCCTGCTTGATCTCAAATGAAGCAATTGGTAATTTCCTGTAACACAAGGGGCCATCAGCTTTGGTGTCATGAGCAGACGCTGGTCCTGCTAAGCCACCACCCTGAGGGGCTGAGGAACCGAGGAGCTGAGTCCAAACTGTCCCCTCTGCCTCACCATCAGTACCCATCCAGACTCATTTCTAGGGAGTATGAACTTAGTTTTAGTCGTAGGAAAAAAAATATGCTGCCCAAGTCTATAAACAGGGAAAATAACCTTGTAGAATTAGATTCTCCTCTAGTAAAGATGGTTTAGAAATTATTAGATGATTCCTTGTCAGGGGCAGATCAATGAATTTAAGGAAACTCATGACCGGATTTTGCCAGTTCAAATTATGCTACTGTTATAGAGCAGATAGTGTGGGGTTTTTTCCTGATGGTGGATGGGATGGATGTTGCTTTGTAGCTGTTAATTGCACAGTTACTCTGTGCACCTAATGTTTCAATAGTGACCACCCAAAAGCAATAATTAAACACTACTTGATGTATGGAACGCAATTTAAAGATCTCCTGCCTTCTTTTGTACACTTTTATTTCATCCTTGACAGTTTTCAGGATCAAACCACATTTGAAGAGGTTGAAGGGCAACACTGACAAAGAGAATATAAAGACACCATCAGCTGTGAGAGTGCTCGTGTAGACACTCAGGAGTGCTTTAGCTGTTATAATAATAAATGCCTTTGATTTCTCATTGATACTTTGAGAAGTGGATTGAATTGTTTCCTGCACTGGTTGTGCTGTTTGGTTTAACCACTCCTTTTTTTTTATTATTAAAATGAAATTTAGGAATCTATATATTTAGCAAAGCACATAAAATGTGACTGGTCTGACTAGAATAACTAGAATTTCTTATGTGCTTAAATTTAAGCACAAGTGAGTGCATATTTGCAGAAGTGCCCACATGAAAAGGGGTAAATAAAACAAATATGGAGAAATAGAAAATAATGTAAACAACACTTGTAAAAAATGACAACTGAGTTAAAAAACACTACTTATGTAAAATTGGTAATTTGCTTACTTGTTGTAAGCATGACTGATAAAGAAGTGACAAGTTTTAAAGTCCAATGTTTTAAAACACACCATTAGTTTGTCCATTCGTTCAATTCATGTTTCTGATTCCCAGGTTTCTGTTTTCCTGATATTGTGGTTCAAGGTAGATGAGCTTGTGAGATTTTTTTGTTTTGTTTTGTTCTGTTTTTCTAATGAAACCATTCTTTCTGTGTTAGAATGTACCATGCTATTCACTCCTAGAATCATAGAATGGTTAGAGTTGGAAGGGACCTTGAAGATCATTGAGTTCCACCCCCCCTGCCATGGGCAGGGACACCTCACACTAGACCAGATCACATTTTTAAAAAAAACAGCATTTCATGAAACTGGGTTGATTTCCTTAAATTAGGAAAATGTTACTCAGAAACTCCCCTCCCGCCAGGGAGCTCTTCCATGACGGATTTACCTTTGATGAATCGAAACATGGCTCATGTAAAGGAGTTTAATTCTCTGAAATACTCTGTGCATTGTCTTTCACAAAGCATTGCTTGAGATTCTCCTTCCTCCCATCTGCTTTCAGCAGCACTACACATTTTTGGTAGAATCAAGAGGCACGTTTTTCATTAACACTGTGGGATGCGATGCCTTTTTTGGCTTTTAATTTGGTTTTCATAAAGCAAGTGTGTTTCCCAGGCTGCAAAACTTTTAACTGCGACAGATTTTAGTGATGTTTTATTTATGTGTATTAAACCATATTATAATACCTAGAAATGAGTGTACATAAGCCTGGGTATTGTTTGACTAAATATCTTGCCCAACCAGTATTCATCAAGTTTTAATTACTGTCTTCCTGGTGTCTGACTGCTTTTAGTGCAGAATGCTATTTAGCTTAATTCTTAAACAGGCTAAAATTTACAGCACTTTTAAGTCAGGATATAGATGTAAATCACTACCCATCCTTAATTTGTCCCCTTATCTGCTTTTATATGAGCTTTGAAACTGTATTATTGAATTAGTGCACTGTTTAGACAAAAGGCAGCTCAAAGAAAGACATGATTTGTATGGAAGTTGCTATACAAAATAAAGCTGCATGGTAGTTGCCTCCAAAAATCAATATGTCATCACATTAAAAAAGGACTCCTCTGCCATAATAGATTATTTTTGCTTTACAGGATATGAAAATGCCATTTTATTCTTTGCTCTTGAAAAATCTTGGGTTTTTTCAGCCCAGGATATAAATGCTTCTACTTTATCAGGTTTCTTTAGCTTGTAATTCTATAAGTATGAAAAGTAATCGATTACAAGACACAGCAATCTGGCCTTCAGTACTAAAGATAAAAAATAATAATTTCAGTCTGGGAGGTTACACAAGTCCACTGTTTTCTTCCTTTGAGGCATCTGTTCATCCTCAGTGTGATACAGAGCACAGTATCAAAGCACAAAGTAGTCTTTCACATTGGATTTTCCAATGTAATGTCTCTTACGTTCAAACTTCTCCATATTCTAGAACTGCCCAGCTCTGGCATACGCCATCGCCTCGTTTCTCACAACGCTTAAGCCAGTACTTAAATTTGGGTCCAAAGATTTTAACTTGAAATAGGCGAAGTACAATGCTGAAATAAAAAAAAAAAAGTATTCTTTTTGAATCAGTGCCAGTTGCACAAATGTGCTATTTTATCTTTCAAGCTAACGTATTTGTAAAATAAAGCAGTAAAGTCAAAAAACCATGGAATTTTATGGTGATGGTTAGGGTATTGTAGCTGCTGATTTTCTGGAAATTCCTTCTTCCTTCTCCTTGTTTTGCAGAGATCAAAGTACAATATTAACTTCCACAAACCTTGATTCTTCATCGTGGCTATTTTTCTCCTTATTGTATCTCATCATCTGAGCATTTCAATGTGCTCCTGTCTCCGTGCCATGCTCTCCCCATTTCGGATGAGAAGCATCCCAATTTTATTTCTTGTTAGAAGGGATCTGAGCCTCTCAGTTAAACATGTCAACGACAGGATTTCAGAGAAGTCGGGGGAATCGGGCATTTCTGTCTGTGTTAACATCCTGTCTTATATATATCGCTAATTCATGGGAATATTATCCATTATATGAATTATAGTTTAATGGGAGATGGATTGAGTGTTCCAGAGGTAGGATCTGAGGTGGCTTACTGTAGGCTTTCAGGGTGATACTGAACTAATTGCTTCACTTTTCAGTGTCTTGGTTTTCTATTCACAATAAAGGGATAATGGCAGTATTTCCTTTTTTTCCGTTCTTTCTCTTTCCTGTTTTTAGTGTGATCTTTTAGATGAAGAGCCTTTTTTTGCATGTGTATGGTAGGTTTCATAGCAGAAGTGCTAGGAACAGACTTGGGCCCTACTATTGGTAACCAAAAGTTTTGTGATGCCTTTATATTTAACACCGTATATGTTTTCAGGGAGATTTCGACTGAACTGTTTAAGACAGATGAGAATGCTTCATGTAATTTGGGAAGTTACGGGCAACTTTTCTGTACTTGGCAGCTCATGTTCCTTTTCTGTATCTTCAGTCCCTAGTTAGCTTCTCTCCTTGAGTGTTTATGCTCCCATAAATGTCTGTAATAATTGTTCAACTTGCAGCCATCCAAAGATGACATGATACATAGCAGAAAGAGGAATATTTACTACATTCATATCATTTAACTGGTGCCGGCATTCAGTGAGGAGAGACTAAAGTAGATGCCCAAGAGGGTAATCTTACAAAATGAAGAAAAGCAGGCGTTTTCTGGAAACTGATGATGTCCCACTTAGCTACATAATTTTATAGAGAACTCTTCTTCATGAGTCATCATTACCCATGCTAACGCATTCTGCAGAGACACTAGAGAGACTGAGGAGTCAAAGGAGGACATAATTCTAAGTATTGCTTTGTTGGTTGGTCTAGAATTACAGGTGCACCCCCCAGAAGTGGTTAAGGGTGAAAACAGCTATTAAATTTAAATGAATTTTAAGGGGCATTAGGCAATCAAATGTTAATGTTACCTCAGTACATTTGAAAAGGAATAAAGGGTAATCAGAATGTTGGGTTATAAACATTTCTGTATCAGTGTTGTACTATTTCTTTTATATTGATTTGTTTTGTTTTTTTCCTGCAGGGACCATTAAAACATTCAAATATGAATTTCTATAAACACTACAGTCTCCTTAGTTTTCTACATTTGTATGTAAAAACTAATGTAATTACAGTAATTTTGACATCATACTAGGAAAATCGTGTAAATCATCATTAAAAGTGGTTGAAGTATGAACTTTTTTTTTCATTCTAACCTGCAGAAGTTTTTCAGAAAGCGGTCAGACCAGACAGAAAAGTAGAAAGAGCAACTGAGTAATTGACAGGAGCTGTTTAATCCCATTTGCCCATGAATTTGGTTTTCCCAGGGTGAAAGCTATAGTCCGCGTTGTCAGTCGAGGAGAAGGTTCCAGCCTATGTAGTGCATTACCCGTGCTTTACAAGCGATCAAATGTAAGAGCAGACTTTTGGCTATGTTTGCATTGCTCTCCATTTTATTTATTTTGTTTTTAATGCAGAGTGGTTCGTTTTATAGATAATTCTGTTCAGGGTTTAAACACTGACATGAAATGTGGAAATGTTTCCGCTCTGCACTCTGATTGCACACGCTGTACTTTGGAAAATGGATTTGCTCCACTGAGAAGGCTTCAGATGGAGCAGGGCTCTTTCTGCCACATGCTGTCACCTGGCAGCGGCTGTGTGGCTGCAGTGCCATGAAGGAGCCATGAGGATGGCCTGGCAGCAGGACAACCTTTTCCATGTACCCTGACAGCCCCTTCTGGCCCTGCAGCCTTTCCTGTGCCAATCCGTGAGCCCTGCTTGCCAGCCTAAACATGGATTTGTTTTGGAGGATCCTTGTTAACTTTAGTTGAATTCTACGCTTCCTAACAAACAAAAAATTAAGAATATTAATAGTGAGATACCTGTTGTGACTCCACCAGTATAGAGGGCGAAGCCACCCCAAGGGTCTGCACATTCAGGCTTGCCCTTCTGGGAGGAGATAGGGCCTTTCACACCCCTTTTTCTCTGATCTTTACTGCTCATACTCTTCTGAAGGCAGCAAAACCCTTGGGCCTCACTCTGATGAAGGTTTACTTTCCCTCTCCCTGTTGTACCAGGGTTTCTCGTTGCATTTTCCCAAGCAGCCTTCAACATCAGCCCCGCTGGTGGCCCCTGCAACTTGCTGGCCTTCTACAGCAGAGCAGCTCACTGGCACCCATGGCCAACCAGCTGTGTCCCCATAGTGGAAATCTCCACAAGCTCTTGGTGTGTCACTTTTTTTTTTTTCTCTGCATGCCATTTCCCTTCTCCAGGGCATTCTCTAAGACCATCCTGGTCCCTGCCAGGCGTCACTATGGCCTCAGCCCTGCAGATTTCTTTTCAAGCCTGTTCAGTTAATTCTCCAATGGCTTCATGGTGGTGTGTAGCTAATTACTTTGTGTAAGTCCCTATAAACCACTGAAAAGGGCTGTTGGCAGCAAAGCTGGAGTAAATAAAGGTACAGCTGAGCCATGAGCATGTTAAACAACTCAAAGAGCGCTGACTGAGTGGGTGCCCTCTGCTACTTCCAGCCAAATTGAATTAATGAACTAAACAGATTTGGGAGCTCCATCCCTTGTCCTGCAGGCTCCATCCTTCCTGGAAAGCACATCTTGAGACAAATGACAGTTGGTGCATCATGGTGTTTAGTCTCTTTGGTGGAAAGCTCTGATCTGTGCCTTGTTTCTGTGGCCGAGCGTGAGCTGTAAGGCAAGACAGGATCTCACATGGGATCCCCAAGGATATTCACTGGCATTTGGGGAGGATCAAGCATAGCTCTCCTCTCCTTGACAGGTGTTTGTCTCAACCATTCCCATCGCTTACTGTGACAGCATTACATGAAATACCTGTGTAATAACCTGCTGCCGAGCTGATCGTCCTTGTGTTAGAAAGCTTTTCCCCACAACTGTGTAAGAAATCTTGTCTTCCTCATGATGGACATGGAGAAAAATTAGTCACCATCCTCTTCTCATAACAAACATTTACATATTTTAAATATGTTATCATGTCTTCTCTTAGCCTTCACTTTTTCTAGACTAAACAATCTAATTCTTTTAGCCTTCTCTTGTTCTACATCTGTTACCGTTTTTTGTGGCTTTCATCTGGACTCCCTCCAGCTGTCTCCTTCCTCCGACAGCCCAGTAGGCAGAGCTGGACCCAGTAATGCAGTCAAGGACTTGCCACTGAATAGAATAATTACTTGATTTACTTACAGTATTACTATGAATATATATCGGCTGCCTTTTTCTGCAACTGGGTATCATCCTGATGTATAATTTGCTTATAGACCGCTATAACTCCCCTGCAGATCCTTTTTGCAGTGCAGCTGCCTAGAAAGGCTCCTTTCTATACTTGTACACTCAGATTATCCTTCTGTGGCAATTTTCATTTCTCTTTGTGGATCTAAAGTATTAATTTCAGAACATTTATTCCAACTACAGCAATGATAGGGAGTTCTAATCCTAGCTTGTAAACTGCTTGCAACCTCACCCAGTTTTATATCATGTCAGATTTAAAAAACATCTCTTATTCCCATAGTGCCAGATCCTCAATTACGCAAGAAATACAACCAGTTTGTTTGGAGAAACCTGCTGAAAGGTCTTTGCCTGGTTGTGTCCATCTTTCTGGTGAACAAGGAGTGGTTTTGTTGTAGGACATACTCAAACTTTTCTCTGTCATAGAACCATAGAATGGTTAGAGTTGGAAGGGACCTCAAAGATCATCGAGTTCCAACCCCTCTGCCATGGACAAGGGACACCTCCCACCAGACCAAGTTGCTCAAAGCCCCATCCAGCCTGGCCTTGAACACTTCCAGGGGTGGGGCATCCACAGCTTCTCTGGGCAACCTGTTCCAGTGCCTCACCACCCTCACAGGAAAGAATTTCTTCCTAATATCTCATCTAAATCTCCCCTCTTGCAATTTAAAACCATTCCCCCTTGTCACCATGCTGGTATACAACAACCCATGTTAACTGACATTTCAGCCACCAAAGGCTACTCTTGGATGCTAAATCAGCCAGTGTGGAGCTCTAGGTGACAGCAGCAGTATTCTCTCAAGCAGAGAATATTTTGAATTAGCCAGGTTGTTCTATGCTGCGTTTCTTTTTCTAACACATTTTGCAGATTTTTTTTCTTCTTATATTTCATGTTCTTTCTTTTCACCGTGTCTTTGCGTAGTCAATTCTTTGCAGTTCTCCTTACGTGCTAAACCACGTGTACTTACTGATACCTTTTAAGTTACTCCCTTGAGACTTTAAGGTCATTCACTATCTCTGGTACAGCACACTGCTCGCTTACTCTGCACTGGGTTAATTTGCTGCTGTGCCTTTAGCCCTGCCCTTCTTTAAACTTCTCCTCTCCTCTGAACTACTCCTGCCTTGGATCACCTCTGCCTGGGGATGTCCTGGATTAGCCCCTGTGTCAGACTGCAGCTGCTTTCCCTGCACTCCCGAGTATTTGTCTGCTCTTTCTTTCTCAGGCATCATGAAATCTCATTTGATTTTCTTTTTATCATTAAAGTCTTTTTAGTTTTGTCGAAAAACTGTTGTTAAAGCTAGAGCACCACCACCTGTGCAAGGTCTTTTATCATTTCTTCAGCAAATACCTGGGTGTATTTTTCTCCAGGAGAAATAAAAGAGGTGTTTAATATCAAGCTTCATCTGTGTTCTAATTCTGAAAGCCTTTTGAGTTTTTGTGTGCTTCCACAGAGGAGTTCTTCCATCTGGGAAGCCAACAGAAGACTGTTTTGGAGGTTGCCTTTGCTCCTTGAAGTAGCCAGGGGAATATTATTATGAACTAGTAATCTAATCCTTTCTGCAAAGCAATTGCAACTGCAAAAACGCAGCCTGGTCTGACCTCAGAAGCCTAACATTGTTTTAAAATGTATTCTGCAGCTTTTTAAAGTGCAACTGAAAGAAACTACAAGGTGTTCTGAGCCTCAGCAGTAGAATGCCAACCACAAAGAGATGAGGTATAACCAATTATGACCTTACCCTTCTGACAGGTAGCCAACATGCAGCGTAATAAATACCATCTTCCTTGAGCAGCAAAGAAAGCAGAGCTAAGTCTGACAGAGACTTCTACAACTTATATGAAAAAAACCCCACCACTGAACAAGATAAATCCAATACTGGTAGAACACCCACTGGTCTCAGAGTGCAAACTTTATGGTTGATCTGTCTCTTACGGGCCAAACTGCAACTTTTTTTTTTTCTTTAGGAAAGGATATATGTGGTTCAGCTATTTGAGCCTGTTTCTCATTTTCTTTATTTAAAAAATGTTCTGTAATAGTTATTTCAGAGCTCTGTAAATGGATGACAAATAGCCACATTTTAGTTAAGCCTGAACTGACTTTATAGCCGTTTCTTACCCTGCTATCAGTGCTATTTCAGTAGCTCTGTGGGTAACAACAGCATTTTTCTTTCTTTGGAGGTTCCAAATATTAGCATTATTTTAGAGGAGTGGGTTTGGATTCAGTTTGTATTCGTACTGATAGGTTATATATCATGGGTATTATATAATGCCTGTAATTTAAGAGCCCACAAAGAAAACAAAACATTTATTATATTCTGAGGCATTTCCAGGGAGTGAATAGCTATGATTAAGTGAATAGGCCATTAGCTACCACTATTACTCTGCTCAAATGCAGCTGAAATAGCATTTCTTTAGTGGTAAAAATATTTGGCAGCACTGCACTCACAACAAAAAAATCCAACCCTTTAGAAATGACATTTTTTGGAAAGTCCTCTACGTTCTTAGGAATCTCCAAAGAAGTTGTATTTAAAAGAACCGGGTTCAATTTTCCTAGGCTGAGACTGTTCAAAAAATGTAATAAGTATATATAGTTAAGGTAAATATTATATTTCACCAATTTATGCCCACATATGTAGGAATTCAATAATTAAAGTGACTGTGGGTGTAAAGTTTTCTTTGCATTGATTAAACCTTCTCACTCAATTATCTCCATTATGTTGTACATATTTAGATCTGGTCAGATGCATTTGTTCTCTGCAGTACCTATGTTTTTCCAACTTTATATATCGCTTCAGAAATAAGTTCTACAATTAGAGAAAAAATACATATTGGCTCGTTTTATAATAGGATTACTAATGAAATACTGATAACAACACTTTTCTATTAGTGGTATGAGCCAAAGAGCACACCTAACAGTTAATAAGTAAGTTAATTACCATTTCTTTACTTATATGTTTTGGGGGTCTTTTTTAATGCTATTTTGGCATTGAGATGGATTGTTCTTCTTAGTACATCTTAAACACCTTCTATTGCAATGTCTTGTTTTGTTTATAAAAGCTTTGCTTACGGCAAAGGAATTTTCCTTTGTGCTGAATTTTTGTTCAAAATAAGAAACAGAGTATGTCTTCAAGGTAAAATTAAGGGTCTTCAGGTCATTATTTAATTTAATATTCTTGACAGCTTAGTCTGGTTAGAAACCAACTGTCCTCTGAAATTTCTTAATGTTCTTCTGCCTCAAACAACTTGTTAATATATTTTCATGCTTTGCATCACGTCAGATCTCTTCAGAAATACTGGTGGTGGTTACAGTAGGAAAAGATTATAGCAGTTAGCAAGGATATTTCTGGTTTAAATCCTTTGGTGAAGAGGAATGATATGAATTTGGCTGTGTTGCTCTCTGGAGATCCTTGGCATCCAGAGCAGGCTGCGTTCCTCTGCTGACTGGAGTTGATGGATAACTTTCTGTAGGTTGGGTGGTCTGTGATGGAGCTGAGGAACAAAGTCTCTAGCTCTAGTGATTGTATTTTGTAGAAAAACATATTGTCTTTGCACAACTAAAGTCGATTTTTACTTTGATTTTCCCATTTCTTGAAAAAACAGTGTCTAGTGACAATAGGATGTTTGAAAAACCAGATTTTGAAGAACCTGATATTGAAGCCCGACAACTTTGGAACTTCACAGGATTTTAGAAGTGGGCATGTGCAAAAGGAATCATTTTAAAAGCCGTGATATCAGGCAAATGCAACTATCATTGTTTAAAAACAGATTGAAGTCTTTATTTGTCAAAGTAAATGGAGAAGAATAGTGGTGATGGAGATGTTTCTGTGTTGACATGAAGAGTGCCTGGGTCTGTATTTTAGAAGGGCTTAGTAGCTGGTAAAATAAATTCTCCTGCTTTCTCCGTTATGATTTCTTTTGGTTCTTGCAATAGTGTGACTAATACTGCTTGCTTAAGTATTTTGCTAATTATCATAATTATTTACACAGAACTATTTCAGTTGTTTTTTATTAAGAAGGATATTAAAGTTTGAGGGTTGTTTTTAAGAGCTAGATATAGGTATTCTAAGACATAATATAAGTGGATGTAGAAGAAAAATCTATTGACCAGTTCATCCAGTTAAACCTCCAGTATGGATTTAATAGTAAGTCACTGAGACACCGTTGCTGACATAATTGCAGCTGATAGTCTTCACCAGGTGGGAGAGTTTTGCCTGTGCCCTGAAGTTCTGTCGTCCCACAATGATTGTCTGAGGCACTTTTTGTAAGTTGTGGCATTTGACTGGAATAACTGAAGTGGATACATGGTAACACCAGTACGGATTCAATCAATGTTTTTAGGATTTGCAGAGAGACAGCTGACTAGAAAATGGAGTTAATGACTTGAAAGAAAACGACTTACAGGAAGAGTATCTTCTGCTTGTTTAATGCTGGACGGATCTGCCATCAATGCAGAGACATTTATAGAATAGCAAGAACATTGGAGTAAAAGGCACTCTGTTTACAGAACTTTCAAAATCAGCGCTGGAATTATTGGCTTTCTGATCAATGGCAGCTGTGGTCATGAAGAAGCCACAACTAATGACAGATCATAAGTTGTACCTAAAATAAAGTTATTTAAGGCTTTAATTAATGCTAAATACAAATAATTACATTTAAATGTAGACTGATCTTCTCAAGCAATTTTCAGGATCTTTAAGAGAGGCTCTGGGTTGTTAGGTTCACCTTTCACAGCTGTTCATACATTTCTAATTCACCAGGGAAGCAATTCCTGCTCTGTAGCTGTTGGAAAAGGTGTTTCCACTGCAGAGTGGAAACTGTGAAGGGCATGTGGGAAGGAAGCTGATGGTCTCCGCTGCCTGGTCAAAATTCTTAGACAGCGGAGGGGCACGTAGACACAGCAAACTCATTCATTCTACAAATGGGTAAAATGCTTGCGAGCAGCTACACATGGGTAACTCTCATCCAAAGGAGATGCTGAAAGACCAGAATGAAATTTAGTATTATCAAGATAAAGTGAGGCATTTAAAAAAATAAACACAGTTTCTGCATTTACTTTTTGGAGACAGTAAACAGGGGAAAACAAAGTATGTTTGAGTTATTGGTGTAATACAGCTATGTAAAAAATAAAGATAAAGGCTATCTTAGGACATATCAAGCGAGGTATCTCCAGTAGAAACAGTGAAGTTATCAGTGCCTCTATCACAGATGTGTAGAATCATTTACTTTGGAAAAAAACCTTGAAGATCACAGAGCCCAACCATTAACCTAGCATTGCCAAGTCCACCACTAATTCACATCCCTGAGTGCCACATCCACACATCTTTTAAATACGTGCAGCGATGGTGACTAAGTGGGTCACCTTGTTATAGAGGGAGATCAGGTTAGTCAAGCAGGACCTGCCTTTCAGAAACCCATGCTGACTGGGCCTGATCACCTGATTTTCCTGTATGTGCCATGTGATGGCACTCCGAATGATCTGGTCCACAACTTTAGCTAGCACCAAGGTCAGACTGATAGGACTGTGGTTCTCTGGATCCTCCTTCCAGCACTTCTTGTAGATGGGCATCACATTTACTAACCTCCAGCCAACTGGGACCTCCCCAGTCTGCCAGGACTGCTGGTAAAAGATGGATAGTGGCTTTGTGAGCACTCCCACCAGCTGCCTCAGTACCCTTGGTTGGATCTCATCTGACCCCATGGAGTTGTGTGTGTCTAAGTGGTGTAGCAGGTAGCTAAGCATTTCCCCTTGGAAAAGCTCCCTTGGGGGGTTGTTCTGCTCCTTGTCCCTGTCTTCCATTTCAGGGGGCTGGGTATCGCAAGAAGAACTGGTTTAAGTATCAGACTGATGCAGAGAAGGCATGAAACGCCTTGTCCTTAGTTACTACATTTCCCTCCACATCCAATAAAGGATGAAGATTGTCCTTAGCCCTCCTTTTGCTGCTAATGTATTTACAGAAATATTTTTAATTGTCTTTTACAGCAGTAGCTGGATGAAGCTCTAGTTGGGCTTTGGCCCTTCTAATTTTCTTCCTGCATAACCTCACAACCTCTTTGTAGTCCTCCTGAGTTGCCTGCTCCTTCTTTCAAAAGTCCTAAGCCCTCTTTTTCCCCCTGAGTTCCAGCCAAAGCTCTCTGTTCAGCCAGTGCTCTTCCCTGATGGCTCATCTTTCAACACATGGGGATGGCCTGCTCCAGCACTTTAAGATTCCCTTCTTGAAGAATGTCCAGCCTTCCTGGACCACTTTGCCCCTCAGGACTGATTCTCAAAGGACTGTGTCAACCAGTCTCATAAACAGCCTTTTGTAGGATAAAGTGTGCAAGTCTCACCACCTGTGTTTGAGAAAGATTAAATCAAACTGGAAGAGACTCAGAGGCAAGATAGGTAAAGAACAGGAAAACCAAGAGGCAAGAGGACGCTAACAGATGTTGACTTAACCTAGTAAAAGGAAGCCTGGGAAAGAGACTATGGTCACAGTCTAACTACATTCAAGTAGCACACACTTGAAAAAAAAAAAGAAAATTTGCCATTTGCGGACAGAAACCTCAGGGATATAAATTGGTCATGAATAAATGTAAGCTGAAAATTAGAAAAAAAGATTCTAGCTATCCCAACAATGAATTTCTGGAACAATAAGCAAAGAAATTCTTAGAAAAAGAAAAAAAAACAACCAACCAACTCTTAGGAATAAAAAAAAAAAAAAAAGGAATAAGAGCCTGCTTGCTGAGACCTTTCTGTCTCCTCTTCCCCTACTTTGTACCCCTCTATTCCACATAGCAAAGGGCTATGGACAGTTTCGTGTGCTCCTGAGATTGCCTGCGGGAACCAAATGCTTGTAGGTATTCAGTGAGCTGAGATATGATAGTAAAAAAGGAAGACACTTCAGCTGTGAGAGAGAAGAAAAAGTTGAGGTTTGTGTGTTGTCCCGGGGTCTCTGCAAGCCATCGGTGCAATGCAGCCCTGACAAACACTGGGAAGTTTAAGAGCTTCAAGTCCATGTCAGGACAGGGTTCCTGATTTGGGTTTTGCTTGCTTCCTCCTTCTTGTTGGAAGCCCAGACATCAGTTGCTGCTTTGAGACAGTACAGGGAGGTGCTCTGTGCTGCCGGCAAACCATTTGTTAGCTGATTCCAGCTGATATGCAGTGATTGTGCAATGACTTTTTATACCTACTTTGTCCCAGTGCGACCAGTTAGGGGAATGCCCCAGCCCCACGACTGGGAGACAGTGGTGCCTGACCTACCTGCTGGGTGAGAGAGGTGCCGGTGGTGAGTGTTCCCCAGCTCCGCTGGGTCGTGCCAAATTACATCCACCTGGACCCTGAATCGGTCACTGCTACCTGTAAGGAGAAGAGGTCCAGGTTAGTGTAAGGCTTATCCCACAGGACTGAGGCAGCACAGGAGTAGTCATGCTCTCGGCTCTCCCACGGGACGTGTGGCTGGGTGGTGGGGATGCTTTCACCGGGCATCCCCAGCTCTGTGAGCCCCTCCTCACAGCACAAAGGGGTTGGCTTGAGCTGCCCTGCTGCGTTTATGGATATCAAGCTTTTGCCTCCAAGCAAACCAGAAGCATTCCCACAGTCAAGCCCAGCCGAGGAGAGATTAAGGCTGCTCTTCATTAACACCTTGAAGTGGTGTTTGCAGTTCCCAGCTCACACCCTCTGCTGCACTGGAGCCACCCCGATCAGCACTGCTTGGCTTGAACGTCGATGAAGTGTTCTAGCAAGTATGTAAAGAGTTGGCAGGTGGTCAAGATTCAGTCACGTAACTCTACAGACATACCCCAAAATGAACATAAATCTTTGTCTCCCTTATGGCAAGGCAGAGCGGGATAACTGCTTCAGCCTGCAAAGCTGGAAGACAGCAGATTGGGATGTTTCTTGTCTTGCAAATGTCAAACATTCAAAAACTGCAGCTTCAAACATGAGACTGGCTTTAAAAACTTGAAACCTTAAAATTAAGGCTCTGGAAATTCCTTTTATTTTGCCTTCTGTTTTTCTCAGCCTCTTCTGAGCCTATCAGCACCTAAATTCACATTTTACAGCTTTTCTTTGCATCTATGAGCGTACGTAGAAAATGTACAAAATAAACTGAAAGATGACAACTTAGATTCTCATGTGAGCAGCTCTCTTCAGAAGGAGAGGCTTTACAGAAAACATCACATCACAGAGCTCACCAGAAACTTTCCAGAGCTGACAACACTGGATTTGATAAGGTCAAGGACTGAGTTTGGTCAGGGTTTGCACAGCTTCAATGAGGATGTAGTTTGGATTGGAGAATTCTTGCTGAAGGAAAAGATGTCTGAAGTGGAAAAACCTCAGGCATAGATTACCTGAAATGAGTGGAAGAAGAGGCCAGAGGTGGTTACAGTTGTTGGCTTGTGCATTGCAGGATACAGGTTTTTAATCCCACACCAGGGAAACTGCTGCAAGGCTGGGAAATTCCCCCTCCAGCGCAGAACTCACCCGCTCCCATAAAAAGTTGCTGGGTCCCAGCCTGTATTTTGGAGGACTGGCAACTGGATTATCGCTTGGTACCCTAATGGGGTCTTAACTACAGAACATGGTGTGCCACTGGACTGCTCATTTCGAACTGACATCACACACACCACCATGCTCAGTGCAGAAAAGCTTTTGAAGTTAAGTAGACGGAACGGTTTTAAACAGCAAGAGGGGAGATTGAGATGAGATCTCAGGAAGAAATTCTTTGCTGTGAGGGTGGTGAGACCCTGGAACAGGTTGCCCAGAAGAGCTGTGGCTGCCCCATCCCTGGAAGTGTTCAAGGCCAGGCTGGATGGGGCTTGGAGCAACCTGCTCTGGTGGGAGGTGTCCCCACCCAGGGCAGGGGGGGTAAGAACTAGATGATCTTTAAGGTCCCTTCCAACCCAAGCCATTCTATGATTCCATATGCTACTATTTCTGTCTAGTCTAAGACTTTCTCCTATTTATAAACTGTTTCGTGTGATTGTTAAACTGGCAGATGCTTGCTAGCTTTAATATTAATTTCTTAAACTAAGCTTAAATTTAATTTCTAAATAAATTCTTTAAAAGTTTAGAGATTTTGTTATCCATTGTAATTGAGTGTAATTTGAATTTAGCGCATTGTAGCTTTCATTTATCCTTATATGCCCAATATCTTTATGTTATCAAGGCTCTTAGATATATTTTAATATTTCTACTTAATGTTAGCCTGCTAATTTGTTTAAAAAAATTAACTATAAGAATCTTTTTGTGTACAGGTATGGAAATAATACAGCAATGCAGATATTGAACATCACTACTTAATTTTTCTCCAAAAAACCTTGTAGATTGAGTCATATAAAACACCGTAATATTCAAATTTCCTACACCAAAATATATAACATCTCATGATGTTCCAATTATTATTGTTACCTTGATAGAGTCTTCTTTAACATCAGGGATGGACACTTCATGATTTAATTCTAGTCAAAGCCTTTACAGTAGGGCAATGCTGATGATTGTATAAAGACATTTGGCTTCAAGGAATGGACAGAGCGAGGTATTTTGTTATCAGTAGTCTACTCTCTACCCATACCTTCACTGAAATTTAAAGTCAATTAAATTACATAGGTTTTATGCTGCTTGCTAACACCAGGAAAAGTTTTACATTTACCATTAATCTCTATTTGGTAACTTCAGTCTTAATTACACCGAGTGTTGCTAATTTTCCCTATGTCAATCACCACGCTAATGTCACACTGTTTTGTAACAGACTCCTATTTCTGCTTTTGAAAAGAAAGAATATGCGTGGGACTCATCTCAACTTTACCCATGCAAAACATTTACACTGTGAAGCTGACTGTTTTCTCTCTGTATCATAGAGTGAGTGCAGAACGGTGGGGATGGGACACCCACGCACCTCTCACAGATGCTTGTTAGCTTTAATTTTAATTTCTTAAACTAAGCTCCTGCTGCTGGTGTTAGACACTTAGGTCCACGTGGGACAAATTCTCCTCCTGTAGATAACTGGCTGGGTATGTGACAGTTGCAATGGGTTTGCTTGCCTGAACAGTAGTGTCTAGTGGCATTGAAGATGTCCTGATGGTTCCCATGTTAATGAGGCAGGAAACCTTTAGGGCATCTGAAAAGGCATCAGACACCTAAGCAGAGATAACTGAGTGCCATCCGTGTGTACTCAACCCAGGTGAGGTGAGTTGTCCCCCGTCCTGTTCTGCATGACCAGAGTGGCTCCCCTACATGTTTTTTGAGGTGAAGGAAGAAATTTTATGCACACTGGAATTGCATCTCTGTCCGCAGCTTCAGCCACTGCTGAAAAGCAGCAGTCACTGAGGAAAAAATCTCACTGGAAGTCTCAAAAACATGCAGCAGTGATATGAGGGCTTTGGACCACTGCAGAATTGCTGCAGAGGAATCATCTTTATTTCCAGCCTAGATGGTTTTAGGTCAAAGTAGTATCAACCCATCCACTTGGTCTCTTTTGCCTGCAGATGGGGTGCATCTTGACATGATGTGCCCAGCTCTGCCTCATGCGTGGCAGGCTTTGGCTGCCCTCAGCCCGTCCTACCCTCAGGCCTGTGAGACACATCCAGCTGTGGTGGCAGGACCCAGCCAGTGCCAACAGACCAATGCCTCTCCTCTTCCTCCCTTTTCCCTGGAGGGGTTTCACCAGATCCCAGTTTCTGGGTTGGAAATCTCACACAGGTGACCTCATATGCAGGTTTTGGTGGTCTTGGAGGAACGAAGCAGCATCTTACCCATGTGTTAAGAGCTCAGGGCTCTTCAAAGCACATGGAGCCCTTTCCCATATCATAAGCAATATCCAAAAAGAGTCAGGACAGTTCAACCACCAAGCAAGACAGTGCAGTCCCCCTTGTCCCCCTTTCTCTGCCAGGAGATGACTGTATCATGATGTACCCACTGCACAGAAAGCAGGATTCAACTTTTAGCACTTTGCCTTTCCTCGCCTGCAGAGTAGGCAAGCTGAGCAGATTTAGTTTCTGGATCGCAAAGAGAACAATGATGATATTTTAAGAGAGAAGTCACCACAACACCTTCATCTTTCCATGTCAACAGGGTATCAGCTCTTCTGCTCCTGAGCGAGCTGCTGCCTGCATTTGCTCTCAGCTGTGTTTCTGACTGAGCGGTTTGTCTGTCCTTCCCTTTCATTGTTAGCAAAAGTCTCAATCCCAGGAAAGGTCAGAAATCTTAGCCCTGACTCTGACAGAAAGATGAAGGTAATTTTGCTATTTGGGTGTCTACAATTCTTGGTGAAGACTCTTAAATCCTTATAATTTTAAATCCCTAGAGCTGTTCTCAGAGAGGCGCAGACATCTGGCTTCTCTCAGCCTCAGGACATTTGATTTCCCGTAACAAGTGAGTTTTTTTGTGGGAATCCTTCTCTGCATCAGCAGTCAGACAACAGCTGTACATCACGAGCAGTCGTGGATCAGGCTGGCCCATCCTCCCTTTTCCTGTTTCCTTCTGCAACAGAGAAAGTTGATCATATTTGTGTGTACTCTTTATGCTGCTGTCTCTTTGCAACTACATATTTTTCAGAGGAAAGTCAGTTTTTCTTTTCACTGGAAATCCAATGGGATATATCCCTAAATATCAAATCAAATAGAATTTCTTGTTAATTGAAGGTGGGCTTCGTGTTGTATTTGCTGACTAGCTTGTGTTTCAACTTCTGCTGGCCTCCAATTCTTCTAGTCAGGAACTGAAAATAGAATATTGTACCTCTCTGGGAAGGAACTGGGGAAGACTGGGAAGTCTCTGCCTCAGGAAGCAGCTCAGACAGCATAAGCAAAATATATCATAGAGTGAGAAGCAGAAAAGGTCTGCCAAATAACCCCAGTTAGGTAAGAAGCATGATCTGTGCCTCCTGTATTCATGGAATTGGCTTGTGTCTCCATAAAGATTGATGTAAATGGTAATCCTTTCTTTGAAAGGCTCAGCATGATCGGTCCTGTTGGCATTAGCAGACCTCCCTCAGTATGTCTGATCAAGAACTTATGCAAAATAAATAGTAATTGTGCAGCTTGGAGCTATGTGAAACTGTGCAACTGGTTTATTTCCGAAGGAGGTATTGTGGTATGTAATTGTTGCTTTCTCAGTGGAGGTTTCTATTGAACAAAACTCAATTTTAAGAGGCTATGAAAGACTTCCATTAAGCCTAAATTGAACAATATTGCAGTAGAGCACATACTTCATAAAATTAAGCTGTATGGATGTAAAATCAGTTGTCGGCAAGACTGTATTCTCATTTGAAATCTTTTCTCCATAATGCTTTCATTTTCAAAGTGTATACAATACTTCATTTTGAAAGATATTTACTAGTATTATCTGCTTTATTTGAACACGACTGTATGGCAAAATATTTCAGTTGTTATTATTCTCATGTGTGCCAGGGAAACTGGGCTAGAATAAATTATTATGATGTGAGTGCATAAATGATTTGGTAACCGTACGCATAAAGTAGTTCTCAGTGATACACCATTAAGTTCAGTTCTGCAAGTGGTTTTCATTTTTCTGGTACTATTCAGTATTCTCACTGACAGCTTGGATGAAAGGTTAGAAAGTGTGCTTAATAAATTCATCGAGCAGAACAAAGGCGGTGGAAGCAAGGCAATCGAAAATGACCTTGATAAAGTAGCGAAGTAGCCTAGAAAATATCAGCTTTCCAGCAGTTAAATGAGAGCAAATGCAGAACTGAACAAATAGCTCGACATCATCATCAGCTGCACATAAATACAGATGAGAAACAACTGGCCAAGCAGCAGCTCTGTGGAAAAGACCCGGGATCATAATGATTCCAAGCTGAACATGCCCCAGTGATGTTGTGCTGCTGCCAAGGCACCAGCGCTGTTGTGGGCTACAGGAAAGAGAGTAGTAAAATATAAAATGTAATTAATTTGCTCTACTCGGCACTGATAACTCCTCCTCAGTGGAGGAGCTTTACCCACTGGCCAGAACTGCAGCTCAGGCAGGATCTGGCAAACTGGACTCAAAGATCTAAAATGCCCGGGTCTTCAAAGAAAGATTGGGATGTTTGTTTAGTCTAGAGATGAAAGGAGGAAACGAAGACACGAAGGCAGCCTTCCTATAGCTAGGGTGGCTCTAGAGAGGAAGGGCTTTAGCTGCCATGAGTGCTGTCGGTACAGCAAAGAAATAATAGCCTTAAATCTCAACAAGGATGGTTTAGTATAAGCATCAGGAGAAAATTATAAGTGGTAAGGAAAAGTGGAACCCTGGAATAAACTGTTTAGGGGGAACTGACGGAAACTTTAACCTTGCAGATGTTTAAAAGTAGGTTAGACAAACATCAGCAGGAATGGCATAGGTCAGGGACGGGCAAAGTGATATCTCAAATTACCTGCTAGCCCTATTCCTTTAGTGACTTATAGCTGTGTGATAAAGATAATAATTATACATGCAAAAATCGCTTTGGATTTCACAACAAAATTTCAGGGTATGCAGCAAAAAACTTAATACTAGTTCTGGAATTTATTACATGACTTCTGTGTTTACATAAGATTCAAACAATTAGACGTTTTCTGATTTTTCCTGTGTCAATATTGATTGAAAATTACTGAAGTCTGGCTTTGGGAATGGTCTTTGTGAAAAAAAGAGGTGAACGCAGTCAGATACCTATGGTAGGATACAAAGCACTCAGTTCCAGCCATAAGAAAGTTTGGTCTTTAGTCTGATTATAGTCCATGCAAAAAGATGTATATACCTTTTAAGGATTCCCTAAGGAGTGAGTGAATCACCCTCCAGAGGTGCCTCTGCTTCTCCTTCTACCCATTCTGCAGCAAATAGGTTTTGGAGGCATATTCTTGGTCTTTCCTTTTCTTGGTCTGTGATACTAAAAGTTTGGTTTTCTGAGAACCAAAGTGCCTGGACTACAGAGAGGACTGTCTTGAAAAATCACAATTGTCCAGAAATCAGAGCAGATACTCAAGTGGTCTTTTCTGACCCTTGGTTCTGTGAAACCTGTTCAGTGGGTCATTTCTGAAGGATTTATAGTAGTTACGATTAACAGTTGTAACCAATACATAATGGACATGACCAATATGTGTTAGAGATACTTCTACACCAAACTTACATAAGCTTATACTTATTAATCTTTTGGATTCTTACTCGTTAATTGTTTCTTTATCCTCTAAATTGTTTGCACTGTATCTTGTGTACAGTGTGTGTGAGACAATACTGCACTTTTAAAACATGTTCTTTACTGAGATAGTATTTCAATCAAAGTGTTAAAGTACTAAGCTACTGAACACTGAAAGGGAAAATTAATAATATTTTTTTAAGTAATGGTATGTTTAGTCCTGGGTAATATTATAGAAACCATTCGATACAAGACATCTTTCTCCCTCATAAGCCTCCTATGGCTAACAGAGAGACTGTAAACATTATCCCAAATCTGCTATTTTTGAAACATTTACTATTGCCTGGTTAAAAAAAAAAAGAAAAAAGAAAAAGAGAGGTCTCATTTGTAGGGCTTTTTAAACATTGGAATTACGCTGCAGCAACCAGTGATGACTAGTTATTGTTCCTTTTGTCAACAGGCAAGATGAAGGAGGTTCTGGCAGCTTACCCTGTCCCGGGCTCTGCAGAGCTAATGAGAAGTGCGCCCATGTTCTAGCGTGCATCACATCGCCTCTTGGGTCTGAAGTGCCAGAAGGATCCCAGCGCTGCAGACTGAGACGGCTCTGAGCACCTCAGTACCCCGTTTCTGACAGAACCCAGGGATGGCAGACTTACATACCAGTATTACCTGTCTGGGGCAGGTTTAATTTTATAAATTAAAACCATAAACTCTATGAGTTTCTAGACCGTATTTGTGCTGTTGAGGATGATCTGCTCAGATGAACAGTTTTGCATCCATCGGAGAGACAGGTTCTTCTGCTGGACCAGAAGATGACAGTGGACTGTATATTGTAACTAATGCCATTTGTAGCATCTCCTAGTGCAAATAATTGGAGAGAAGGTTGCAAGAAAATCCTGTAGGGAATAAGACGTGCTTTGTTTTGATCTACGAATTTTAAATAAAAATGTTTGTTTTTTTAAAGATTATCACTTTTACATAACACTACGTGTGCAGTCTATGTGCAGCTCTTCACTGTGGCTATCTATATTCCAGAGATGATGAGTTCCTTGTGAGACACCTGAAGCTTTTAAGATTTGTGATGAATCTTTAAATTATGAGAGCATCATGAAAAACTAGAAGGGAAAAGTGCCAGGGCTTTTATTCGATTAATGTTTTAAATTACTTCTTGTTGGTGTCCTGAAAAGAGGAGGAAAGGGCAGGAAGTAGGAGTAAAATACAAAAAAAATACATTGCATTTCTTTTTTGGCATATGCACCTCTCCGAATGTGTGTTTGGTCTAATAGCCAAGGGGAGAGAAACAGCTAAGTTATAGCTGAGCCCTCACATGACAGGTCTGCGGTTTTGGGCAGTATTTGCTAATTTTGTCTCTTGAATAGCTGTAGAAAAGAAGGAATATGTATATGCCCCACCACATGTGAAAAGGACACACTTGCCATTCCTTTATTTATTTTTGCTCTTTCAAAAATTAAAGTGCCAGTTATTTGGAATGCTGTAGTCTGTGGTCTCTTTACGTTTGTTTAGTGAGATCCGTTCGGCAAGATCATTCCCATTATGGTGTATCTGCATGGTGACCACAGCTTTGGGCCTGTCTAATAAAGATATACATTCAAAATTTTGTTTCTTATCATTTTCTCTACTTTTATATCATATCTGCAAGTCTCTGAGTGGAATCCTGCCTATCGCTGGTTGCTGTTTAGAAGATTTGGCAAAAAATGTTAGGGAGGAAGGTATTTGTGTGGCTGGACCTTGTTCTCCTTTGTATCATTATTTCCAACAGGTTAAAGGGCAGAGGGATGCAAAATGTTAGCAAATGAATAGTGATGCTTAAATTCAATTTGCACACGAGTCCCGAGGGCAATAAGGAGATCAGGCTCTTTGTATCCTGGATTTAAGGCCATGCTGAAGTATTTGACATCTGGTGTCTATTAATTAGTAATCCTGGAAAGGTATGGAAGGAAAAAGCTGCAGGAAAACTGAGTCTAAGCTGTCTTTGATTTGCGGTGTGTGTGATATATTGTGCTGAACACCAGAGTTTAAAAGCCAATTAGACTCTTTTTCCTTCCTCCTCTTTATTTTCTTCTGCAAAGACAAAATTGTAAGCTGTAAAAGTGTTCTTCATGTAGCAATTAAGTTTGTGTGAGCAAAGACTGCACATTGCGTTTCAAAAATTAATGTGGTCCTGGCAAGGCTACCTTGACCTTGCTGCGTTAAAGGTTTTGTCCTGCTGATGCTATGGGTAGCCTATAGCAAACAGCTGAGTTCATACCAGCAGAGCATCCCTGACCTTTGAAACCTCTTAGTTGGGCATCGCTGTTACCCTGCAGTTTATGTAGCTGCAGTTGTAGTGACAGGACAAGGGGTAATGGTTTTAAATTGGAAGAGGAGAGATTTAGCTTAGATTTTAGGAAGAAATTCTTTCCTGTGAGGGCGGGGAGGCACTGGAAGAGGTTGCCCAAAGAAGTTGTGGATGCCCCATCCCTGGGAGTGTTCAAGGCCAGGCTGGATGGGGCTTGGAGCAACCTGCTCTGGTGGGAGGTGTCCCTGCCCATGGCAGGGGGGTTGGAACTTGATGATCTTTAAGGTCCTTTCCAACTCTAACCATTCTGTGATTCTATGATGTTTCTATGTGGATGGCAGAGTGCTCACCACTGTGAAGTCCATACCAGCCCACCTACGTATGAGTGGGGTCAGACGACAGCATCTCATTGCAGTTTCCTCATCAATTTAAGCCAATCTAAGGCTGTGCTAATCCTGCTCATGGGGTGGGGGCAAGTACCCTGTCTTCCCCACCTACCCTACTCACACCTTCCCACCACCTCCCTCAAAGAGCAGCTCACCTCTGAGGCTTCTTGGTCTGACAAAAAGCATCCCTGAGTAGGATTTTAGCTCTTGTGCCAGCTCTGACACCAGGGAGAGGGTGGGAACAAACATCTCTCTATCAGCAGTTTAGGTTTAGGCTGGTTTATGCTGAAGGAGGAACCGTGCTTCCAGGTCCCTCTAGCTGTCAATTAACTAATCTGATTGGCTAAACTTTCTATTTAAGTGCATTGCTTTCTTATGGCTAAGAACTATTCCTTGATTCAGTGACACCGCAAAGAAAATGAAGCACTGGAAATTAATTAAATCCAGAGCAGGGAGGGGAAAACAAACCACCTTTAAAATTAGCTGTCAGTGGCAGTATTTGGGGTACAAGAAAAATACGTTGCTATAGAAGGAATACATTTTTGCCATTCCAATTACTTTGAAGTTCAAAACTTTTCCAGAAAAGCAGAAGTGAAGGGTGTATGACATGGAAGTTTCAGCCTCCTGTGCCAGCAGATCTTTGGCTATGAAAGAGGGACATGCTCAGCATGTGGCCAGCTGGACCCACCAGAACTTTAGATTGCTTGACCTTGACCATGGCACCATTTGAATTTGAAAGTCAAAACTACTTCCCCCAAGAGCGGGGCCTGGTTTAGAGAAGCAGCTTTTTTGTCTGTGCTGTACTGGGGACTGCTGGAAGCTTGACTGTCCCGTTGGGTGAACTTTTCTGGGATAGATGTGTGACTGTCGCCCATCTGTTGAAGGAGTGATTAAAACACAAACCACAACAAAACAGGCAAAACCTCCTGGCACTCTGGTAAGGGCAGAGGTTGGAGCTTTTTGTTCTTGGGATGAATCCCCCTTTGAGAAGCCTCCTGTGCTTTCCCTCAGCGTCAGGACAAGCCCTTCTTTGTGAAGGGACATGAATATGGAGAGACCAGCAGTGCTCCCGTCTCTTCAGTCAGCTTCAAAGGGGAGTTTCAAAAGTCATTATTTTCTCTCAGCGCTGGCTTTACAAGCAGCATTAGCTGACTTTGATGACTTGGAGCAATTCAATATTTGCACAATTAGAACAAATACTTAATGTGGACTATGTGGCTTAGCAGGCACGAGCGTTGGGTTTGCTGACTGAGTGTAGTATGTGAATGCGTAGTTCACATTCAAATAGGACGGTCTTAAGTCATTTCCTTAGCAGACAATAATCCATTCCAAGAATAAGAACATCTGTTCAGGGCCCAGACCTGAAATAAATAGTAGATTTAGAGACAGTTCTTTTGTCCAGCATTGTTTGGGTATTAGACATTGAAGAAACAGTTGATTCTCCAGGTCACAGCTGGGATTTTGGTGACAGAGGGTGAGCGTGTCTCTACTACAGCTGACTGTGCCAAACCTTACCTTTGACTGCGGTTCTGTTCCTCTTGCACTGCTGTGGTAGCACGGACTTTTACTAAAATCAGCTTGCTTTAGATTCCTCATGGTTAAATTCCCTTGTTTTTTCAGCTCTGTGTGTGTGTGTATGTGCTGCTGTGGATTCATATTATTCATACAAGGGAAACCCCAACAGTTGGCTAGCAAATTGTCATTCATTTGTTAGTTATCACTCAAAAAAGCCCAAGTTTTTGAGAAACTGTGACCACATTTCATAAGCGATTATCTATCTTTTTAAATTCTTTGTTTCAATCTTCACCTAGAAATCTCCAAATACTTGTCAAATACTAAATTAGGGAGTCTCACAGAAGTTTTCAGACAGCATACATTTTATTCTAATGTATAAGTAGATAAGCCAAATCACCAGAGCTAAGTAACTTCACTGGTATTTCACAAGAAGTTGCCGCACTGCAGTCAATAAACAAAACTAATAATTTTGTGAGGAAGCCAACATCTTAAAAAAGTTATCAGCACAATTTTTCTTGCTCTCTCTTGTGTTTTTCTTCTCTGCAAAGAGAGCCTCTCTGTCAGCAGCCTCCCTTCACTTCAGGTCTGTACCTATCCCCTCTGCATCCTGTAAGAAACAGTTGGGTTGTTTTACTCCGTATGATATCCTTAACTGCCTCCCAGGAATCACTGTGAAAGGTCATCGTCCTACTTTGAGTTGGGTCTGTCCTTGGCCAATTTTGAGGTCGTCTTCTTCTCCAGCTTGGCTGGCACCTTTCCCTCCTAGCGATAAATGATGCTCTTGAGGTCATGTCTGGTTTTGAAGTTAGTCTTTGCTGCTGAAGTCAGAGTGAGAGAGCACAGTCCTGGATGTACTATAAAGAGGGAGTGTTTATGTGGTGTGTCGCTGGGTTCTGTGCAAGGGCCTCCGTAGGGGGTGATGTGCTGCCACTCCTGGTGTCAAATATGAGGTGCAGAGTTCATGAAATACTTGCCATCAATTATGGGTTTATTTTCCAGATGATGTTGTTGTTTTCTTAAACCTCAGGGCAGAGATGGAAGTTGAAGTGGTGGGCAGAATAAATGGGGTGCTCATTTAAGGCGATAGGAAACCTGACTGGGAAAACCCTGTCCATACGAAGAACTTCCCATGTGATTATTTAAGTTAAAAGAGGAAAAGTAGCCAGGCACTCGCTCACAAACAAAAAATGAATGAAGTCACAAACTTGCAAAGCAGTGCTGAAAACAGAGAATCTACTGTTCACACCAGTTCTGCTTTTCACCAAGGCTCCCTGGTGCCAGCACGAAGCTTTAAAAGACTTTCTACCTACAACACGCAGAAAACATGCAGAAAATAGTTTGATCAACTCAGAAAGAAAAAATAGAGCCAGAGGTGATGCAAGGCAGAAGGTACTGCCTACCTATGGTGGATGAGCTTTGGCAGGAGAGGGAAAGCCTTTCCTCAGTGGTTGTTACTCCTGGGGACAATATAACACTCGTAGTGATAGCGGGCAATGAATGGGAACCCAACTGAAGCTAGATGAGAATGACTCTGAGCTCTCAGTCAACTCAGTCCAGAGACTTCTTATGTCTCCCACCATCACTTTACTCCAGCACTCACTTGGTGTGTATGTGCCAGAGAGTTCATGTTCCTTCTCCATGGGAAGCTGGAAGCGCGGAACTCTAACCACCCGGGGGTGTCAGAAAAAATAGCAATTTCTGTTGTACCCATGGTAGCCAGCCAAAAGACGATACTTTCCTTAAAACTCCAAACATGTACGTTCAGACTGAGCAAAATAAAGCCCCTGACTCTTATTTAGGCATGAGACTTCCTATTAGATCCAGTTAAGCTGGAAAATTAGAAACTAAGTACCTGAAACCGTGTCACCTACTGCCTTCAGTAAAATTCTGGAAGCTATCCAAAACCAGGAGAGTCATGCCTGTCATAGCCTGTTTACTTGTTTGTGTTCAAGGTGTTCTGCTTTAAAATATAGCCAAAAATACGTGAGATGAATAACCTGATCACAGATTCTTATCACTTAAGCACTATAAAACTTTTCGTTTAGTCTTGCTTTTGCTACAATGCTGAAGTGTCCTATGTGATACAGATTTGGATGGTTTCAGGAATTATCCTCCCAACACTTCCATTTATAGCAGTTTTTATCACATGGATTTCTCGTCAATACTCCTTGTGAGGCCCAGAATAGGATCTGCTGTTTGGGTTTGTTTTTTGTTTTTTTTTTTAGTATTCTTTGTTAACAAAATAAATGTAGAATAAAAGCCAGAACATGAAAGTGAGTCCAGGTGAGCTAAGGCAGAGACCTTTATGGTTTCGAGCTGGGAGACCTTCTCTGTTGCCACCCATACCCCCCGCTCCCCTCAGTGGGTATATTAAACAACTGCTCAGTGCTGTGCTGAAGTTTCTCTGATGTCCTGCCCTGCACAAACTCATGCGTGGTCCTACATGGCTGATGTGAGGTGCTAAGCACCCCAGCTGTCTTTAGCTTGGGTAATAAGTGGGGCATTTTCAGGCCTGGAGGAGCAGGCTCTCTGGAGAAGTCAAGCCACGAGTTGGCAGAGATGGGACATGTCATTTATGTTTGGTGAAAGAGGTCCTTTGCGCAGCAGAGGAAGCAGGAACAGCTTCTAGCATAAGCAAAACCATCCCCGCAGAGTCTGAACAATTACTGTCATCTGTATCTGGATGACACTCAAAGGAAATAAAATGCTTTTTTTTCTTTCTCTTTTTCAGAGTGTGTATTCTGTACGTCAGCCAGAGCTTTTTTCCATGGGCATTCTCACAGACTCCCTGTGTTTAACACAGTGACAGAGTAAGAGAAAGAATTTTTTAGCTTAGCTTTGAAATTATCATCACTTCTTCACTCAGTTTTGTAGCTTAACTTCACATAACACATTAGAAAAACTGTTACAATAAGAAGAGTACAGAATTTGCTTAGCTTGTTAATGTAATTTCCGAAGAGAAGAATATTCATTCCTATTTCAGCTCCACTTCTCAGGCAGTTTTACAATCAACTTCTGCAGGGAATACTGAAGCAGTGATTCATTGTTAAGAGCTGTCTGTCCCTTCTCATCTCCAGGCCAGAACATTACATTTCCCAAATATCTCAGTTTACAGAATATAGAATCATAGAATGGTTAGAGTTGGAAGGAACCTTAAAGATCATCCAGTTCCACCCCCCTGCCATGGGCAGGGACACCTCCCACCAGAACAGGTTGCTCAAAGACCCATCCAGCCTGGCCTTGAACACTTCCAGGGATGGGGCATCCACAACTTCTTTGGGCAACCTCTTCAAGTGTCTCACCACCCTCACAGGAAGTAATTTCTTTCTCGTATCTAACCTAAATCTCTCCTCTTTCCATTTAAAACCATTACCCCTTGTCCTGCACTTCCTGACAAAAGAGTCCCTCTCCAACTCTCCTGTAGGCTCCCTTCAGATACTGGAAGGCCACGATGAGATCTCTCCAGAGCCTTCTCTTCTCCAGGTTGAACAGCCTCAGCTATCTCAGCATGTCTTCATAAGAGATGTGCTCCATCCCTCTGATCATTTTCATGGCTCTCTGCTGGACCAGTTCCATCAGGCCCAATTGTCAGTTACGAGACTCCATTTTTTTTGGTGCTGTTATTGTTCTTTTCTGCATTTGTTTTTAAGGTCTTCCAAGCTAGAGACTGTGATTTTTTTTCTCCTTTTTATTCATAGGCATAAATTCAGGACCTCCAGGAATGCTAAGCAACACATATTAGGTGGTGAATCAAAGCAGTCTTAGAAAGCATCACGTGCTGTGGCAGAGGCAATCAATAGGAGAACTGATACATAGCAAATTAGTTCCAGGTCCTGGGCCCTTCTTGTATATAATCATTTTGTTATCTCTTCCCATAATAGTACAGAGTGTTTTGTAGGAGATCTTTGTGCTAAGAATTACAGACTGAATTCCTGTAATTCAATCGCCTTTTGAAGTCCATGGCAAAACTTGCACAAATTTCTGTGAGACTAAAGCCTGGTTTGGGATGGTAAATGAATACACATCAGTGCACTCAGAGAGACAAACTGCCATGCAGAAAATTATGGTTCTTCACCACATGTGGAAGCTCTTGCCCACATCAAGATGACACCTCTGTGTAACTGAACTAGCTGTGAGCCAGAGCAGACATAGAAATTCCAGGGAGAAAAGAGTCCCTAGATGATGAAGACATCCACACCTTGTGAGTCTATTCAGTAATGTAGCAGATTCTTTCCCCGGTTAAGACAATGGGAATAGCTTAGTCCTAAATATCCAAGACTAGCAGCAATGGAACCCCAAAGATACTAGAAGCAATGATACAGAATGGCACAGTGCATTTTTTTGAAATGGTTGTATTTCCAATCTTTCAAAAACCCCAAAGGAAAATCCAGTTATCATCTTAAATACATCTCCAGCAGTTCCAGGGTCACAGAGGCTTTGAGGCCAAACAAGAGCTTTTCTTGTCCCTGAGATTCCTGGTCTTTAGTCAAAAGCAATGAAAAATAATAAAATAAAGGAAGACCAATTGAAATACTAAGCCCTTTCATCAGTGTTAGCACTTCAAATGCTAAATGCTGCCTGTCAAGTTCGGAAAGGCACCTTCAGACTCCAAGTGACATGTTTACCTAGCTTGATCCCCTGCAGGTCCTTCCTCCCATCCTTGCTGTGCTTCTGTTTGTGCACAGGGAAGGTAAAACCATGCTCTGAGTCATGGTCATGCAATGAAGTTGAAGTCAAAGACCAGTTTTGCTTCATTAAAACTCTAACGAGTGTTGCCGATCCTGGAAATGTTGGTGGCTGCTTTGTGGCAAGGCTGTGTGTGTCCTTTCAGGGTGATTGGCCACAGCAGAGCCCGTGTGAGTGTGTGGCCACCTTTGATCTTCTGATGTGCACTCCCAGCCAAACAGCTTCCCTGTTCCAGGGTAAATCAAGGAGGAACATCTGAAGGCAGAGCTCCAGCAGCACGGCAAAGAAATCTGATGTCAACAGCTACCGACCTGCTGCAGCTGGGAAGTGTGGGTCACATAACTTCCAAATGCAGATGAATAGGGCCTTGTAATAGGCTCCAATCTTAGGCTTTTCCGATCATTAAACTAAATAAAAGCATACAACTTCTTTGCCATTTCTTTTGCTACCATATGCCTAGTTACATACAACTACAGTCACCCTAACTCTTGTCGTCTGTATTCTTAGAAAGTCCAGGTTGTTAGGAACCATGTCATATTTATTTCAGAACATCTTTTTCAGCATCATTCATATTTCAAGTGTGCTTTTCAATGGCAGGTTTCTGTTGTTACGGGTGAGGACAGTCATTTAGCTGGATTTAAGAGCAGTACTCTGCCCCTTTGGGCACTTTTCATCTGCAAGATCTTTCCAGGGCAGCTTGTGCCACCCTGGTGAGGGGCAGGGTGGTGGAGGGCATCTTCCTTTCCCAGCTACAGCACGTGTCACCCATGGGCTGGGGTGGCAGAATCCCCCCAGTTAGGGCCCAGGAGCAGGCGGCACATCATGATGGGCTCTCCAAGAGTTACAGGGCTGCAGCAAAACCCAAGAGCTGGGTTCCTGCCGCTGCAGACTCCAGACAGGAGGGATCTTTGGCAGCATTCCTGGCTCTCTGCATGAAGGCGAAGGGAGCCAGTTACTAGCTAAATGAAATTATATATTTGGTCGAAGTTTAGACAAGACAGAGTAACTGATTGCATTCCTTGGGAGACTTGAATAAAAACACCTCTCAAAAGGGCTCTTACTCAAAAGCAAGGGCCGTTTGCCTGAGAACATTTTCCTTCTGGCTGATGTCAATCCAGCGCGTTTTTCCCCCCCCTCGTACACTGTGAAATCTTTTCATCCTTTCGGAATCAAAGTGACTTTAGACTTGTTTGCTTTCCCTTGACTATATTCCTGGCTCACTCCCCTGGATTTGCAGGGTGGCTGGGGATGTCCTGTGCCAGGAGGTTACCCCAAGGGGCTAATGAGGCTTCTCCGCTCCTCTGACTGGGTGGGTGGTGGGAGCTTGCAGAAAGATCCCGACTATTAGTGGCATTTTTTCTCCTCATATACCACGGGAGGGAGCCCTTGGCCAACAGGCCACCTCCACCCTCGCCACCGCCGCGGCCACGGCCACCACCGAGGCCACCCGGAGACGGGGGATGCCCAGAGGGAGCTTGTGGGCTGAAGGGGTTCTTCTCGGTCATTTCTGTCTGTCCTCGAAGAGCTGCGCTTTCCCTTTCTAAACTGTTTCAAATAAAAGAGAAAAATGCAATCTCGGGGGATGTACAGGAAGGACATGGACCTGTTGGAGTGGGTCTAAAGAAGGGTCACGAAAATGATCAGAGGGATGGAGCTCCTCTCCTGTGAGGGCAGGGTGAGAGAGCTGGGGTTGTTAAATCTGGAGAGGAGAAGGCTCCGGGGAGACCTTAGAGCAGCCTTCCAGGATCTGATGGGAGCTACAGGAGAGCTGGAGAGGGACTCTTGGTCAGGGAGTGGAGTGATAGGACAAGTGATAATGGTTTTAAATTGGAAGAGGGGAGATTTAGATAAGATATCAGGAAGAAATGCTTTGCTGTGAGGGTGGTGAGGCACTGAAACAGGCTGCCCAGAGAAGCTGTGGATGCCCCATCCCTGGTAGTGTTCTTGGCCAGGCTGGATGGGTCTTTGAGCAACCTGGTCTGGTGGGAGGTGTCCCTGCCCATGGCAGGGGGGTTGGAATTTGATGATCTTTAAGGTCCCTTAGAATCTAAACCATTTTATGATTCTATGTGTGTGTGTGTGTGTTTCTAATCATTTTTGCACTGTAGAGAGCTGGGATGGACGCAGGCAGTGTTACTGCTTTCCTGCTGCAGTCTGATCACGCCTTTCCCCTATAATTTGAGGAAGCTTTTCACGCAGCAACAGGGAGAAAAGAAAATATTGAAGAAATAAACAGAAAAATGTCATTTTTGAGCCTGGCCCCATATTTTATGGGCCATTCTATCATTACTTCCACGGGAAATGGCATGTTCTGCTGTAATGACCATTATCAGTTTTATTGCAGAAATTTTCGACATTCCTTAGGATTCAGCTGCAGTTGAGCCCATCTGCTGCTGCCCAGTGGAAGGCAAACACCTGCACATGTCTCTGCGCACTGGAGCTGGCTCTGGGGATTAGCAGCTAACTAAGAGATTAGCTTTTATGTCTGGGCATTGGGGCGTTCACCACACTTGCTACTGGAACCAGCCCACGTGGCCGGCTGGGGCAGGAATGGCTCAATGCAGAGACCAAGCCAAAAAGCAGGTAAACTAGCCCCCAGCTTTCCGTAGCCATACCTGGGAGCCCTGTCAGCTGGCTTCAAGCTCTGTCTCTACTTCAGCCATCAAACCTGAGCTTGCTGGTGTGACCAGAGCAATGGAGGTGCTTTTTTGTATGACAGTTCAGCCCAAGCAGAGCTGGGCGCAAACACGACTGCTGTCATTTCTGTTGCCTCTGAGCAGCATGGTCAGAACTGTTTTGGCATCATGCTGTGCAGAGGTGGCTTGACAGAAGAGCTTATTTTGGCCAGATCTTCATACAGCAAGAAACTAAAATGTAGCTGGTCAACGAGGAGTTGAAATAAGCTCTGAGGCAGTTTGTAAAGGAAGGCTGAGAAGGGATGTGAAGGCAAATCCTTTGCCATCAGCTCTCTTAGATGCCACAAAATCTGTCAGTGCTTGCAGAGCACACAAACACTTACAGACCATTTGAGAATGTGCAAATATGTTCCCTGATGTGATGGCTATGGATGTGTGTAGAGAATTTTTCTTGTCTCCTTGATCTCTGAGTGAAGAGTCAGAGGTGGGGAACTGGGAGGGGGGTTACAGTACACGGCCGTTCACACTGGAAAAGGGAAAAGCAACTTGCCCAAAAGACAAACCACATCTTACCTTCACACAGCCTGAGGACCTTGTGCTCGGAGAAGTAGAAGTCAGTGTGAATATTCAAACGGGGCAGGCTGTCATGTGAGCAGCAAAAGAAAGTGCTGTAGTCAGGCAGAGACTGAGGAATGTAGGTCCCTGGCATACTGGTTAGCAACTGTCTGTGTTTGCAGGCAAGATTCAATCCAAAAATGGATTGAAATAACAGACCATCCAATTTAGTTGTAGCAGAAGATGAGAGAGACACAAAAAAGCAAACAAGGAAATCTATTATAACTCATTCAGAATAGAAGGAAACACTGAGATCTCCTCCGTCAGGTGGGTTGTTTCTTGTCCCTCAAAGAAAGCCTCTGCCTTTGGCATTAAACCTGAAAGACCCAGAAACATCAAGCTGCTGAAGCCAAAGCAGTTAAGCCTGGGTTAAGCAGCCAGCAGAAATGCCTAGCTGGAGCAGAGGTGGCAGCCAGGGTAGTAATACTCATTCGCTTGGACAGATTTGTCTTTTCTTCCATTTAATCAATGGCCCTGTCTGCTTTGCCTTATGTTCCTCGGCAGCTGCAGCACTCACTTTCCACACCAGGCAGCCAGGGACAGGCTGAGAAGTGAGAAATACAGTGGTCTCCTTCGTGTCTTAGCAAGAGCAAGACCTTGCCATGTCCTGTGTTTGTCCCTTCCTCTCTGACCCCCTCAACACACTTCTCTTTCCAACCTTTTGCACTATCTTCTTCTGCCATGCTCCTACTCCTCCATCTTCATACCCGATCCCCATATTTAAAGCATTTTGGATTTAAATTTGCCGCCTTCTCTCTCCTGAAACAGCTTTTCTCAGTCCCCTCCTTGGGTGAACCTCAAAGAGGACTCACAATTATGAACGCTTTGGTTGCTTTCCATGGCTCTTGTACAACAAGATAGCTTTCAGTCTACACGTGTATTGTGCTCAGTGTAAAAGAAACCATCTCTTTCATCAGCAAAAACACAGTTCCTCTGCCTGCCAGGCCAGCTCTGTGGCTTTTATTGAGTGTCACAGTGGAGGGATGGCTGTGAGCAGATAGGCGTGAAGGCAGGTTCAATGGATTTTCAGCTGTGAAAATAAATCAGCAGTCTCCTCCAGGGCCAGGAAGATTGAGTACAACCACAGAGCATGTAGGTGAAAGCCCTCGAGCTCCCCAGATCTCAGCCTGACAGTGCAGGAGCACCCTAGGGGGGTCCTTTACCCATTCCTCATCTACTTTTGTGGTCCCACTGTTGCTCTGCAGCCAGTGGCCCCAGCACAACTGCGCTTTACCGAGTCCCACATGGATTTTCTCAAAATGTTGCCAGAAGGTGCCCCTTCCAGGCAGAAGGAAAGGGTTACATGCGTCATTAACAGGCCGTGTTTACACAGAAAAAGCAAAACTCCTCAAAGAACGTGACGTATGCACGCAGGGAGGCCCAGTTGCCTTTTTTAAAACACAGTGACACACTTGAAGGCTGCCAGATTCTGCAGCTCTTACACGTGAATTTTTTCAGACTATTTAACGTTTGCCTGGCTCTGATTTTAATTAAAAACAGATTGAAAAGCTGAGGGAAAAAATATCAAACAAAAAAAAATAAGAGAATTAGGAATTACAAAAGCCAAACACAAACCCTCTGACAATTGTCACTGCTTGGGGTTATAGCATATGCAGAAGATGGCAAAACCACTGTCAGTGAATCACTGTGGAATGTATCGATTTGTTTAACTCCTCATGAGTCGTGACATGACTCATTTCCCAACCTGGAGGCCGAAGGGGGGTTTTGAAGGGAAAAATATCAGATAAAGCAGGCTCTTTGCAAAAGAATGAGGAGAGTTAGTTCTAGCCTTTGAGATCTGATTCATCAATGCTCCGCAGTGTGATTGCAAAATTTGGCTGTCCCCATTTGGTACCGCCAGACACTCGTGTTTAGTGGTGCTAATTTGCTACGTGTGGGCTGGACTATGCTGAGCTGGACCTTATTTCTATCACTGACGAGTGCTTTCTAATATTTTGACACGTGTTTTCATCCAGTTTTGAAAACCTGGTTTTGAAATCTGTGTGACTAATTTGCAGATGAACTCCTAAAGCCGTTAGGTGCTGTAAAAGATATTACTCAAAAGACGACATCCTTCTTTTCCCGTAGAGATTTAGTCAAGCGTTGCATCTGATTCACACGGGAATAGAAATTTTGACCGTATGAGTCACTTCAGTCTTTGGATACTTCATAAAAATGTACGGTGTGATTTGATGCATGACTAATGCGTTTGTGTATTTAAGAGTCTGTGGATGCTAATGGAAGTTACAGAGCCACATCTAGAAAAGAAGACAGTTCAGAGTGTACCAGTTCATTAACTTTCATCTCTACATAATCAGCCGCCGTTTTGTAGATCTAAAAAAACTCCTTAATGCTCTGTATGCTTTAGGACTACATTTTAAAAGTCCCTTATATCAAGTCTTTGTTTAAACATCCCACTCATCTACTATTAACCATCTCATTGTGTTTTATTTCAGTCTAATTAATAAAAATTTTGTTGTTTGCTTCCCATCTCCATCCCGTCGCTCCCAGACACGTTCACGAGAAATTTACGCCTCCTATTCTTAATAGCATTTGCGAAATGACCTTTATTCTCTCCGGAGAATACTTTCCTTATTCACAGGTAGTTACTAAGTAACCCGTATGAATGCTGCGGGCGATGCATCTCTGATTAAAAGCTGTGCTCTCTAGTTGTTCCGTGCTGGCGTTGTGGGACCGAGGGCCCAAACCCTCTGGTATTGGCTCTGCCTTCCACTTGAAAAGCGTGCTTGTGTATCAAACTTCTTGAAACTTTTTAATTAACAGAAATTTTCTAGTGACAAACTGGGCTTGCAATAGCAAGAAAAAATGTAGACAAATGTCCTTATATCTGTCATTCTCTTTAGCCAAGTTTGCAAGAAGTCAGTGAAACATATTTCTTGATGAAGTGATTTTTTTTTTTGTTTTCCCCCAATTAGCATATTATGTATATTCCTACTGGTTCTCCTTTCTAATGGACAAAAAGTAATAAAAAATACTTTAGAAAAAGAGGTCACCTTTTTATTTTAAATTTCATATAAATATAACAGAAGTTTTTAATCATTTAAACAACATAAATAGTTGTATTTTTAATTAGTAAAACCAAGAAAATTAGTGTTAAATAATTTCAAACCCCTCTAGTTGTGAGAATCCATACCAAGAACTGCTCATGTTAAGGAGTGAAACTTTGGAAATATTTTCATTTGCAACTAGTTGCAGTCTGAAATACATTGCTATTGAATTTTATCATTCTTTGAATCAGTGTTTATCACTACCATATAAGACTTCTTTTTGCACACACATATTTTTCAGCTCTCTGAGGTGTATCCTCTTCAATTATTTCCTTTTCTTTCCTGCATCTGGCTGTGTTTTGCACAGGCACTATCATGACATTTGTACACCCATCATAGAATCACAGAATCACAGAATAATTTGGGTTGGAAGGGACCTTAAGGATCGTCAAGTTCCAACTCCCCTGCCATGTGCAGGGACACCTCCCACTAGAGCAGGTTGTTCCAAGCCCCATCCAGCCTGGCTTTAAACACTTCCAGGGATGGGGCATCCACAGTTTCTCTGGGCAGCCTGTTCCAATGGCTCACCACCCTCACAGTAAAGAATTTCTTTCTGGTATCTAATCTAAATCTCCCTTCTTTATGTTTAAAACTGTTACCCCTGATCTTATCGCTACAGTCCCTCATAAGGAGTCCCTCCCCATCTCTCTTGTAGGCTCCCTTCAGGTACTGGAAGGCCACAATAAGGCCTCCCTGGAGCCTTCTCTTCTCCAGGCTGAACAAAGCCCAGCTCTCTCAGCTTGTCTTCACAGGAGAGGTGCACCAGCCCTCTGATCAGCTTCATGACCCTCCTCTGGACCTGTTCCAACAGGTCCATGTCCTTCCTGTGTTGAGGACTCCAAAGCTGGATGCAGTGCTCCAGCTGGGGTCTCATGAGAGCAGAGTAGAGGGGCAGAGAGATCAATTTGGTGCTGCACTGTAACGAGGTATGTGAGCAGAATAAATTTTGAACTCTGGTTCCAAACCTATCTTAGTTGACATCGGCCACATTACATTACCTTAGTCTCATCCTTCTACTGTTAGTACTGCAGAGAGTTGTCACAGCATGAAGGAGCCAGGAGAATCAAAAATACCTTCTGACTGTCTCTCGGGTCAGATATAATGTCACTGTAGTCCTGTGCTGAATTTAAAGCAGTTCCAGTAGTGATGCCAGATAGTGACTCCAGTACCTAATTCTGCACCTAACAGAGAAATGACATAACAGAAAAAGAAACTTGCAACCACTCTGCCCCAGGATGGTAGGACTAGAAAGTGTTTTCAATGACACCAATGCTGGCTTTGGAGCCAAAGAGAAAGAAATAAGGGCTCTCAGTCAAGTGTGTTGTGCAAAATTCCCTTCTCAGCCAATGATAACCCCTTCAGGTGGTCAGGATTAACCCATTAGCTGAAGGATTCATCAGCCATTATTACTTAAGCCATGTAAAAACTTTTGCCTGTGGCTCTGTCCACCTTTAAACAAGAAGGAAGGCCAAATGCACGGAGCAGAGGAGACAGTGAGCCTGTCCTCTTCAGGAGACATGTGCTGTGACACAGGCCCTGCGTCAGCCCACAGCACTGTCTTAGCACTAAACTCTCCTTGGAAACATTGCACAAAGCCTGTTCCTTTCACATTTTATTCGTCATGCTATTATAATTGTTGCTCCATGGACGAGCACTAGAACTCTGCCCTTCCTTTCCCAGGAGCAGTACGGATCTGTGAACCGGTGTCGCAACTGCCTCTGTCACAAACTGGCTGCCAGGCAGTGCCATGAACGCCCGCTGCGTTGTGGCAATGTTTGCCTACAGGGCAATGCAATTACCAAACTCCAATCTGGGGAGCATTTGCTTTCCCCACAAGAGGTGACATCCGTGCTCTTCAGCGCTCGTTGGTGTTTCAACATAACCTTGGCTTTTGACGACAGCTGTGCCATGCCGTGCCACCAACTCCTGCGGCAGGCATGGGAGGGCTGGCGGTGGCTGCAGATCCTGCTGGGATCCAGCTCTGTAGCAGCGATGTCAGCCTCCTGAACCTAACTAACTGAAGGGGAAGGCGTGTTGATTTAGAAACAGTGCAGGCAGTGTTGCGTTCTCGAGAAGCTCTTAAGTGCCTATTCCTTGGGGAGCCAGCTGTGGAGCTGCGGTCTGGATGCAGGCCCTGGCGTACGGCAGACATCGGACAGGGATAGGTTTACTCCATGCTAATATCTCTTTACCCTTGGTGAAAAGTTCCAGCAGATTTTTGTTTTCTTGTTTATTTTGTTGCAAATGTCTTCTGGGAAAGTAAATTTATTCGTATATCCATGCTTTACTGGCTTTACTTGACACCATGTCTGGTGGTTTTCATTCTCCTCAAGCTGCCCCCACCTACTGCAGTGCTTGAAATAAATGGACCAAAACCAAAAAGGCAGAAGCATGTGTCGAGAAAAAGAGGAAAGAAATTGTGGTTGGTTCAATGAGGTGGCAAAGCCTGTCTGAGGTGAAGGGAACCTCCTACTGCTGCGCTAGTTCTGCTGGAAAGACCCAAGAGAATTTGATATTGAGAAGTCTCGTGTGCAAATTTGAGCTATCAACCTACAGACTTTCTGGCAACAGGGGTTTTCTTTTTTTCCTGAAAGCAGTCTGGTGTCTGATATCTGCAACCGGCTGCTGTGGCAGGACTCTCTCCTGTTTCTGATTTAAAAATACACCGCTTGCCTCTCACAGGAGGATTCTCTCCCTGTGGACCAGGGGCAGGCACTGACAATATCCACAGCGTACCTTGCTATTGCGCTGAACCATCTCCCCCAGTGCTCAGGGCACACTTCTTTTTCCATGAACATTGCTTTATTTTGCAGTGACTGGGACTGCCAGGTAGCAGGTTGGAGGGAATGCTGCTGCAATGGTGCCTTTGTGGCATTTCTCTGGCCTGTGCTTCACCTTGGTTAAAAGAAGGTCAACTTTTTTTTGTCAAAGGAGAT
The DNA here is from genome assembly GCA_013400375.1 of Thinocorus orbignyianus. Classification (NCBI taxonomy): domain Eukaryota; kingdom Metazoa; phylum Chordata; class Aves; order Ciconiiformes; family Thinocoridae; genus Thinocorus; species Thinocorus orbignyianus. Next base: position 469,679 of record VXBW01002676.1, read on the forward strand.
AACCTCATTTCACACCAGACACCAGAGTAACTACAGCAGGGTGACAATGTGGTGACCAGAGTTAAAGTCCAGACAGGAGATTGTAGTGATGGGCTTTCTGTCTTGCAGAAGAAACCTCTTTGGGCTTCCCTTTCACCATAGGCTGACCAGTTGTCACAAACAGGTCACCGTTGCTCAAGCAAAAGTATTTTAAAGAATCTTACGTCCTTTCCATGTACATATGTAGAAGCAGGAGTACTTCCCTCGCATGTAATCCTGAAGTGTGTCACTATGTGATGCAGAGCCACCCCGTTACTCACTTTGGGAAGCTTGCAAATGTTGGACTTTTGGTGTATGATTCATTCATCCTACTTCACAGTCTGTTCTGGCACAGGCAGAGGGCACGTGAGAGGCTAATAGAAAAAAAGAGCTTTTCGTTGTCAGGGTTTAAAATGCAGAGTCAAAAGGTGCTGCCAATGGTGAAAGACTCTATTTTTGTCACCATGCCAGTATGCTGATGCATCAGTGCTGGAGCGTGTGGGGTACCTGTGTGACAGCTTTCACAAACTCATACATCAAATTATGGGCACACGCGAGTGCCTTTGGAAAAAATGGCTTTTGAAAAAATGCTTTTCTTCTGGAATGTGATCACTGTAGATAAAAAAGCAGGTAAAGAAAATAGGGTGGAGTAGTATAAAATTGGAAAAAGTACTGCACAGTATGTACATGGTGACGGTTTATCTTGCAGCAGGTAGACAAACACCTTTCTCCTATCTCCTCCTCTCCCATTCACTATTATAGTGCTGTGACACGGCAAGAAGTTGTAACAACCTGGTCATTTCTAAAATTTTTTCAAAAGAATACAGCTGTACTAGTCATTAAAAGCAAGTCAGTCAGAGCAGAATTTTATCAAAAGGAAACATTACTGTTTGGGGAAAAAGATAGGAGTTGGCTTTGGGTTGGGCTCTAGAATCTTATGAGGAGAGAAAAGATAGTGGTCATTTTTGTTTTCTTCCACCTTCAGCCCAAAAGGATGGTGAGGAGCACAGATAACTGCGTAGGTCCCAGGGAAGCCATCCCAAGGGTATCTCATTAGTTCGTGTTCAGCAGATGGCAGAGGAACATCGTATGAACCTCACATCAAGTGAAGTCCACGAGAACAGACAATGCTAGAAGGACCTGAGGTCATTCTGGCCGGTTTGACATTTACTTGCTTCCAGCTCCTGTTTTAAATGATGTTACCAAGAACATGGATTTAAAGCACATTCCAAAACCAAGGGGGATGAGCAGTAAAACAATTGCATGTAGCAAGAGCAATGTGAGAAGTCTGGTGGCTGAGTAGTGAAATTATCTCACTACAAAACCGGAGGTAGCCACTCGAGCTCTGCTAGCCAAGTGTGAGAGCTTTCCCCAGCAGACCCTGGTATGGGTATCTGGGCCACCAGGGGTGGCCATATGCGATGCTTTGGCAGTGCCAGTTTCTTACGTATCATGAGTTACAAAAACTATTCCTTGATCACGAGGGCCTGGAAAGCGGATAGGTGAGGGTGGACGTCTGTTTCCTACAGTGTGTAAAATGGGTCTGTGCAAAGCTCACGGCCTCTGTTTGTTCTCCTGCCATGAGGCTTTCAAAGGTCTGGACACCCCAGGTTGCATATGCGCTTCTGATACTGGGAATCATACTGTGACTCCTGATACAAACACGGCAATTACAGAATTGATCATTATCCTCACATCATATAATGCAAAGTCAGTGTCTGTGAATGGGTCCATTTCCTTGCATATCCTATAGCAACAGCCAGGCTTTCCCAGTGATCCAGACCAATGGAGGAGCATTTATTTGCACTTCCTGAGGACACAGCCCACCAAACAATCAGAATGTCACTAACCGCAGAATTTTTGTCAATTCAATATATAAAAGAAACAGGTGATTTTCATAGAACAGCTAACTATGGGCTAAAATAGCTGTATACCAGGCCAGTTACTACTTTTCCTCATAATTTACATGTGTTGGAAACTTGAGATGTCAACAAGAAGTGATCTTCAGACTTTACAGGACGGTATTTGGTAAAGACTATGTATCGGTGAAGGGCTACTAAATTGCAGAGTTACAACAATTTCTCACGTTCTCTTCTCTATCATTTGCTAACCCACCACTGCTCTTTCCACTCTAGTCCTTTCGGCTGCTGCAAATGATCCCAGTAGACAGGGATCATAATATATGAACATAAGAAGAGGCAAAGATAATGTTTTCCTTCATTTGATGACTACTCTTTGGAATGCAATTTTTTTGGTCTCTCCCAGTGGGTGGTTCTGTAGCACCAAATTTATGCTGGGGAAAGACGTATACACGTAACATCCTGAGCTCGTTCGTGGTGGAAGGACCCAGAGACCTAAGCAGGATGCAGGGTCTTTCATATCTAGGTCACCAGTGTGCCAATAAGTAGGTCAGTAAGGATGGAAGTAGGTTATCCATTTGTTATGTGGGGTGAGGGGGGGGCCCATCCACTTCTCGGGTCCGTTCCCAGGGCACAATAAAACAGTATCACAACTGACATTGACATTGACTGGTGTCCCCCCTGGCGATCTCCTCGGAGATGCCATGAAATAAATGGACAAGGAAACAAAACCGTCCTGTCAGATGGGAGAGGGCACACCCGGGTCTCTGTGCAGGCATATTGGGAGAGCAGCGCAGAGCCTGGCTGGGGAAGCTTTTGCTTTTCCATCCATTCTGTGCCTGATTAATGGACAGAAAAAGGTCTTCACTTTCCGGGGCTTTATTCTGACACATTTCATCAGCACTATCACGTATAAGACAAATAGTTTTATCCTATTATGTCAGAACAAATTGCAGCCCGCAGGCCTGATTCTCTGCTCCATTATGCCAGTTTTACGCTGGTGCAATCTCACTGTGTGCTGATGAGCTCCACCAGACTAAAACCAGCATGAAGATGCAGAGTCTTCATCTTCTAGAGGATGGAAGATAAAGCTCCAAGGCCCTGCAGCATTAAAAGTGGTGCTCCTAAGTACAGCTTTGATGAAAAGTAGAGCCAGATACTGCATTTTGAAGCCCGATCATTTCTATGGCAAGGAACAGAAAGATGTGGTCACAGTATTTGCGCTGTAGTTGTGTTATAGCAGATTCTGGTTTGGATCTTTCAGCTAAGGCATCGCCTTGGGTGGTACAGGCAACAGGAGGAAGCAATGACTTGTTCCCATGGCTGTGCTGTGCTGATGGCAATTTAGAGCAATGTCCCCCCTCACCTCTGGGTCCAGTTACCTCTCAGCCCTGGATAAAAGCATTTCATAAAGCATTTGGAAGAAGGTATTTCTGCAGTATCCATTCTGTGGTTTCCTTGTAAAGAAACAAGCTGGTCAGAGTGCAGGGGAGAGGAAGTAAGAGAATGCAAAGCAGATGCCATGTGGTGCTTTGCAAGAGCAAAGTCAGCTTTTTATTAGGGAACTCAGAAATACCTGAGGATGGGAAATGTCTGGATTTGCAAAGCTGGTCCAGAAATTTATCTTGGTTTCCTAAGTTACTTCAGGGTGGCCCCATGCAACCAGTGGGCTTGAAGAAGGAGGAGGAAATGGTCTGACCGTTTTCCTCCCACCTGGCTTATGTAGTTTCTCTGCTCATCTTCCACAGCGTGCTGTTTCCCCATCCAGGCTGATTTGGATATAAAATCAAATCAAAATGGGGGGAAGGGAGCGAAGCCATACATTAATCCAAATAAATCAGACAAAGCATGTATGTTCCCTTTGCCTCCCTCTGGGAAAAAAGTCTGTGTTTATGTTCCAGCTTTTAACTGAACTATTTTTTAGTACAAATGCATGTGTGCTTTAAGCTTTTCAACACCTGCGATGAGCCCCAGATCGCCCATAAAGTCTTCTGTGACAGTTTGACAACAGGAGTAACTGAGCAACACATGCAGAAGGGGGAAACGGCAGACACCATGTTAAGCAAAGACAAAAAAAATATTACTACAATGATCTCAGCTGTTTAAAAAATACACCGAAAAGAAACCAGAGTGCTTTTAGGTATTTTTTAGTCAGAATTTCTTCAGTACCCACCCCTGATCATTCCATTCAGTAGTCTTTCCCTTACTTTGTCCTAGCCCTATCTTACGGCTGCAGAGCCCTTGAAACATCAGGAGCACTACGGTTATCTGCAGCTTCCTGGGTGCAACGTAACATGTGAGCCAAGAACATCCTTCCTCTCTACTTCCCATCTCCCCAGATAACAGCATTCTGCAGAATTTGCCTCAGTTACTATGTAATGCTTCCAAGCCCCTGTTTTTTCCTTTGCTGGGAGCTGGACACTGACGATGTGTAACTTAGAGTGATTCCCTTTGATTTTCCTCAGTTATCTGTTGGCTTTGCTGTACGCAGTGCTTGCACAGTAGGAAAAAAAAAAAAAAAAAAGGAAAGAAATTAAAAAAAGAACTCACCCAAATGTATGATAAGAGAGTAACTAAGCAGGTCTGCTTGGAAATAGCTTGATTTTTATTGGGAAGTAACATTAGTTAAGCAGCAGCGTGTGTCAGTCCCTTTAAGGCTTTACTTTAGGAATAGATACTACATCCCGTAATGTATGCATATGAAAAAAATCTGAGGACAAATAATTGCTATTTAGCTCCAGATAGAACATTTCAGAGCACTTAAATAGATTATGTTCCCAAGTTCACTGTAAAGTAGGTAAGCAACATGAATCTCAACCACCTTTTTCCTCTTCAGCTGCTGTGTGCTCACTGAATCGAGGAGGCATGAGCTACAGCTGGACTAGTAAATTATGCCCGGCACCACTCTCTGGACTGAAGCCACCTGTGTCCCTCTTCTTCAGCTCTCCTGCTCTTCAAACCAGAATGGCTGCACACACACTGCCTACGGGAAGGGGTACTTGGCCTACCCTAACTGTTCCCAGAGATAGTTCAGGAGGCAAAACTGTGCTGGTCATGGTTCTAATGGTTTAACTCCAGCTCAAGCTCAAGTCCCAGCAACCAACTGCAGTTGAGTGCTCCCTGCAACTATTTAGTTTGGCTGTATGGATACAGTCAAAGAGAACTTGTGCCACGAGACAGAACAGAGCTCCTGAATCCCAGTTTTTCTTTCTATGGCCTAAGAGTCCAGATCTGATGCGGATCTTAGGACACCATTGCTGTACACTGCAGATCTTGGTGTCAACTCAGAGCCCAGGAAGTGGATCTTAGGAAAAGAGTCTGAGCCAAACTATGGTGCCATGTAAACCTAACAAGATGTATGTATGTGGCTTTAGCTACATGTTAGATTACGCTTGTACTTAAGCAGCTAAATTTACCATCTCTAATGTATAAAAAAGGGCATTGTGTTGACAGTTGTAGGAAAAGTCTAAGAGAGACTGAGTCACATTTCACATATTCTCGCATTTCTATATAGCCCTTTCACAGTGCTCCTGCTCTAGGCAGAACTTTCTATGATTAGTCATCCAATTCAAACTAATTATCACGGCAAGAGAAGTTTTCTGAGTGCTTTCAGAGAAAGCAACGACTTTTTATGACCTGTTTGTTGTCATGACATTTCAGGAGAGACCACAAAAAGAGAAGAGAAAGAAGAGAAGGACTGTAAGGGAACAAAGCTAGGGAAATATTTTGATTGCAGAGGAGGTTGGTTAGTCAAAGAGACTTCATCAGTGTGCAGTACTGTTTATTTTCCAGTTAATTCTGGATATTGGGTATTGGATATTGGATATAGCATAGCAAGACAATTGTGAAAGAGGCTTCCTAGCAGGCAGGACTGTTTCTATGGCCCAGTAAGCTATTGCAGAATAACCATAAAGAGTGCATTAATCAGTACCTTCAGCAAAGCTCTGAAAGGCAGAGTTGCATCCTCACATGTACATATTTCACACATTCACACCCTGCCCTTTTGCGTTAAAGGCATTTGTGCGTGCGATTTCCTTGTACAGAATAAAGAGTGTATATTAAATATGCACTGGGCTAAGGGAAGGGCAGCAATATTGCAAGTCAGCACAGAAGAACCTCAGTAGGCAGGAGAGACTTTGACACTCCTGATGCAGTTTTACAAGATGAGAAAATGAGCAAGGTATCTCCTACACACCAAATCTTACCTACGCATTTTTCTACCACCATTCCATAACTCATTGCAAATTCACAGATTATTATTATTATTTTTTAACTGTTGGTACCCTCATAGGTTTTATGAGTAATATGAATTGACCGAGAATAATCACATTACTGAACTAGCATGTGCATACCAGGACAACAGGAAAAAGTCCTAGCTAAGCAAAGAAATGTTTCTATTAGGTTTTCATCAAGTCAGTTTTCCTACATCCTTCTGGTGGGCTATACAATATATTGCTTAGGCAATATAGGAACTGAGTCCAGTCCCGCAAGGTCAGTAATGCTAGATACCAGTTTCTCTTCACACCATTTCTGAGTTAGCTCCATCTCTATTCAGTCATGTCAGCATTATTTTTTTATATCAGTTATGGGAGTAAAACATATACATTTGGGAAGGACCTTCCCCGTTATTGATGTGGCAAAATCCTTTCTCAGAAATCTACTGTGTGATCACAAATTGCACACAAGTCTGGGAGGTCTTTATTTGTAGGTATTCCGGAGCTTAGATAACACTTCGCAACTCCATCTTCTTGAGGCTTGGAAAATTTCCAGTCACTTTGTCTCAGTAACTGCATTTGTAAAGAAAAGTTGTTTGCGTTCACCCAGCAGTTTCAAGAGTGTCGTGACAGCAACTTATCCAATGTTTGCAGAAGGATCTGATAATGAAATATGCTCCAAGGTCCTCGTGTCCTGTGCATAATGCATTTGATTATCTTAATACAGCGTTAAAAGGCTGCCTGTCTCCAGGGACTGTTCCCCCTAGGTGTAATGCACACCTGTAAAAAGAATGCCCAGATAGCACAATTAGACCCCATGGTTTTTATCACTGCCTTGAAAGCACATGGTCCCTTCACCAGTGAGAAAAAACAAAGGTTCTCAGTAGGCAGAAATAAGTAGGGATATTATATACCTGTTTCCTACTCCTTAGCATCTCCTACCATTTGTGTTCTATCTCCAGAATTACTCAGAGGAGGTGGCTGGGGTCTTCTAGAGACAAAATTCTCCAGTCTTTGCTGTTTCTGTTCAGAGACTGTACCCGTGAGGATGCTGGTGCTGACACACTTGGTGTTTCAGTCATTGCTCCAAGCTGTTCCATGTAAAGCCAAACTTTGCTCATGTGTGTGGAAAAATGTCTTCAAACAAGTTAACTCCTCCTGAAACCGTTCAGAGCCACGTGGAGGGAAATTCTTAGGAAAAAGAAAAAAAAAAGACAACACCCAACATATCTCAATCTCTCTCTTAGTATTTATATATCTTAATATTTATATATTTATACTGTATGTAATTATTAACAATCCTCTTGAGAACTGAACAGAAGGAAAGCCTAACTTTTATAATGAAGTGAGTAACATACACTCATATGACAGATAGTTTATTTTCACTATGTGAGTCTGAAAGAGTAGAGGAGGGGGGAAAGCAAAAACCCCAAGGGGCTCCTGGGTTTTGAACTCAAGCCAATGTATAATATTTAAGGTTGGTGCTTTTCAAGAGCTTCCAAAGCACATACAAGATGGAAAATGAAATATGCAGTCAAATCTTGACAGGCTTTTTCAACAAATGCAGAGATGAGGCTGTGGTCCATAGCAAGGAGGATTTTGCTGGAATTGTGTAAGGGAATGAGTGTGAGGCAGTTGGAGGAGAGAAATCAAATGTCCTAGTGGGTTATTTTCTGAATCTCTGCTGTAGCCTTCCTATAAACTCATGTCTTACTTTCCTACATTCATTCCCACTTCCCAAAACAGCATGAGCAGCTACTTTTTGCATTTCCATCAGTTCCACATGCTTGTATAACTAACAACTCCTCTGGCCAATTCTCCACTACTTCCAGCTCCTTCAGAGGTCTTCTACCTTTACTTATCCCAGCAGCTGAGCAGAAACCAATGTGTTTTGTGGTGTTTTCAGAAGCTATGCAGAAATTACTGTTTAGGCAGCCATCTACATGAGGGATAATTGGCCAACTCTTTCTCCTAAATCCATTCTGAGCAAGCAAACTGAATTGTGATGACTGCCTTTCCGTCACTAGCAGCATTAATGTGGCCACTTCTCTGTCTTCTTAGCAGATTTACATTAAACAAGGGTAGATTTGAGGTCTCTCACTACATTTGTTTGAAACTGATTAAAGTTCAAAAGGTATTGCAGATAGCAGCATTGATGATGGGGAAAACTGATGATGCGGAAAACTGATGGACAGGCAGACAGACAACAGCTCACAAAAGTTTTGTTTCCTTAGGAACCAGACTGAAAGCAAATTAGAAATGTTAAAAAAAAAAAGAAAAAAGAAAAAAAAAAAAGAAAAAAAGAGCCTTCTGTCTTGTGCTTTGTGGCTAACAGACCTTTTTTTTTTATGCTGTGCTGCTACGGGTTCATTGTTATTGTGTACTTCATAATATAATAGTACCAAAGCGGGTTAGTGCCAAGAGATAAGACGTAGGTCTGTTGTCACATCAACTTCCATGCAGTCCAAGGGATATATGATGCTGTGCTCTAATTAATACTGACTTCAACCCCTCAATCTCAAATTAACATTCTCAATAGCCTTGCGGTTAAAAGAAAGATAAGGAATGTGTGTTGGTCAGCCCTGGCCCGTAAGAACAACCAGCAGGATCCAGTCCTGCTAAATCCAGATTTTTTTCACTTGGTATCATCTTACTGCAGCCCTTTTTTCCTCCCTGCTCCCAAAAAGGAGCAAAAAGGAGATCAAGTTCTCCCCTCATTCACATAGTGCACATTCATGAACAAAACACACCCCGTGTAGACTTGTCCTTGCTTAGACTTCTGCCTCCAAAAGCCATGTATGCTTGGCTTTAGCCCTCCCTCTCTCTGGAGGGACATTGTACTTATCTAACGTCCCTCTGGGTGTGCTTGGTGCTCACCAAGCCCTGGGTGAGGCACAGCAGCAGTGATGTGTCTTCTCACCAGCAAGCCCTCAAAGTGGCCTAAAATGCTCTCTCAGCCTTGGGGTAGCTCTGCTGGAATGTCAAAGATGTAGTAGCAATGCTCAATTCTACCACATCAGGAGGACAAGTCATCTGTGCCTTCGTGGCAATGCTGATCTTTTCAGAAAGAGGAAAAAAACTCAATTCTCCCAAAAGAAATTCTTTCAAATCTTTCTCTCTCAGGAGGGACGTTTGCTGTCTGTGAATATGTGAGAAGGAAAACACCAGAAGAGAATTTTAGTCTAGAATACATTACTTAGACCAAAAGAAATAAATGTGAACTGATAATGAGTGCCTGTAACCTGGATATTCAAAGGTTTCTAATTGAGAGAGGAATGAGTTAATAAATGATTAGAGCAGTAAAGGAGACAAAACCCTGATAAATTAATCTCATTGAGTGTAAGGAGAAGATAAAAGGCGGCTGCCTACCAAAGGTCTGTGTCTGAGGACTCAGCCACACCTTCTCTCCTAAACTCCTGGGAACTGCTCTTGCACATGCATACTCCTTCTCCTGACTCAGAGCTGAAGGTGCAATTAGCTGGTGAGTGTGGGTTATGAGTCATTTCGTGGAAAGCTACCCCCTTTACATCAGTAAGGACTGATGTAGAAAAGGGATCACGATGTTACCCAACGCAAGTGTTCAGTGTCATGAAGTGTCATCTCTGCCATTTTCACAGGGCCTTCATTTCTGGTCCTAAGTGTGATCCACTGCTGCTGCTCAGGATGTGCCCTAATTACAGCATTGGCTGTGGCTTCCAGCTTGCCCCTAGTTTCCTACCAAACGCTCTTTTTTGAATCCACCATCAGCCCACATCGTTAGGAAGCCCTTGCACTGGCAAGGACTCCACCGAACTTTCCACCAGAATTATCCACATGCCCCCACTCTTCCTCTGAAAATTAAAAAGGAAATAGGTACTCAGATTTCATGGTGACGAAACCCCTTATAAAACCCCTAAGAAGGAGAGAAACCAACTAAACCAGCCAGTCTGTCTTTTGCCAGCTCTCAAAAGGCCTAAAATGACATCTACAGTGTGAACTTAAAATGTAGGACCAGGAAAATTTGGTCTCTGCCTTAATTCTGGATTAGCTGGTGTAAATCAATAAAAGATCTGTGGATCACACATAACTAGACCCTTGTAGTCATGCTCTACGATTGTCTGCTCGTCCTGCAAAGCAACAGCACAGACTAGCACAACCCTTTTAAAGGCTCTGTTCCTCATCAGGATTTAATTATGAAAAATCTGCCTGCTGCAGAAACTCATGGTCTGGCCTTCAGTGGTACAGGCTTATTCTGTAAGGGATCCAGGCTGCCTCTCGGACACGTTGTGCTGACCCTTCTCCCTGCTCAAGCACTCTTCTAGGGCAGCTACTGACAAACAGGAGAAATAAGTCACTGCTGGGCAGCTCCATGAGGCCAAAAGCTACAATACATAGGAAAGAGCAATAGCGTAATTTTCCTGGTCCAGGAAGAACTTTGGTCACGTATACTGGGTTAAGCTAGGACACACAGCATATCTAGAAGACCTAATCCTAGTGGAGTTTTCTATCCCTCAACGCCATGTCTGTATCTGGTGAGAGTGTTTTGGGTTTTTTTATTTTAACTTTTCTAAGTAGCCATTAGCTTTCAAAACACACACAGTCTTCTACTTCATGTGTACACATAGTCAGAGTTTGCACGATACCTGCTTTTTGCATTTCATGTGCTAATAAGTTTCAGAGACATTAGACCTCTTGGGTAAGAGGCCTCCAAAGAAACTCTGTGTGTGTGCACCAAGGCTTATGTTGGCAGTTTAAGGCTGGACTCCAGATGACATCTTGGTTCAGGACAACACGTAGGCACATACTTTGGTCTATTAAAACCTGGAACCTAATTAGAACACACCCTTTTTTTTAAGCCAGTAATGAATCAATGTAAAAATCAAGTCACAACTGTCTGGCTCTGCCATGATTGTGAATGCTGGAATGGACTGGAAAGGGGGGGATGAAAACCACGGAAATGAGTTGATGATAATTTTTTACTGTGCTTCAAAGTTCATGCCAAAAATCTGGGTCAGGTACTGTTGACTGTATGAAGAAGTGAGACCCTGTCTAGTCAGTTAACAAAGCCATGTCTGTATGAAGAAAGATATTTTTGAGAAAGCATTGATTATGCATTTTCAACTACTATGTTAAACATGCTTTGACACCTGTTGAGGACTCAAAGGAAGACTAATCTGCGATATTAGCCACGTGACATTGCAGATAATTAATACAGCTCCTAGAATTCATGGAAGAAATTACAAATGCAAAAGTTCCTTTATGCAGCATGCTTGTTTTACAAAGTTAATGTGTAAAAAAATAATCACCTTGCTATATAATATATCTGCCCCCTCGTTCTATCTGGGGTCGTGTCTGCTGCTACCAAGGGAGAAAGGAGAGATTACCCTTTTCTTTTTCCTAGCAGTAAGGGGCTAAGGAATTCACAGGAGACCAGGATTTATATACTGCCCACTGTAACAACAGCAATGAATAGTAACAGAAGAAGAAAAGACCGGAATGAGCACAGAAACTAAATGCTGACACCCAAAAGAAGTGATGGAGAGCATGGCCCCTTTTAGGAACTGTCTTAGAGGGTGGCATGTGCTAATACAATTAGGCAAGTGGAGAGTCTGTGAACACCCTGCCATGGAAGATAAGATATGTTGGGACTGTGGTATCGTACCAGTGATGATATCAGTGCCAGCAGAAGCATTGCTCTCGTTTTGGTTAGGAGAGAGGGGTTGCGTCAGCAGTCCTGGCAGTTCTGCCACTTCTGACTTGAAAAATGATAATGTCCAAATGTGATAAAAGCTTGAGAAAGACTGTGATATGGAGTCCCATCACTCATCTGCCCATCAATGTTTTGAGAATGCAAGTACAGGCTGAACCACAAAGTTTTTGGTATTTCGAAATGAAATTGGTATCTCTAAGCGAAATTAGCATCTCGAAGGTGCTGAGGGGCCTGACTTTGCCTCGCATACAAGGAGCTTTTAAGCAGAGCTTTTGGAAACTGTAAAATTAGGCATTACTTTGTGTTTTTCAGAGGCTGCCATTTCCTTATCTTCCCCCTCTGTTGGTGCCCAACAGGGCAAACAGTGTTCACCAGAGGAGGCAGTCACCTAATGGTCATTTTTGAAAAGAAAAGGTTCCCCTTTGAGCTTCAGATGAACCTGACAATATAAAATTGCACTGGCTTTACAGGCTTCAGAAAAGGGCTTCTGGGCATGATTTGACATGTCAGAAAAATGCTAGCATCCCAGTTTGGCCTTGGAGCGTTGGTTTGCTGAAGACTTTGGCCAGGCCATTTTCTGTGCAGGCAACAAGGTGGAGGAGAGGAGAGGAGAGGAGANGTTTTTCTTCTTCTATTTCTTGTGTGCATTAACAGCCAAGGGCACTGAAATCCAAGAATGGTGGTAAGCAAAGCCACACATGCAGCAGGGTAAGTGCAGGGGAGGAGGGGTTGTGCTCGCAGGAACTGCAAGGGATTTTAGATGAAGTTCAGCAGACATCAACCCATTTCAGAGAGCACATTAGCGGGGTTAATTTTGTCAGTGTGCCAGCATTGTCAGTAACTCCAATTTTTAAGGTAGTTTTGTTAATACAGATGCACGAAGGCCAGCCAGTAGAGGGGGCACAGAAACCAAAACGCCAGTTCGGTTATTTACCAAAGACAGGCATTTTTACCTAAGTGTGTTTGTGTGCGTGTGTGTGCATGCAAAGAGTAAAAGAGAACCGCTTTCGTATTCTTTAATTTAACTTTACTAATTTCTCCTCAGTGAAAACATGTTCTGTCTTAATTAGAGACAAATACTCTTGGAGACCAGGTCTCATTAAGTATGTTGAAAGAAAGCGTGTTTGCAGAGGACATATAGCATTGGCCATCTGATGACTCGCAGCATATACATATATAATTTTCCAATAACAGAGCTAGAAATTTTCAGGATGCTTCCATACTGTATTGATGAGAAGAGTAGGTGGGATAGAAGGGATCCCAAATATTTACGGAGTCCCAGGCTCCTGTCTGCCAGAATACCATGAGTTTATGAGTTGAAATTTAGGGAATGACCAGCTCTGTAGTCTGTACCCCTTGTGCTGGGCCTGTGGGGTTCCCAGAAGCACCCATGGGACCAGGCAGAGGTAGACCAAATGATGACCAGCCACCGGGGCTGGATGGAACATGGACGGCTGCCGGAGAGCAGGGAACAAAAGTAAAGCAGATGCCCAGAAGCCAGACGTGCCGGGAGGTCAGGAGGGGACAGATAAAGGATTTCACTACTTAAAAGGGAGGGAGAGAGACGCTTGGAGGACAAGCAGGAACATCAACTACTGAGAGAAAATCCACGCAAGTACTGACACAGTCAGACATGCTGCTCCACGGCAAACCAAAGGAAGGAGGATTAAAGCAGTTAAGATCGAAGAAACATCTAATGCAACGGTGCCTTGAGGGGGAAAAACAAGGAATACAGCAGGCGAAAGGGGAACTGAATATTCTTACAAGAATAGCACTTTCCTGTGTACCTTGGGAACCTGGAGTGCAGGAGGAACAGCCACAGATGGCATTTGCTAAAGCCTACTTAGTCAGGACACCACCCTGTTAAAGGCCCATCGGAAGTCCTTTTGTAATCTCACAGAAGAATTAAGGTCTGAACAGCAAACTTTGAGTCCACATAAGGAACCAAACTGCCCTAAAAGACCAGAGTGTTTCTATCCTTATTTTGATTTTGGCCCATCTCTATCCTTTTCCTTGCCAATTCCCATTTACTTCAATAGATGTTTTGCTGGAGTGAATCATGAGGTAAGGATTGGGCCTGAGTCTGCAAAACATCACAATATGTGAGTCTGCAAGGAATATACTATTTGATGTTTTCAAAAGTTTTAATGCTGGTCTTAAAAGCAAATTTACAGTATGCAGCATTTGGTGGTGATGCTAGGTTTAAATATTTGTCACAGCAGATGAAATTTTTGGTGTGACTCCTTCTTTTGTCTTTTTTGACAGGCAACTGGTTCAAGCACTTTGCAAATGTAAAGATTTTTCCTCCCTGCAGTACACTACAAACTGTATTTTCTATTAATATGAGTTTACTATAAATATAATCTATTACAGCGGAACAAAGATGCAGGGCTCAGTGGGGCATTAATGCCTCCATCAGCACCTTTGCAATTCTATCAACACCACAGATATCAGTATTTTTAATGATATTCAATTTGTTTTTAAATCCTTTGTTCCAGAGGTCATCTGAATACAAGACAATTTCAAGCTTCCATTTCTTTTTTAAAAAGTTAGTAGTTAGTTCTCAGGCCTGTGAAAAATAAATTGGAAACACAACCCTGGCATGATCCTGAAAGTTCAAGAGCTAGCTGTTGAAGAACAAATAGTTTTTAAGGGCTTCCATATGACTTTTCATATGACTTTTTTCATTTGCCATATTAGCAGTACCGCCACTGATTGTTTCCAACAGCTCTCCATGGGTCTGTTCTGCTCCAACTCTTGCTTGGCACATAGAGCTGACACCAGCTGAAAGCCTGACCCTAGTCTTTATTAAGAAGTGTTGCTCACCCACAAAGTAATACTTTAATTACTGGTGTAATCCCCAGGGAGGAAAAGGTGATTTGGAAAAGGGTTAATATCTCAATCCCAAATTAAATGTCCTAATTTTGCAGTAGAGACCCCTGTCCACAGAGACACTGATTAAAACAGAACTTGGTATAGATGACTCCTCTGCATAACTTTCAGCGGACTCTTTCTGTCCTGTGTTGGAAAGTCTACTTTTTTTTTCTGAATGATTACCTTAACCATAATAAAGAGCCTGATTTTTGATTGATTCTTGCCAGATACGTCTGGAGATTTTTCTCACATAATGAAAAATGCTTCTGCTCTAATAGTTCTGCAGTGTTCCTGCTTCCTTCCATCAGTAATGATGACTTCAAGCATATCCCTGGTTCTCTGGACAGTACGTCTTACTTCAATGTTCTCTGGAAGATCAGTAAGATAAGCCATACCAGTGGGAGACGCCACTCATTTTCATCTTAAAACTATTTAGTGCTTTATATTTAAAGAGTTCATGGTCACTGTATGGATTCCTTCACTGAAATGTCATAATCACAGTTGGTTTAGCGAGTTTGCAGGGCAGGATTGCTATCAGACCCCACACTGACGGTACACTTAAGTGTCCTGCTACACACAGGTAGCTCTTTTCTGAGAGAAAGCCCTTGCTGGCTAAAAGCATCTCTTCCCTCCTGACAAACTATGATTCTGAGGACTCCATCTCTCACTAGATTACAGAAATTAAATTGCAGGCATGAAGCCAGCAGAAAACTCCAGCTAACATAGTATATTGTCTAAGAAGCCAGCCCTACCATGAACATGTGATCTCTTCTTCTCATTTCAGCCTCTCGTAGAGATTCACTTCCACTCAGTTTTCCTACTCTGATGCAATGGTCCTCTCTGCAGATAGGGTATAACCTACCAGGGGAGGAGACAAAACTTCAAGGGACAGCTGTGACATGGACTAGCAGAGGAACAAAGCCCCTCCCCTACAATGTTACCATGCTGCTCTCCATCACAAAGAACGTGGTTTTGATCTCCTCTTTTGTTGAGAAAGACACTGTTCCTTAACAGTCTTGCATTTCTCCTGTTACGTATGCTGGGTGAGCAATCTGGAGTGAGGCGACTGCAGGCAGGTCTCGTTGGAGGATTAGGACTCACAGGTGCCCAACAGAGCAGATAAATAAGACTTTTAGTGGAGATTTTTTAAACTGAAGGTTAGAAAACAAAACTAAATCAAAGCAAATAAAAAAGGGGTGGAGAGAGCGAAGCAACTGCCCATCTCCCAAGCTTACAGCTGCCCTGGGGAAAGAACAACAAGGCTGCCAACCTAACAAAGGTTAAGGATGTAACACAACACACAGCGAGCTGTGCTTGCATGGTGCAATAACAGCACATCAGAAAGAGCAAGCAGTGGAGTTAATTGCAGATTGCGTGCCCGTGCCTCCTGTGCTCTTATGACTGGGCTGGGTAGGGGCAAGGGACCTGCCCCAGCTTCCCTGAAGAGCTGCAAGAATCGCAGCTGTGCTGTGGGACCCTTTGGAGCCCCTCTTGGAAGAGCTTTCCCAGGTGGTTTCTCCTCCATTAAAAACCTGGAGGTGGAAATCCCAAGAGACGCGAGGTTCTTCTGGGATTTAATTTTTCCTCCTGCTGTCTTAACCGGGTTGGGGAACTTGCAGTAAGTTTGTAAACAAACGAAGAGTAAAACCACAGGAGGCTTGGCTCCGGCAAACCGGGGGAGGATGGGGTGGTCCTGCATCCTTTGCCTGGTCCTGCATCCTTTGCCTGCCCCTGCATCCTTTGCCTGCCCCTGCGGGTACAGGTGAGCACCCCCAACCCTTCACTACCCAGAGCGATGGGGGGATATCTGCCGGCCCGGCATCCCTGATGCTGGCTTGGGTCGGGTCGGATGGTACCTCCGACGTGCGGTTGCTCCGCGGTACCCTGCGGAGCGGCGAGGGCGGAGCCAGACCGAGCTCCAGGCGGCCGCCACCGCCCCCGACGGGAGGGAGGGAAGGAAGGAGGGACGGACGGACGGCGGAGAAAGCGCCTCCGCTGTCGGTTCGCGGAGCGGAGTAAGAGGCAGCAACTTCTCCGCCGGGAACCGAGCGCTAAATCCTCGGGGACTGCGGCGTTCCGCACCCGCGGACGGGTAAGGTTATGGGAGGGGAGTTGCTACCGTCTGTCTGTCTGTTTGTAGTGAAAACCTGTCCTCTCTACCGGTGGCTCCGCGGAAGCGGGATGGGGTCCGGCTCCGCGGAACAAAGAACCGTGGCCGCCCACGGCTCCGGGTTCCGCGGGGGGAGCCCACGGAGAATCCTCTCCTCCCTGCGCTGTCGGGGCTGGGTGAAATAGTTTGATGAAGATGTCTCGCTGTAGCTCANTAACTTCTAATAATGTCCTTTTATGTTGATGGCATGAGTAAAACTTAAAATCCTACAAATATTTCTCCGTGTATTTGGGTTTGCTTTTGTGACTGGTCCCTGTGGCAGGCATCAGCTGGTCCCAGAGGAGGCTTTCTCTCTGTAGTTGGGGAAAGACAGACATCTTTTCCTGGATGCTTTTGCACTAGGAGGAGCTGCTATGGTCTCACCTCACCTTTTCCCTTCTGCCAATTCATCTGTCCCAGTGGAAAACCAGCTCTGGGAGCCAGCATTGCAAAAGCCTACCTCATCTCAAGCATTTTTTGCAGGAGTTTTTTGCTGCCTTAGCTTCCCAGAGGGTGATCTGGGATTGCTGCTGAGCCCCAGTGCCATGGGGAGAGGGCGGGGAGGAAAGGAAGGACCACACTTTATCGCTCTGCTGTTGGTGGTGGGTGTAGCAGGGCTGAAACTACAGTTCTTGGGGTATGACTGTACTTCAGGTGGTTTAAGCCAGCATTACCTGGTGTTGCCCTGGCAGCCCCTGCCTACCTTTGCCTCTTTCCCCCATTCATACCAGCACAAACTCTTGTGCTGCCCTGCGGTGAACTGGATCCAGGCACTGAGCAAGAACCAAATTTAATTTTAACCTGGATCGGTTCCATGATTTGGTTCACTGGGGGGTAGGAGAATAGGAAAGAGGGTGTGGAGAAGGTAGGGCTGCCTTTTTAAACTGGCAAGACTTGATATTGCTGCCAAAACTGCTTGTGGAGCTGCAGTGTGACTGTAGGTGCTCTTAGCTGCCTTCCCCCCTCCCTGCCTCCCCTGGGAGTCTGTCCAGTAATTCTGCATGTAGCCTTGGGAGCCTTCCCTCCCTGGTTAAAAAATGAGCCTTTGCAAATGAATCCATTAGGTGTAATGGAGTAGTTTGTAACATAAAAATTAAGCGAGTGCCCAAGTGTTTGCATAATTGTTGTTTTGGACAACAATAAACACTGCAGATAGCACACAACAATGTGCTGGGTTTTATAAAAAGTGAGTGTGCTTGTAAGCTCTTATGGGTTGTTGCTGTTCTTTGCAATGTGTCTGTCTAGCATTTAACATGCAGGCTGAGACAGATGTTTTACAGGCTGTTGTGACACTTGTAGTAATAAGCAATTATCACATGGGCTTAAGACTGAGGAATGGGTGCTGGTCCACTGGGTGAAATTAGCTGTGTGTGTTTCTCAGTCCCAGAGCTGGCTGAAAAGCAGAAACTGGTTCCCAGCATAAGGCAGCAAAGTCCTTGCTGCAGCTGAAGGTGGGGAGTCTGGCCTTTCCCTTCTTGATTTATATCACTCCAAAATGTCACTTGCACTGGCCCTAGTGGATGTGAGTCAGGTCAGGTGGCTCATCAGCCTGAAAATTAGTGCTCACAGCTGAAAAAAACGCAAACCATCAGTGTACTGACTGAACTGGTCTTGTTCCAACACTTGTGATAGCGTAGCCTGAAGACGGGAGGTGGAAATCCATGGCCAGAGGTGGAGAGTGCTTTGAAACACCCCTTCCCACCCCCACTTTCTATGGCAGTGAAGTTTTAGATGATGTTAAGTTGATAGTACAGTTGCTCCTTCCCTTCATAGAATCATAGAATGATTAGAGTTGGAAGGGACCTTGAAGATCATTGAGTTCCAACCCCCCTGCCATGGGCAGGGGCACCTCCCACCAGACCAGGTTGCTCAAAGCTCCATCCAGCCTGGCCTTCCCCTTATTGCAGTCTCTTGAAAAGCTTGCAAAAGGTATTCTGGCTATCTGGAAGTGATAACTGTTGCCGCAAGTGCAAATGATAATTAGTTCTAATTACTTGTTACCTGCAGAAGAGAGGTTGGCCATACATTTGCAGGCAGATCTCGATGGTATTGATGTGTGGTGTTTGGACACTCTTCCCCTTGGGTGATGGTGCAGCTCACCATGGGGCTGACCACAAGCTGATTGGAGGACTGTTTTTTATTTGTTATTTTTAATAGCAGGTACACTTTCCAAAATGTGAATTTGTTAGCCAGATCCGAGCTCTTCTGTGCTCAGCTGGTGGCGTTACCACCAAGCATGGTCAAAGACCTGAATGAGATGCCCGCAGCGGGTGGTGCAGGTGCCCTGCCCACCAACTGCACTAGTGAGCTTCCCATGCTGGCTGCTCATGTTTACGGTGACAAATCCAACTCAGACCTTGTGTTTGATAGCGCATAGGCACAGTAAGAAGGGTCCTTCCCGCTGCTGTGGAACACACCTCTAGATTGGCAGGGCTGCCATACAATTTGGAGCCAAACGTGAGATTCTGATGGTGCCAAAGGGAAGCATATTACTTCTGAAAATGGGATAATAATAATAATGTAATGACAGAAGAGAAAAGTTGCAACTGTGTCTGTGTATAATCTCAAATTCTCTGTGGTGGTTTTCTTTTTCTTTTTCTTTCCCCCCCCCCTTCTGTAAAGTAAATTGCAGTGACACAAAGTAGTGCACTGGAAAAGTTTGGACAAATGCTACCAATGAGATTATCTAATACAATAGTGAAGGAATTTATTATGAAGCCTGGTCTTGATTCAAAGATGAAAGATTTTCCCTGGTGGATTGTAGATAGTTTATAGTTTCCTCTCCTCTCCCCAAAAAGCGTATGTGTTGTATTGTGTGACCGCAGAAGCATATGCTCGCTCCTCTTCAGCAAATGGTTGTGAGGCCTTTAATAGTAGTTGTAAAGCTTGTACTTCAGTGCTTGGGATAGCATAGCTGAAAATAGGTTTTACTCTTGGTGGTAATTAAAATATTAACACTTTTCTGAGCTCTGTTTCTATTTCTCGTGGACCGCAATTAAATGTTGGAGTGTCTAGATGTAGAAGTGTTCCTACCATCTACACATGTTGAGACGAGGATTTCTTAGATGATTTCACTGCCTCCTTTCTCTCTTTAGAATTGTTTATTTTGTTCTTTATTTTATAATCAATTATTTGAAAAAGAGTAATAAAATAAGAGTAATAGATAGGTTGTGTGTGTTTTTGTTGAATTAGTGGCAAATGTGATAAAAATATGCTGTTATGCAGTTTGGAAACAAATACGTGATATTGAGAAGCCTTAAAAGTTTTGAGGTCATAGGGAAGATCACAGCAAAGGAAGCAAATTTGCTTTGCTTCAGATGTAATTCTTATCTTTAATTTTTCATTCCTTTCATGATTTGTCTAGTTTGACTTTTCTTTCTTCTTCAGTGTAGGGTTTCTTTTTTCTAGGATGTATTTGCTTATATCCCAAACATCAGGGAAGAGTGTTTCTCTGCAAACAAAAGTGATATCATTCCAAGGGATGAAGCGTGAGAATAAAACCTTCACCAGGTGCTCACCTGCTGAGTAAACAGTGTTTTCTCTGTTGTGGGCACTAGGTACTTTGCTGTTGGAACTGGGTTGGCTTGTGCCTGGGTGCAACATCATGGAATAGCACTGTCTCCTCTTTGCTCACCTGTGAGTCTTTTCCCCTGTGTGATCATAGAATGGTTTGGGTTGGAAGGGACCTTTAAAGATTGAGTTTCAACACCCCTGCTATAGCCAGGTATACCTGACACGAGACCATGTTGCTCAAAGCCCCATCCAGCCTGCTCTTGAACACCTCTAGAGATGGGGCATCCACAGCTTCTCCAGGCAACCTGTTCCAGTGCCTCACCTCCACCACACTAAAGAATTTCTTCCTAATATCTAATCTAAATCTCCTCTCTTCCAGTTTAAAACCATTACCCCTTGTCCTATCGCTGCATTCACTGATTGAGAGTCCCTCCCCAGCTTTCATTTAGCCCCTTTTAGGTATTGGAAGGGGCTATAAGGTCTCCCTGGAACCTTCTCTTCTTCAGGCTGAACAGCCCCAGCTCTCTCAGCCTGTTTTCATAGGAGAGGTGCTCCAGTTATGCTGGTTCAGAGAGCCGTGGGGTTACACTGTTTTCCACTCCTCATGTGTCAGTAGTCTGTCAAACTCGATGGTGATGAAGGAGCTCTCCTGTGACCTTCCAGCGTGCCGATCAGCCAAAGAGAGTCCTGATTTTGAAGGTGCCAGGAGGTCCCTTGGCTACCTTGTCACCTGGTTGTGCTGCATCATTTGCTAATGTGGTTTCCTACTTGCTGGCCAGCATCTTAATGGAGTTCTTCAACCACGCTAACTGCTTGTGATAACTTTTGCTTGTCTAGACAGGGCCTTACTGTGTCTGATTAGATCCCAGCCCTGTGGCGTGCATCGCTGCCTGTTCCTTATAACTGTGATGTTAATAGTGCTTAGTCTGTTTTTTTGCTTTGCAGTGTTAGTATAAAATGTTTATAGATGTTTACTTTTTGCCCGGAGGAAAATAGTTTTAGTCAAATGTCTCTAGGATGCAGTTTAGAAGTGAACTCCTTATCTGCAGTTAGGAAGCAGGAGACAAATGTTCTCTTTGAGGCTATTCATTGGGGCTCCACTGAAGTCAGTTGCAGAAGTTTGTTGCTCGTTCAAGTCAGCAACTTTCTCGTGTGTCTGAAGAAGTTCATTTCACAGAATAATAGAATGATATGAATCTATCTGAATCATGAATAAAAATGAAAAGCAGGAAGAATGTTCTTGCTGCCTATTTTTCTTCCTTACTGCTTTTTGGAAGTGAAATAAGTTGAATTTAACTTTGTCGTTCTCAGTATTTAAGGACTGTAGTGGAAAGGTTGTAATAATAGTTTTCTACTGTAATTTAAAAAAATAAATTATTGGTATCAGGTTTTAGAGAAACCGGTCTTTACAAAGCATAGGATTTGGGATAAATTTGAGGTGGCAGTAAGGTCTGTCTTGTGTCTTTCTCCCATGCTTTCCCCAGGAAAAGAGATTCAGATTTTAAAATCTCTTAATTAAAGAAAAAACATAACAGGAGAAGAAATTAGCTTCTAGTTTTGATTCAAAAAGTAAATCTGAAGGCAGTACAAAAGTGTGTGCTTTTCAGGAGCTCTTATTAGTGTTTTAAACTCTGTATCATAGTAACAACTGTTTCTGTTTTCGTTGTACTGTTGGGATGGATTTAGACTTAGTGAAGAAAGGAAACACGTCAAAGAAGTTAGCAGACCCTTCTGGTGTCTCGCAGGAATGGGAAGTAAGGCTACATTTTTTGGAGCAGGGAAAAGCAGTCGCAGCTTGGCTGGTGTGCAGTGCCTGCCCAGAGGAAATTCCTACTTTATAGCGAGAGAGTGGCCAAGGACTAGAGCATATTATTCTAATTAAATCATTTAGATTACATCATTGTCATTCGAAAGGCTGGGTACATCTTCTCCGAGTATAAAAACAAGAGTTATAGACATGTTCTCTGGGGTCACTGTGAAGAGTCTGGATGCTTACGTGCCAAAATGTCTTCTTCAGTTGATGCTGTAAAGTTTAAATTGCTGATTTGTTTTTATATTAGTCACTTGAAAATGCTCTTAAAAACTGTATCTCTTCAGATGTAGGAGGCATGTTTGTGTGCATTAACCATATGTAGAATTAGTTGCCTTTATGAAGCCATCACGACATTAATAAAAAAGCTTTTAAAAGGAAACATTAAAAGCAGGCCTATAAAAATAGGATATTTACCTCTTAAGTACAAGAAACCAGTCTGCTGCCGAAAGACTGAGTCTCAGGTCTGGGGTGTTGGTGTAGCCGTGCTCCCACCACAGAGAGTTTCTATAGGGAATTGGTGCAAATTTTATCTTGACTGTCCATAGATACGGCTTGCCCATACGTACAGAGAGATCAGGCTTTAACATGGCAGTGGTACCAATAATTAGTGTATAACTGTCGTGATTTCTAGTAGAACTATATCGTATTTTTAGTGTGTGATATTTGGCAGCGCTAGCTGCCTGTAATTAACTTGTGTGATCATTGTGTATACGACAGCAGAAAGAAGAGAAACTTGAGCCATTAAGATACCATTGTTTGGAATACAAGGCTTGTTAAGTAATTATAAGCTTTCAAGCTTTACCAACTGACTGCAAGGCATCTTGTTTGAAAAAAGAAACTGTTAAAATAACTTACTCTTTTTTTCCCTGTAGTTTTAAACCAACAGGAATGTTTTATTTGAACTTACATATTTTTCTATATGCTCCCCTTTATCAGATCCAGGGCTGGGGGTGGAATACTTAAAGATGTTCAAGTTTTGAAATAGGTAGCACAGTGTAGTTTTAGGCTTTTCAGTCTAATTAGGTTGAAATCATCAGTGAATGCATGTCTGTGTTGGGTTTGACTTGGTCTGAACGTGAGTGTTCCAAAATCTTTCTCATTGTGTTGTAAAGGGTCTTATTAACTTGATCCTTATGCCTCTTCCATTCAAGATGCATGGAGGCTGATGTTCATCTCCATCTCGCTGCTTCCTGCATACTCACCTAACTCTGGGCTAACTCTGTAGTCTCCTCCAGTTGCCTGCTGTCTTCAGCTGGCTGGTGGAAGAATAGGAGCATATGGGGAGATGCTTGCCCCTGCTTTTTCTCCATATTATATTCCACTCAGCATCAGCTTTTGAGGAAAGAGCTAAAAAAGGGAAGGAAATTCACAGAATCACAGAATCTTCGTGGTTGAAAGGGACCTCTGAGATAGAGTTCAACCATACACACACCAGAAAAAAACCCAAACCCAACCCCACAGGAAGAATGAACCCCACAAAAAAAATCACCCAACCCAACAGTCTTGGCCACTAGATCATGCCCTGAAGTGCCACATCTACACATTTCTTAAATACCTCCATGGCTGGTGACTCCACCACCTCCCTGGGCAGGCCCTTCCAGTGCCCGACCACGTTCTCAGTAAAGTAATTCTTCCTAATATCCAGTCTAAACCTCCCCTGCCCCAACTTCAGACCATTTCTTCTGGTCCTGTCATTATTCACTTGAGAGAAGAGGCCAACACCCACCTCTCTACAACCTCCTTTCAGGTAGTTGAAGAGGGCAATGAGGTCTCCTGTCGGCCTCCTCTTCTCCAAACTAAAGACGCCCAGCTCCCTCAGCCTCTCCTCATATGACTTGTTCTCTAGACCTCTCAACAGCTTGGTGGCTCTTGTCTGGACACGTTCTAGCACTTCAATGTTCTTCTTGTAGTGAGGGGCCCAGAACTGAATTCCTAGCCTGCTATATGCATTCAAGCAAGCGGGCATGTTGTTGCCAAAAGTCCGGTGAGATTTTCTGACACTTTGGTTCTCAAATATGTCAGCATATTCTGCAGGAGGTATACCTTTGCTCATTGAACTGCATCACACTTTCTGCACACAAGCCTTGAAGTTTCAGTTGTGATAGCAGCGATCCGAAAGCCAGAGACCAGTGGTGGAACAGATCTGGTGCTTCTTGTTTGAAATTCACTTTCACTGACAAAATAAATCGGCGTCACCTGACATCAGTGATTTCAGTGTAGCTGTTTATCCATGTAATGGCGGTCCCGGTTTGGCACACCATACCTATGAAATCCTCTGTATGTGGAAAAACATTAGGCGATACTAAGCGATACTATGCTCTTTCATCCTCACAAAGCACAAGCAGCACCTGAAAAGCAAACTTGTTATAAATAATTATAAGTATTTGGTTTTGTTTGCTTTGTTTTGTTTTTTAATAAATATTGTGTAATTACACATGATTACTTTTTTTTTAAAAAACTTCTTTTTGTCTAGGTTTTCATGACCTTATGTTGACAGTCTCACTATGACTCTATTCCCTTTCCCTGGTATATTTTATTTAGCAAGAATATTAATTTTTGCAGTTGAAAGTTATGAAAAAAAAACCAAAACCAAACCAAATATATTGCTTTTAAGGGCATTGGGCTCATGGAGTTCTGAATTAAGAGGCAATTTTTAAATCGTATGACAGTCCAGTAGTTGACAGCAATAAAGGGAAATACCCACACAACACTTGTAATACTCTCCCCTCTCTAGGGTTCATCTGTTTTTATAACACCAGTAGTGTGTTGGACATCAGATAAAAGAAGATACTACTACCAGGCAGCTTAATCTAGAAATATTCCCTAAGGATAATATAGATTGCAGTTGGTAACAGGCATTGAATGGGGTTTTAGCATGTGATATTGTGGCTGTCATTTTTATTTTTTGTAATTACTCTGTTGGCTTCTATTTTTCTCTGCATCTGTGACTTATTTGTCTCTGGCCAGGTCAAGGTCAATACAACGTTACTAAGATTATTAAGATTTGTCTTACGACTGGCAAAGCGATAAAACTATTGTTTTTAAATTTGTGATTGAGTTGATGTTTCAGGGACATAAAATGAAGCGAACTTTGCTTCTCAGCAATTGCCGTGCAGGCCACTGATGTGTGTTGACACTCCGTTCTTGTTGAGCAGATTTGCTGCAGTTGGCGTGGTGTTGCTAACGGCTCTCAAATTCCTCACGGTAGCTCCGTCCCACCTTTGCTCTTGTGATGAACAACCAGTTCGTAGGCTGGCAGCAGGCAGGGAAGTTGGGCAGACAGCTAACTGTTATATCAGGCACTTGAAAGCATGCAATAGATAGCAGCAAGGCCTAATTAACAGCTGCAATTGCACCGTCGGGAAGTATCGACACATCCAGAGGAGTCTTGCAGTCTGCTCAGGGTTGCTTTGATTATTTCCCTGGGTATTGTGGACACTTGAACCCCAGTAAAAATACCGCGTATCTGATTACTTCTCCAGAATAAACCCCTTAATAGCCTTCACAAATACTTAAATGCAGTGCATCTTCTCATCTGACCAGGTCCTTAAGACTTGAATTTAAATGATGAAATCTGCATTTTATTTTTTCCTTTCTTTTTGCCTGATTCAAACAGAAGTAGAAAAAAGGAGAGCTGTGCTGCTTTTTCCATTATCAAGTGAGAGGCTCCACCAGAGCATCTATTAGAAATAAAGTCAGTCCATATCATTTCCTTTTAGAACTCTGACTCGGGGATGTCCTTTCATCACTAGTAAAAACTTTACCTTTTACCTAACCTCTATTATTATGAACAAATCCACCTTATTGTTGTTGTTGTCTGTGGTACTGGCAGAAGCATAGAACTACAATGAAATGACAAGAGGAATATAGAACAAAATAGGAAGCTTGGGACCAGTGCTTCTGTACTGTTTTATTTTGCTGAGGTGTAGCTCAGGCATTGCTTACTTGCGGAGTGTTTGTTTCTTCGGTAATGAAAGGCGAACAATTTTATTTTACGCCTTTCCGAGGTGATGAGGTCTGCTTCATTTTGTAAATTAGTAGAAGGCCCTCGGAAGAGTTACTGGATACATATATTGCTGTTTGTTCTTTCTGTTGAAGTACACAACTTTTCTATCATCAGTGCTGCCTAATGAAGAAAAAGAGAGATTTGGGTGTTACAGTTGTATAATTGATGCTCAACAATTAATGATAGCATCCTTAAAATTCTCTCCTAAGTGTTGTGCTCTTTCATAATGCTACCAAACCTAGGTCTTTGAGAAACGTTTTCCTTCACTTTTTTGCTCTGTTGGGAGACACCTTCTAGACATCATCTTTCTCCCCCGTATTTCTTTTGGATCCTGACAGCTTCTACATTTGGTCATGGAAAAGACATTTCCCATAGCGGAGAACTACATTAGAAAAACAAATCACCCAACAGTTGCGGTTCTCTTGTGTGACAGTTTATGGAGCAAATGCTGGCTATGCACCATTTAGCATTCTCCAAGACAAAGTACCCACACAGTGCTGCCAATTTCATTATAGAGCTACACCAGCTACTTTTAAAATTTGGTCCTGTTTACATAGGAATTTCAGTTTTACTACCATACCCATCAAAAGGTTATTGTCTGCACACAGAGGAGTCACTGTTTTTAGCAAATCTGCCTATAAATCTAAGTAACCAGTAATTAAATGGAAGTCTGAATACCAGGCAAGGAATAAAACTGAGGGTCTCCCTGTGGATTACTAAGTTATGCTTAGCATGGGCTGGTTTTAAGCACCAATCAGCCAAAAAAATACTGTAATTCATCATTAGGACCTACCTTTCCAAGAACCCCAAAGTTAAATTTCAACAAAAGGCAAGAGATGACTCAAAGAACAAAACGGTCACCACAAAGTGATGATTTCTTTTTCCTCTCCAAGGAAGGTAGCTGGAGTTGATGCTGCCTTGCCAGTTCATAACACCTGGGAATAAAAGCTGGGTGCTTGGGGATGGTGTCAGGAGAAGTATGACCAAAAACTACACTACAAGATACGTTGTTTTCTCAGCTCCTGCATCAGCCTCACATTGGTCCTCCACATCTACAAGGTTTCTCCCTTTGCTCCCATTTCTGTGGCCTGGGATCCACAAAAGGACCTTAGCAGGTTGAGAAGCAGGGCACAGAGTTCACATACTATACACATGAATTATATGTCCACAGTGTATTGGGCTTTGCCAGAATCTGTCTGCAGCCAAGACATAATGTATAGCAACACTTTTTTAATGAGGAACATGCATCTGTTACACGTTTAGCAGAGGATATTTCTGGAGCAGTGTTAAGAAAATATGCTTTGGTTTTCACAGTCACATGCCCCTCTGTCTGTCTGTAGAGATGTCATTTTTGAGTCAAAGACCAGACATAAGGGCTTTCAAAGGCTGTAAGTCTTAAAGCTGGATAGAAGCCTGGCAGCTCTACCTGCCGTAAACACGGTGTAAGTCTCATCATCCTCTTTTCTGCTCCCCCACCCAACCCACTGAACAGATGTCCTGTTTGGAGGGTTGAGGAAGTATTTCCAAAGAAACACTTGAATGAAAATGCTGTTTTGTTTAAGAAGTCTTGTGTGAATGTGTAAATTCCTAATTTTCAATAGAAAAGCTGTTGTAAAACAGTATAATTCAAAGCTCAAATCAAGAGTGTTGCTTTCATTAGACTCTCATTTCAACACCTTTCACCATCTTCAGGTGAAAAACTGTGTCAGAACATTGACACTTGAGTCAAAAACTGGCCTGAAATATTTTTTTTGTTAGATGGATAATGGGTATGAATGGCCCCAGGATTGCAGTAAAGGCTTGGAGACAAAGCTGTGAGGGTGGTGGCACCTCCCTCTGCATGTTGGGCTAAAGGCATCTGGGAGAGAACTCTGCCAGTGATTTGAGCCTGCATGAAGCACTGTGAACATTGCCAACGTGTGCCCAGCCCAAGGTAATGGCACAGAGCTCAAGGTGATGTCCCTACAGCTCAGAAGAGTTTATTAGTTTGGCCCAGAGCCATGTGAAGTGTTTAAAAGCCCTTTGGATATCTCTGAGTGTGGGCAGGGATTCCTTGTCTCTGTTCAGAACAAGTTTGAACCCATCGGCATCGTAATCTATAGACGTATCCTGTGAATCTGCATCTTTGATGAAAGGAAACTGGTGCTGTTTAGTATCTTGCCTCTCTTTGACTACCTTTGAGTTCGTTAATTGATTTTTATTTTATTTTTTTCTTTTTAACCTTGCAAACCTTGTCTTACTGTGTAGAAATACTAAGAGGAAGAATTAGTTCCTGATTTGGTGTCCATCTAAGTCTAAAACAACAAAAGGCCTTTTCTGGACTGTATGCCACCTTCGTAAAACTTTCTCTTTGGGGGCCCTGTGCACATAGACTCATCAGTCTTCAGTAGCAAGTTGCTTGGATGCAGTGTTTCCGTGTGGGAAGGTTAGGAGAGGTGAAGCCTTCAAACCTTGCCCAGTGCAATCACCTCCTTCCCCATCTGCAGCTGAGGGCTCCTTTGTCTTACCTGCTACTTGTGTCTGAGTTGAAGAAAGCTTTTGGAGAAAGATACAGTGGGATATGGATTTTTTTCCGGTGTCCACGTTTAGCCTTTTTGTACTTCAGGCCCTGTCTGTTTCAGCTGTGCTTGGTTGGCATGCTGCAGGTTCCTCTGGAAATGGTTGCCAGATAACCTGAAGAGGAAGAGAGGCCAAAGAGACCTCCTTAGCTGTGCTGTAGATAGTTGTATTGAGGGAATGGTGGCTTAGAGCCAAATGACAGACAGAATTGTCATCCTTATCAGGAATACTAGTCTAGGGCATCATGTTGAAATGAAGAACCCAACGATGGAGAATTCTCATCTGCTCAAGATTTCTGTGGCTCTGTCAACTAAACAGCTGCAGAGAAGACCCCTGACAGAGTGATGGGACTGAAGGTTTTCCCATGAGGCATCCTACTTGGATGACTTGCATGAAACACCGTTTCATTAAGAAAGATTTTTACTTGACTTTGAGTTACTTAGGGCCTCGGTTCAACGGTGTATCTCTGGTGAGGCAGCAGAAGGCATTATTATCATATGTGGAGAACAGAAGGGAAGATGTGTTCTGCCTCTCCCTAAGAGATATTGAGGGTAATCCACCTCTGCTCTTGTTCCTGGCTTGTATATGACTTTTACAGGTCACTTCTGTGGAGATTTCTCCATGGTGTCTCAGCTTCCCTTGCTGGAACTCCTCTCTGTGGAGAAATGGGTGTGTATGCAGGTGGTGGGCAAGTGTAGCCTCCACAGTAAGTAGCAGCAATTAGAATGAAACGCTGCTGACTAAATCAGGGTTGGTTTTTATTTTTTATTTTTAATGGGTGGAACCTCCTCATACAAACCTCTAGAAAAAGTAATTTGAATTTGTCTTCAGAAGATTAGTGAAGGAACGGTGTTTAAATGTGCTGTCCTTCTCTTTCCCACCCATAGCAAGAGGAGAAGGAGATGTGCTTGTGTCAACAGTGCTAGTGACTGCCATGTGGTCTTGGGGAGCAGAAAGGATCTTGGGGATGAAATTAAGTCATTTACGTGGGCTGGTGGTGTGTCCATGTAAGGAATTGGTCATCCTTGTGCTAGTTGCATTGGGATGGGGAAGTGCTGTAGGGGTGGAGGTGGTGGCTCCTCTGTCCTGCTTCCTGGGCTAGGAAAACTATCCTGGCCCCATCAGCCTTTCCCAGGCAATACCGCCTTCCCTTGGTTCTGCCTATCCCAGTGCATGGCTTGGACTGGTCCCTTTACTGGAGAACAGCTTTGTCCACCTGAGGATGCAGTGCTGGCCTGGCTTCTTCCCAGGCTTTGGAAGTGACTTTGTGTGATAGGACCAGCAAGCAGACCATGGAGTGGGCTCTGGCAAATCTGGAAAGTGTCCTTCATGTAACCCCTTGTGTCCTTTGCTGCTGGGGGTGGCCACTGGTCCAGACCCCTGTCTAGTCCTCAGGCAGCAGGGTCAGCTACCTTTCCCTGGTGCTGTGGATCACCCTCAAGTATTGAGAGCCTCCTCGGCGGGATACCTCTTTCCACAGCTTCCCTGTCTCCCAGACTGGTTGCACTCATCTGTGGCAACGCCTGTTGGGTCTCACACCCCTCACCCCCAGCTGGTATGGGGATAATCAAGCTCAAGGTGCTTACTCCTTAACGTCTTCTCTAGCAGCAAAATAGGTCAAAGTCTGTTCAGGCTGCTGTTTCAGTTTGTATCAGAATATGTTGCTGTATTTTGCTTTACTAAATATTTTAAGGCTTTTACACTTTGGCCTGTGTCAGGATAAAAATAAGTACAGGACTATCAGACTTTCCCCGCAGGACAAAAATTCCATTTTCCAACCACCTCTAATTATTTCCATTCTGCTGTCTGGAAAGGATCTGGAGACAATTTAGGAAGCCAATTTACGATTGACTTGGGAAAAAATTATTTACCCTCCTGAGCCTCCTTAGATGTACAGCCAGTGGCCTGCGATCAATAGAAAAATCTCATGCTCAATGATTTTGGATGCTCACGGAAGGACCTTAAGACCATGAAACTCTGCCTAGGTCCTGCTTACCTGTACGTGCAACTTTTGTAGCTGTGGTAGACCAAACTGCCCACTTGTTGAAGAGATTTGTGCAGTGGGGAAAGCACCGAAGGGGCATTAAAAGCATGAAAAGGGCAGCTGTGCTCTGCAAACATGCTGTCTTGAGGTGTGCAGCATGCCATTGCCTGCTTCCTTCCTGCGGGAGCTTGGGTGACCTTGAATCTTCTGGGCCCAGCAGTGGTATCTCCAGGTGGCACCAGGGCAGGCTCCCAGCTCCTGAGGTTACCAGGAGGTAGTATCCATAGCTCCAGCATCTCCCTCCCCAAGGATAACGGGAGGTATTGGGAAGGGTGTGTGTGCACCTTGGGCACTGAGCTACTGCTGCTCTCAGAGCTTTCTGTCCAATCCCTGCTCTGTGGATGGATCCAGATTTTTCTTGGGCTTTTCTTACATACCAGGGCTGCATACATCATCCTGCATGCCTTTTTAATCCTATTAGGGCCATGTTTAACTGGGGTTAGGATTTGTCACTAATGAGTGCGTTGAGGTTAGTATTTTTCAATTACACTTTTCTAACTCTCAATTAAAAAGGTGGTTGGTTTTTTATACGAGGATGTTAAAAATTCTTATTTTTCATTTAGGCTGGCTGCAAATTGTAAAGTGGGGACTCATGGGTGTTCAGAATTAACATTCTTAAGAAATATTGTAAAAAGTTTTCTTCATGGTTAACATTTAGAATTTTATTTTAAGATTTTATGTGCTTTATGCTATGCTGGCAAATTGAAAAAATATTGGATCCTTATATGGAGAACCAACAATTTCCCACAGCCCTGCTTTTACAGTGCTGAACACATTTCATTTTGTGTGTGATTTTCCCCAGTTGCCAACTGACTACATCATACAGTTTTTTTGGCTTATCCTTTCTGTCTTATGACCATCAGCAGATATTTTGAGTAGCATATTATAAAGCCACAGATCCTTTTTGCTGCCTTGGATTTCGCCTGTTACCACTGGTAATGGAAAAGATTTCATTAATTTTGTGGTGTCAGTGAGTGTTTCAGATGGTGCTTTGAGAGAGCTTTTGCACATGATCCCAGTGCTCGGCACTGGTTGCCCTCCACGCTGGCAAAGGAGGAACGTGTCTGACGGTCTCCTCTGCGTTCTTCAAAAGTAGTGCGAGATCATTCTGAAGAGGGATGAGGAAAAAGACTGGTGCCTGTAAACAGTTCAAGATGCTCCACAGATTCTTCAGGACAATCTAAGTGTTGAAGAGACAGAGCTGAATTTGAGGAGTACTGCTGAAGTTCAGAATAACTTGAGGAAGGAGAAGACAGGACCAGGCATAGTGGGTGACAGTAACAGTTACAGAAACATGGAGTATTCTTGGATGGCAAACTAGCGTTTCATGGAAACACAGACGGACCACCAGAAACTGAGTTACGGGAACTGGGGAAGAGATAACATTGTTGGTCTGTAGCAACTGTTGTAGGGCTGCATCTGGTTTATTGCCTTCAGATCTGGGCACTGCAGCAGTGGGAAGGAACACAATATATATAAACCATAAGGCAGTTCCCAGAAGTCTAAAAATTTATGTTTTTTAGGACATCGTGTATATTTTGGAGAGATTTTGTGAGAGCGTAACAGATGATTGCATGCTGAGGGCTGATTCAAGTGGAGTAAACTAAGACTTGGGCACAAACTTGAATGTAAGAAGTTCTCCTCTAACAGGAGGAGGAACTTTTCTACTTTGAGGGTGGCAGAGCACTGGACCAGGCTGCCCAGAGAGGTGGTGGAGTCTCCATCTCTGGAGACATTCAAAACCCACCTCGGTATGTTCCTGTTCAACCTGCTCTAGGTGGATGTGCTCTGTCAGGGGTCAGACTAGACGATCTCCAGAGGTCCCTTCCAACGCCATATCACACTATGACTGTATGTGAATGTGGGATTGTTTAGCTTAATGGTGATGGGGAGAGGGCTAACATACTAATTGGCATATCTGAAAACTATAACCCATTTGCAGAAGGGGCTAGTACTTAAGGTGCTGCAAGGGATTATGACTGGTGAAAATTGGAAGTAATGAGTTTGGTAGCAAGTTTAATCTGAATAAAAGGAAGAGCATCTTCACAGCTGGACCTCATAAGTAGTAGAGCATTTATTTGGGGAAAGGATGGGAGCTCTGTCCTTAGATATGTTTAAATTTAGGCTACACAGGACATCTGAGTATGCACTGCTGGGAGGCATCTCTTCACTGGCAGGATGAGGACTGGACGCAGTATTTGGCCATCAGCACTGTTGTTATGATGAAATGCTTCCTGGAATGATACATAGGGGTTTTAGGGCCATAAAACATTTGGGGGTTTGTTGGTTTAATGCTTGGGGTGAAAATATTTATGATGAATTGTCACTGTCAAGTCTCTGAGCCAGCGTTTTTATTAGAGAACATGTCCTGCCATATCTCCACATGCAGTTATCTTTGTGGAGAGGGTGTCACCCAAGGCCAAAGCTGACAGATCATTCACTAAACCTTGTATTGTAAAGGGCGGTGTGTATTGAGGGCTAAGAGCAAGTGTAAAGGGTGGCTTTTATTGCTGCTTTCAAATTTGCTTTTAGTCAATTGCTTTTGTCCTTTTGCACTTTATGAATGTTGAATCCCAGTTGTACAGGGGAGGAGACATTAATTGCCATTCACTGAATTCAGACTGAGAAAATTCTTAATCAGTGGCTGCTTCTTACTTGTATAAAACTGGTGTAGAAATTAAGAAATTCAGCCTACCAGCTATGAAGAGTAACAAATAGGGCTGAATAGCCACAAAAAATGTCTGAGTTATTTAAAATACTTATCTCTTACTACTTCTTTTTCCCCATCACAAGATCATCATAATAACAGATTTTTCACATTTCTGAGCTGTGCTCACCAATAAGCCTATCTAAACATTTTGTTTCTTTTAAAACAATTTACTTTGGTTTGGAATGGTTCTTTATTTCCTCTGATCCAAATGCTGACACTGTTTTTATTTCTTGCAGTATTTCGTGTTTCACTGGGACTTCTGTGTTATAGGGAAGACAGTCTCCCAAATAAAACATGTTTGGTAAATACTTCAAGCAGCTATGTGGAGCTAACTGGTTTTGGATCTCAGGATGGGAGCTTGACATAAACTTTTTGTTCACTTATACTCTCTGTATCCTCTTGAGATAGGAGGTTCTTACTATGCAGTTATCTTCCTCAGCCAAAGACCTTTTTATGAGCAGCAGTTATATTTTGCTGATGGCTTTTTCCATTCATCTATGCAGATTTCTTTGAGGAACTGCTGTAGTTGAGGTTGATTGTTAGCAGAAGCTGAATTCATGATACGTTGTTTACCATGTTGAACTTAGTATTACAGTAGGAAGTATTATTGATAATTTGTTCATTACTGTTTTGAGTAAAGTTTTTTCCAGTCATTATTGGCACTAATATAAGTATATATTATTGTACTTATTATTTATGCATTATTTATATACCCTTACTTATAATACTTATATGTAAAATATTGCAGAGAAAATGTAGGAGTGATTAAATGGTGTCCTCAAAAGCTCTCAGGAAATTTGTGGGGGAGTCATGTCAGTAAAGGTACAGCAAAAGTTCTCTACGTTATCCTAGTTCCCACTATACTTTCTCGACTGCTTTTGGAATAGGAGCGACAATCTCCAGAGCTTTAGGCGCTAAATCCTGAAAAGCTCCAAGTTTTTGGTTTAACCATGTGAGCTCTTTGCTATCACATGGATAATAGACAGTCCCTTTTGCATTCCCAGCATAAAAAGCGAGTCAACTGGAAGCATGTTTGCACTGAGCCACATCAGAGCTATCCTCTGAATTAAGGCTATATAATAGGTCCTTTAAGAGTAAATTTGTACAAAAAGGTCAGGGTTTTCTTTTTTTTCTCCTTTTTTTTTTTTTTTTTTTTTTTTGTTAGCTCAGATATAATTTGACAGCTCTATTTTCATCCCTATTAAGTTTGCTGTTTTATTTCATGTGAATGAAATGGAATGTGGTTAATTTGTATGCATCTTCATATACCACTAAAAACCTCTGTATGGAATTTAGATTAGATAAGGTTCCAGGAAATGAGAATGAGCTTTAGATGTGAATGACTGTAAACATGCTTAAAGAGCCATTCTGTAAGTATTAAATAATGTTCAAAGCTAATTCTCCTGATTCCTTTTTTTTCTTTCACAGAATGCAGCTAGCAGTGTAATTTGTGTCTTAAAAAACAGATGCCTATCACTGCACTTCTTTGCTGCTTTGTAATAACCCATGGGCTGTCCCACTTTGTGTAGCATCTATTGCCTTACTTCGTAAATAAAGTCAACAAAACAGAACCTTTGACACCCAGAAACCTCTGGAGAAGTTGTTTAGTGGGTGAGGATTTTGTCTCCTGGCTGGTTTGGAATAGGAAGTGTTGCCGTCGACTCTAGGTCACTGCTCCAAAGGCAGAGCGCCAAGTCCCTGGAGTTCTTGCTGTGGTGAAGCCTTTTAGTCCATCATCCTTCAGCAAGTGAAAGTTGGCACTCTCTGCCTGTACACATGGTAACACAGCTCTTCCTGATGCATCCTTTTATATTTTTAATTATAATAGTGCCTTTCACTGAATGAAACTATTAAGTGAGCCCACTACAGAGCCAGCATTAAGTATGAGACTACTTCCAGTGATTTAGGTGGTAGCAGACTTGTGCCCGGGATTATGTCCATGTTCACTAGCCTTTCTGGTTTAGAGTTTATGTGACAGGAGAGTAGCAGCTTGTTACCCCAGTTTAGCAGTTCCATTTGTTTTTATACTTAATTTGCAAGAACCGTGTTGCACCTCGAGTGTTTTGTTGTTCTTGTGGTTGTTGATCAGTTTGTTTTCACTTTTGCAGACAAATAAGTATTATAATTGGAACAGAACCCTTCTTTGCTTTCTGTTTCACAGAAACATTTTAAACATATTAATCTCCTGAAGCTGTTAATCTAATTACCAAGCTTTCCTGATGCATCCTTTCTTTATTTGACTGTGGATATATATTTTTTGATGTTTATTGTTAAGGCTGAAAACAGTTT
This sequence comes from Thinocorus orbignyianus, assembly GCA_013400375.1. Taxonomy (NCBI): domain Eukaryota; kingdom Metazoa; phylum Chordata; class Aves; order Ciconiiformes; family Thinocoridae; genus Thinocorus; species Thinocorus orbignyianus. The sequence goes on from VXBW01002676.1 coordinate 505,416, forward strand.
TATGATTCTTTGAAAGCATCAAGGTAGTGACTCTCTTGAATTAAAGTCCATTTTGCAACTGGCTGGAATGGGGACTGGTATAAACCCCCTCAATGTTTTTTCGGGGTTTTAACAGGTTTATACTATGTATTTACCTTGTTCTGAAATCAAAACCATGGAGAAGGCAATGGTTGTGAAGTGTATGCAGCAGGATTGTGTCAATGAGGCTGGGCATTTTTTTTATTTTGTTTTGGGGGTTTTGGTGAATTCATGGGCGCTTCCTCAGAAGTGGAATTCTGCAAGTTACATCCTGGATATTAGTCTAAACTTGACAAGTAACGAAGTAATCCCTCCAAAAGTAATCAAGGTATACTAGGTCATTTTAATAATTAGAATGGATTGAGTAGGATAAAAGTAGGAATAAGTAAGAGTAAAGGGTCAATAACAGGATGCAAAATTTCCAAGATACATCTGGAAAGTGAGCAGAGAAGTAGCCCAGTAGCAGCAGAAGCACTAGATGTGTCACAGATTGCAGCAGTTTGTTCAAGCTCTGCAGACCAGACAGTGCTGGTTTTTTACAGATGTGCAGGCTGGGGTGCAGAAAGTTACGTACAGCCTCCTCATGGCACTGCCTGAGAATGTAAATGAGTTAATACTATCGTGATTAGCCAAATGCAGGATAATTAGCTGGTAAATTCACATTGATTACTTTCTTCCTTTTCAGCCCCCTCAGCTCTAAAGTTTGTGAGTGTCAGGGCACTGTCATGGGAGAGGCTGAAGACCTGTCTGGTGCATCAAGCTGATCCTTTGGGTATTACAAAAATATTTTAAATTAAAAGGGGAAGAGTTTTGACAAGGTGGTAGTGGTTGTTGTTTAGTAGAGAGAGAGAAACCACTGGGAAGAAGTCACGGTAGCCAATCAGCCCTGAGTGTTGAGTTTCTTAATAGCTGGGACATTACAGCTTGTTGTGCTCTGTCTGCAAACCAGTAACCTTAACTTCGTGGGACCTGCAGTAAGCAAAGCTGTGAAAGACTAGTAAACTCCTCCTGATTCCACTTTTCATCCCAATTGCTTGAGATGTTTCACGCGTTCCATTTCTCGATTCCTGGCCATGTTCACTTTTTGGCTGTAAAGTATTTGATGTGATAGAAGCCTGCATTTATGCTAGCAATGAAGCAGTCTGTGGTGGCTTCTCAGCACATTGTGTAACATTTTCTTGCCTTGAGAGCTGGCTGAATGCAGGTAAACTGGGAAGGCTGGCAATCTGAAGCCATCATCTGATCTTTCTGTGATGTAAAGGCATTTCTATGGCTAAGATAATAAAATCAAAAATTTTCATGTCTCCCCATAAAGGTTCAAGAGCATTATGAACTTTTTTCCTACTCTCCTCACCCTCATTTTATATGTATATGTACAGTGTGAGTGGCAACTTCCCCTCTGTGCCTCTCCTACATCACTGCCTTCTGGAGTACAACTTTTGCAGAGTAGTTCATGGACTTCAGGATTTTGGTGGGGTTCGTGTTTTTTTAATTACTTATAGTAATACTTTTGGGTTTTTTCTCCCCATTGCTAACAAAATATTAATTTTACTGTGAGGGTGGTGAGGCACTGGAACAGGTTGCCCAGAGAAGCTGTGGCTGCCCCATCCCTGGAAGTGTTTAAGGCCAGGCTGGATGGGGCTTGGAGCAACCTGCTCTAGGGAGAGGTGTCCCTGCCCATGGCAGGGGGGTTGGAACTTGATGATCTTTGAGGTCCCTTCCAACTCTAACCATTCTGTGATTCTAAGATTTTAGGAAGTCTTCTGTACCCTGGTAACCTCACCAGTGTTGAGTGGTTTCCAAAGACCGCTGGAGACTTTTTCTGAATCCTTCTCTCTTTGATGCCCTATTGGCCATTGATAATTCATTCCTTAAAGGAAAAAAGGGGTCTGCTGGCGTGAGAGCTGGTTCATTGGGCAGTTTGTCAGACTGTTAAGATAACTCATAATGGTATTGACACCAACCTATGAAAAACAGTGAAATGGGAGGGAACTGGGGCTTGGGTCTAACTTGAAAAAAAAGAAACAACTCACAAAAAAAAAACCCAAACCCCTGGATTTAACTACCAAGTCTGATACATCTTTTGCAGATGCAATAACTTGCTTTCTGGGGAAGGGATCATATAAAGTAGTTTTTCTCTGCTGTTATGGTCTGGTGTAGAGCTCATTTAAAATCCACAGAAATCCTTCCTTCAGCCTCTTAGTGAGGGATGCTCACAGTCTTCTTGCCATGTGCAAGTAGGTAAATGCTGTTTATTTTTAATCTTGCTGTTACACAGAGATCATTGCATGATCAGAGCTGAGATAAAAATGCTGAACAGTAGGAGCAGCAGTCCTGTGCCAATACCCTGGTGCTTCCACAATGGATGAGCCCAGGGGACATGCCGAAGGAGTGACCGGTGTTGTGCTGGGTTTCACCCAGTTTTCAACCCCATCCTCACTCTCCTCCTGGCTGCTCTCCTGGCATGTCTCGTGCGCTGCCAGCAGCAAACTTCTTAGTCAGGGGCTGGAATGCATGGGATGATCCAGGAACGGTAAAGTATAAAGGGAATTTAGGAACTGAAAGGGCCGGGAACCCTCAAATTTACATTCATTTAAGCACTACTGCGAAATACATACCAAGTGTAAATGCGGTCTGTGTTTAGAAGGGATTAAATGGTTAAGTTCAAAGTTCCTTGTGTGCTGAGCGTGGTCTAGATGGTTTATAGCTGCAAAAGCTATAAGCATGCAAAAGGTTTACTTAGAAAATTGATTTATATGTTCATTTATGTTGAATATTGAGAGCAGGCAAGGAATTAGCAGTGTTGCATGAGCTGCACTAGCACATTTTTCACCTTATATGGAGAATTGCTGCCACTTATCAGGCAGGGTCAGATTTGCTGTTATTGTCACATTCCTTAAAGTTGGAAGAAATCACGTTTCTCTGACTAAAAGAGTCAGCTCGTAAGCTTATGGTTTTGTAGTTTGAATGCTGTGTGTTTTTCATCCAGGAATTGTTGGGATGGGCAGCGCTTCTTCAGAAAAACAGCAGCGTGCAGATTTTCACTGCCGCGTTGTGGATCTCATTCCTCAGCTCGGGTGGAGAAAGTTAGATGCTTGCAAAGGAAAAATATGTTTCTGTTTGGAGTCATCTGGAGTTCCTCCTGGCTGGCTTTTCTGGTCGTGAAGAACGCGACAGGAAGGAAGGTCTTGGGGAATGAAGGGGAAGACCTGCAAATCCTGTACCTGTGGTATTTCAGGGGGGAGACCTCCTTGCTTTGTGTTGCCTTTTTTCCTTGCCAGGGTGGCTGGTGATTGAAGCAGCCTTTACGTGGACTTGTGTAGGCAGTGACTGACAGCTGTTGGCTGTGAAGTCATCGACCTGCTTTGGAAATAGCAACATCACACATTCATCACCTGAGTGTCAGGTTAAATAAGTGGAAAATATGGAAGTAAAGACAAATCGCTTGTTTGGTCACTGGTATCTCAGATTGGAGAAGGTGGACAAAAGTCTGAATAAATGTTTGAAAGGTTAAGAAGATGATGATTATAAAATTTCCTTTTGTGATCCACATTCAACGAAATACTTGAATTTGGAAGGTGGGAAATCAGTATCGGTTCTGACTTAAGTCTTTCAAACTAAAAAGAAATACTTTCTGTCTGAAATGTTCTGGGATTGTGGCATTCATAGGTCAGCAAGTCTCACCTACTGCTGTTTCTTGTTTATTCAGTATGTAGACCACTGTAAGTTTGGGTGGTTTTTTCAGAGCATGTTCTCCACTGCTCTGGTGACTTGAGTTTGCCTTATGACTGTAGAGATTTTTCTATGATACTGTTTGGGAAATAAAATACTTTAAAATGTCAGTGATTAGGTGCAATGATTAGAAAACCTGGCCTGAAATTGCTGTTGCTCATTTCACTTTCGTGCAGATCCAGAATAGTTAACTGGAAAATGATAGTCAGGTTTTTCTTGCTCCATAAAGGCAATGTTGGCTGTATTTTGTTGAATAATAAGACGTAAGGAAGAATCCATGAGCCTAGGAACATTTGAAGCCAACAGAAACAAAAGAGTAGTTTATATGGCTAAATACTTTGAAAAACCAACATATGAAATATCTAGCCAAGTGGTTGCATTGAAGTATCCATGCAGTTTTGAGAGGGAAAGGCAAAAGATACGGACTTTTATTTTCTGTTTGCTTGTTGGTGGTTTTCCCATTCTTCCCCTTTTATGGCTCACCAGAAAAGAACCAGATTTCTTATCGTGTATGGATATAAAAGATCTTAAACTACATACATTTATTTTTAGGACTCCACCCTTGGGCCTTGGATTTTGTGAACAGCTATTTCAGTAAATTTACATCTATATGGGGAAACTGGCAAATTGAATACTGTGCAAATCCGCATTTTAAAAAAAGCAATTGCTATTATAGAAGGTAAATGATATCATAAGAAAGCCAAGTAAAAAAGATTGCATTTTTGTTTGCTACTAAGGGAATGATCAGTGCTTCCTGCTGGCTTTTGCACCCTGCAATTGGAGATTCTGGCGTGCAAATGGTTTAAATAATGCTAGGGTTTGTGACTGGTTGGCGCTGTATAATGCTGGGACTGGGGTCACTTAAATATACAGAGTGTGGGCCAATCCCAAAGTCCTTTCTCAAGCAGAACACCCACTGAAATCACATTTAAGTGTCGTCAGTGAAAGCTTTGCCAAAGAAATCACTATGGATTTGACCCCAAAATTATTACTACTAAATTTCATATGTAAGCCTTTCATTATTGTGTTTTTTAAGAATGGAGTACTCGAATGAATCCTGGAATTCATTACAACTTTCAGATTTACCAGGGTATTGGCCTCTTAAACTACATTTCCATTGGAAAAAAAATTTTGTTCCTTTTTGGTTTTTTTTTTTTTTCTATTTTGTTGTTGTTCAAAAAGAGTTAGGAAGGATATTCTGTGGCTCTGATTAGTTTTACTTTGAGGCAAGCAATCTAATGAGGTGCCTAAATTAGGAGTTTGGTCTTCCAGCTTCTCTGTGTGCATGGTAGAGAGGGTCATATCCAAAGAGAATTTTGCTCAGTGTTGTCTACTGGCTGTGACTCCCTCTCCCAGTTAGCTTCAGAGGTAGTGTAGGGTGCACTGATTTAGGAACCCAGAGGGATGTGGTTGGTAGGTAAAGGACCTGCTGTGATTCTTGACATAAACCCTATGTAACTTGTTTGAAAATTCCTTTTTAGGAGTTAGTGGGTTACTTTTTTTTTTCTCTCTCTCTCTTTCTTTTCTTTGTGGATGATGAAGATTAGTGATAGAACTGTGTCCTTTAGTATAGAAAATCTCATTTTGCAGTAAGAGCCTTGCAACGTCTCCAGTGTCTCTTGGTCTCTTGTACTCCTGGTGTCTCTGGCTTTGGTCAGGTTGCAGTATCTTGTAGGATCTTGTGAAGTGTCTTGTGTGTCATGGTGTGGATGGGTGAATTATAAGAGCCACATACTCTTCAAACCACATGTCTGTGCTGCCTAGCTGCTTGTGGTGGGACTGGCTCAACCAGATGGTCCTTTCCTGGCCTTGGATCCCAACAGAGGAATGGTCAGCACAGAAATGTGTATGCTTCATACTTTATAGTCTTAAAACTACAGTAATCCTACCATTCCCTGTTTAAAATACTGAAGCAGCAACAACAAAAATGGTGGGCCATTAGTGGTTTAAAGCTGTTTTAATATGCATTTACATTTCTAACTGCATTGTACAATATTATATATAAAATATTGTAGGTGGAGGTGGTAGGAGAACCATTATGCATGCCTCCTATATTCTATAACAACGCTGTATTTTCACCTGTGTTTAGTTCTTGCCAGCATAGAGTCATTCATACGAAAAATTTCCAGTGTTTTTTCTGCTTCAGGCTGAAACCTCTTGGAAAGGTTTTCAACAGAATAACTCCAACTGTTTTTAAAAGAATGCATTACAGCAAATTAGAGAGGTTTGTCAACTTTATTTAGCCAGCCATTCCTTCAAAGAGTTGTTATACCTTCAGGGAATAGAGGAGGGGAGTCGGAGTGCTTTTTGCAGCCCCATGGAAATCAACCCAGATTTACCAACCTACCAGAGTTGATGAAAATTGTTATCTGCACGTGCTCTCGAGAGCAGGCTAGAGGCTTGCTGATAAAATCTTCGAATACTCCCACTTCATAAAACATGCTTCAACCCCACCAGCCTCTGTCTGTGCCTGGGGTGCTGAGCAAGATGGGTGGTACTGAGCACCCAGCCTCTGCTTTGTTAGAGGAAAAGTCTTCAAAATTCAGTAAAGCTTTATGCTGAGGCATAGTTGAGACAGTAACTGAAGAGCAGTTGAAATCATTACTGTTTGTCATGGTTTCAGCTGGGGTAGAGTTGACTTTCATACTAGCAGCTGGTATAGTGCTATGTTTTGGATTTGGGGTAAAAACAGTCTTGGTAAAATACTGATGGTTTTGGTTATTGCTAAGCGGTCAAGGCCTTTTTGTGCTTCTCACCCCACCACACCAGTGAGTAGGCCAGGAATGCACAGAAAGTTGGGAGGAGACAGCTGGGACAGCTGACCCCAACTGACCAAAGGGACATTCCATACCATGCGCTCAGCATATAAAGCTGAGGGAAGAAGAAGGAAGGGGGAACATTCCGAGCGATGGCATTTGTCTTCCCAAGGAATCATTATGCATGATGGACCCCCGCTTTCCTGGAAGTGGCAGCGAATGAATTCCTTGTTCTGCTTCACTTGTGTGTGCAGCTTTTTCTTTACTTATTAAACTGTCTTTATCTGAACCCAGGAGTGTTTTCTCACTTTTACTCTTCCTATTCTCTTCACCATCCCAACTAGGGTGAGTGAGCCGAGTCGCTGGCTAGGGTTAAACCACGACATTCTTACACCAGTTGTTATCCATGCAGTTAGCTTCTGGTGAAGCTGGGAGTAGAATTTATACTCCAGGCTCTCCCAAGAGTAGTATACAGACCAGAATGAGAGGTGTGATGTTCAACTCTGTGAACTTTGGGAGCAAGGTTTGAAAAATAACTTTCTGTCTTCTAGATTTCTTTCTCCCAGATTGGAGGGAGGCTCTAGTACTGCCAGGTTTTAGGATTTAGCAAAGATTCCTTGTTATTTTAAAGTCACAACTCTTGTCATGTCTTCCATAGAGAGGATGGATCTTTCTATTTTATTTTAAAATAGCTAAGCATGAAAATACTACTGGGATGTTTTATGAAATAAAAGAGCAAAACCAAGAATCTAATGTATGTTATCTTTAAGCTACTGAAGAAATCAGCACAACAAGGTCAGGGCTGAGTCATTCTACATGGTGGTAATGGAGTTGCTGCTAATATGACAACATCACTCCAGTCAGGGTCTGAAGGCTTTGTGTAGTTTAGGTTCCCTCCTCCCACATTCCTCGTGTTCTTTCACATTTATAATGGCATTGATAACTCTTGCTTCTTCCTGTCTGAAGCTCTTTTAAAATATTCAGGTTGCTCAGAAGGCACAAAATACTCCTCTTAGAGATAAATGCTTCAGATATTTGCTCTCTCATTCATGACCCCTGAAAGGTACCAGGAGCTTTTCAGGAAGGGACTGTTTACATTTGGGCAGGTGAGGTGGAAAGGGAGAGGGAAGCACTGGTCAAGCTTCTAGTACTGGCCAAGTTAATGGGCTGAGAAGTGGCTCAGGGTTGCAACAAATTGGTAATTGCTTGCTGAGTATAAATTACTAGGCTGCTTTTACAATCTCTCAGCTAATCTGTTGTGCTGATGTTTTGTCACCCTTCAGATCTGCATTCGCACTTCACACCCAAAGGTGAATGTTACCATGGATGACCTAGCAACCTGCAGCAGTCATGGTACACCATTTAGCATTTTAAACCTATTCAGGCTATTAGGATATTCTGTTAGGGTTGTTCCTTAGCCATAAGACTATCCTTCTCAAAGCACACTCACATCAACAAAAAATGCCACTAATTAAATTTTGCGTGGATGGAAATGTTTTTGTCAGTGTCAACTTTATGCTCGTAATTTAGGAGCAAAAGCCAGAAGGGTTGTAGAGCAAACTGAAACAATTAAGCAGTTCAAGACACTGTGTTATAAAATCCTATATAAGACTTAATCAGTGTGGTGAATTATAGGTTTATTAGCCTGGCAGCCGGAGTCAATGGTGGTTGACTTCCCAGGGAGTTTGGGTGCCAAGGTAAGAAGGAGAAACTCCAGTGTTTCCCGTAAGTATTTATCTTGATGTGCTGATTTTTTCACAAACATATTTAAACAAGAAGACAGATTTTTGGCCTGTATTTGAGGTTAATCTTTTGAAGCTGGTTTTACCCACCATTTCTGTTGGTTTTAGTCAATTGTGAATGTTCAGATGAATATGCAGAATTAAAATACCAGGTTATTTTTTGTACTAAAAGACTATACAAGAGGAATGTGCTAAAAAAGGGAAAATAAAGTACTTGGGGAAAAAATATAATATAATGCAGTATATTCTGAAGTATTTCTGACAGCATGGTATCTGTAAAATGTAGATATCTAAGTGTTAAATTTGGTATCTGCCAGCAAATGCGAGCAGTGACCTCTTGATAACATTGCTGCTAGCTTTATGGAAGTCTGAGGCTCACCTTTCTATGTGCAATGTTTTATTTGTTAGTTTCATGGAGAATTTCCAGAAATAATCTCTAAAAATTTTCCTTTTTTTTTTTTT